>JARHVA010001034.1:65000-420000 GCA_037957365.1 Torreya grandis | reverse complement strand
TGAAAAACATGTTAATATTGTAAAGGAGCTCACAACAAGATCATGACTAGGAGATCATGGCCTCTTTTCATTAGCATGGGTGTCTAATGTAGGAACATCCATAGTAAACAAGAAATATTACATCAACTGAAAAGAGAGTATTGTAAGTTTCCTTTCTTTGTCATTTATTTATTTTTTTGCATGGATAATTTATTTTTTTGAATTATTATAGTTCAAACACTTCATATCATCAAGTACATCATCTATATGGTTCCAAGTTAGTTGGTTAATTTCATAACCAAATGTGTAATTTAGGAAGTGATTGCATGAATTTTAAGATGAGAAAAAATAGCATATGTTTAAAGGGGTAAACTACATGAAAAAATACCTAAAACTATATTTTATTTCATATTTATATTCTTTATGACAATTTGTGTAGCTTAAAAAAAACTCATCTCAATCTAATTTCATATGCAAAAGTTAAGGCCTCCATAAGTTGGCAGTTTTTCACAGTGAAGAAACCATAAATCTACATATTGTGGTAATTTCATTCTTGTCACTGGTGTTTCCATTTGTTTTAAAATAATTTTGTAAACTTATTGATTTTTTTCTTTCATAAAGTGGTAGTTTTTACCATTATTTATGAAAAATAGAATATAACAATTTTAAAAAAGAAACACATGGTTATGGAGTGTATTTTAGCTTCAATAGAATCTAAAGAGATCCTATACAAGTCATAAATATTCAAAATAAGGATCTCATGTAGGATGGATAAAGGAAAAGGAATAAAAGAGTGATGTGAAATTTTAAAAAATAGATTTAATAAATAACGAGCATGTACATGAACCAATTGATGTTAGACTATGTTGTTGGTTTTTTCATTCACATTGGTACTCCAAATACTTTGAGGTACATAGATGAAATCATGTATATTATTTTTAACATTTTAATATCTTATAATTAATGATAATAACATGGTCTTATAGTGAGTGTATGAAATTAGAGTTTTGAGTTGGTATTTTGTGTGTATCTGTGCCTAAACTAAACATCATAGAGCTAGAGTTTGCCCTTAGGTGCATAACCTATATGTTATTGAAACACTAAAAATTTTGTTTGTGTGTGAAGTGAAATGGTGATAATTAATTAATTATGTGTTACTTTGTCTATAGATACAAACATTGATAAGTAACACCTTGATGTAAATTAACATATTGTTAATAATTTATACCTAAAATTAAAAATGCTTATGAAGATGATGTTGAATACAAAGTTTAATGCCATGTTAAAATACATCATGGTAAGTTTTAAATTAATTTAAATATTTACATAATATTTTAGTACTAATAAAATTCAATTCATTCCATATTTAACACAAATGGGATGGTGTATTCATCAAGAGAGGTTACATTATATAGGATAATGATCTCCATGATAAATAGTTTTAAATCCAATATAAATCCCACATATCTCTCAACTACTCATTTATTCTCTCAACTTATCCCCTAAGACTCTCTCATAATAAATATCTCATCATACTACTATCTATGTTAGTTAGAACTCACACTATTTTCTCACAATGATATAACTATTTCACACAGCTATATAGCTTAAACATGTGAGCACTAACCAATTTTCCTAACATTACCCTCCTTGGTGAAAACATGGGGAAATCATCAATCCTATAAAATTTTCTCCATAAAAATGCTACATAGACCAGGTATAGCTTCATAATTTACATTTTTAACTGATGAAGGTGTATCTACTAGCTAAATTAAATGAGTCCATTTCATTCCTCTTTGGGTTCCCAAATTTAGAATCTTTAATATTCGTAAGCTCATGACTAGATGGACAACCATCGGCACTAAGTTTACCCCAAAATCCTCTCATGTCCCCAACATGTCAAAATATATGTAACATTCCTCTTTCCCAAATGTTTCATGGGTTTATTCATAGCACTATACAAAAAAAACATTGAATATGAAACACACCATAGCTGAAATCAAACACACAACTTAAAAAAATGTCAACAAATTACAATGTGGCCCTGTTATTGGTGATTAATGAGAGGACATTGAAATTCCTCTTTCCTCTAATGCCTCTATATTCATTTTAAAATATATGCACTTATAAAAATTATTCATCATTATAACCACTATCCTCATTCACTTATTCATCTTCATTACATGATTCCTCTTCTATCACCATATTGGCCTCATTTATTTTGTGTTTACCTTCTATAATATCATTATCTTGAATTCTAAAATATTTATATGTGTGTCCCTTTTTCTTATATTATAAGCACTCAATTGGATCCTTATTTTTGGAGAATTAATTATGATTAATTTTTAAGTATAATACAATTTAAGGACTATTTTGAATAATTTGGACTTATACCTACTAAAGTGGAGTGGAAAAAGATTTCTCCAAAAATAATTTTCTTATATTCCAAATAAAATGGACTATTTGAAATCATTTGGGCATAAATCATTTCAAATGAATTGGAATATTTTAAATAATTTGGACTTATACCTACTAAAGTGGAGTGGAGAAAATTTTCTCCACAAATAAATTTTCTATATTCCAAATAAATTTGAGTGTTTTAAACCTATTGGGAATATATCATTTCAAATAAATTGGGCTATTTTAAATAATATGGACTTATACCCACTAAATTGAAGTGAAGAGAATTATCTCCAAAAATAAATTTGTTATATTCAAAATAAATTCGACTGTTTCAAAGTATTTGGGCATAGATCATTTTGAATAAATTATGTTATTTTTAATAATTTAGGCTTATACCTATAAAGTGGAGTAAAGAAGATTTTCTCCAAAAATTAATTTTTTATATTCTAAATATATTGGATTGTTTCAAACCATTTGAGCATAGATCATTTCAATTAAATTGAGATATTTTAAAGAATTTGAATTTATACCCACTAAAATGGAGTGGAGAATAGTTTATCCATAAATATGTTTTATATATTCTAAATAAATTGAATTATTTCAAACCATTTGGGAGTAGATCATTTTAAATATATTGGACTATTTCAAACTATAACACCCTTCTGAGCCTTCAGACTGATCATTGATCCTTTGAATTAGCTTCCATTATTATGATACATGGCACTATTTTACTATAAAAATTATGGATGAAAATATAATAATCAATTAGTTCATCTACATAATAAAATATTGTGATAATTTTTTGTTGTTCACTAGGAAGATCTTCATGAGCAGGTGTCAATATATTAATGGATCAACTAAGGGAATTTAAAGATAAATCAATGGAGTATCCACTTTTAATAGGATTAACTTTGAAACTTGGATGTGATTCAATAATTTTAAGGAATCTTTAACTATAAATCAAATTACACTTAACTATATCAAAGTAATTTTAAATTAGAATTAATTAATTTGAAATTAATTAAACTATATTTGAAATAATTTAGAATTGATTTGTATGAAATTTATGATAATGTTTATTACTAGAATTAGAGTTTATAATCAATAAATACACTTGAAATAATCATATTACGGTGAAGTTACATCTTTCTAAACACTAGTTCATAGTTGTCGGCATTGATTTTTTTCTTTCTCCTAAGAATATGATGATAATCATTATTTTGATTATCCAATCCTTTTCATCTTTCTAACTTCCATTTCTAGTATATCTACTTGATGTAACATAACTCATTTTCAATTTTTGATTTGTAACATAATACTGAGAATTACAATCAATGAACAATGTCTTCGTAATTAAAAAATTATTTCCAAAGGTCCCTTTAAAAATAACTTCTCCAAAAATTTTATGCTTATATTTAAGGTCTTATAATATATTTTCCCCCAAACAAACATGAAATTTGAACTTGTGTAACCCATGACTTGAATGAGTATCCTCAAATGATTGTCCTCTATCATTGACCAAATTCAAACATAAGAAAAATACTACAGTACTACCTTAAAAATTTATTTGGAATGATCTCGAATGTAGTATGACATATTTTCTATTTTATAATATTTTTTTGGTATCATTCATTCACTTATATTTTGTTTTATGAAAAACAAATAATAAGTTGTCCAACCTCAAAATCAATAGTTTTTTAGAAGTCATTTTTAGCTCCTCCTTTGAAATGTCTAATTTTTTTAATAAATAAATGAATCATTTAATAATAATATTATATTATAAGAAATAGAACATGTAAATTTTCTAAGAAAATGTTTTACATGTTACTATATTGGTCATTGATGTGCTTTTGATTTGCATTTCTTATTTTAACATATAAACATAATGCATTTAATTTGATGCATTATTTTTTTATTTCCTTAAATCTTATAAAGATTCATATAAACATATATAAAAATAAATGAATTCTCAAGAACATTGTAACTATACTCATTATACATAGATGTACCATTTCTATTGCTAGTTTTATAACATACATATGCATATAAATGTTCATATTGAATCCTTATAAATTGACCATAACTTTATCATATTCTAAAACAATCTTTTTTTTTTTTCATAACTCATTTTTCATACATGTTGATAGGAATTTAACATTGATCAACCAACATATATATTCTTATAGTAATGAAAGTATAAGTTATTCTTATGCATACAAATACACATTTATATGTTTATACATCTCATCAAAATAAATAAAATAGGATTTACTCTTCTAAGATGAAGTTCACTATCACTAATTTCAAATGAATATACACCTTAATAGTTGAACCCCATTCATATACTTTCAATAAGACATGTCAAATAAAAAATTATTTAAATCAATAGCAATATAATTATTTCTAGCACAATATACTTTATTATTATTTTTATTGATAAAAATCACATGGATACTCCGTATCAAAATTTATTTTATTGAATACATAGTATAGGAAATATTGTGTTATTTTAAACTAGGTAAATTAAACATGTAACAACATTTTATCGGTAAATACAACTACATTCAAGTATACAAAATAATAAAATGAACCCACAATTCTAAATCCCAAGCTGATCCAAGTCTATATTTTATTGTTTTATATAATCTCTTATCCATGAAGAAAAATTAAATTTTAATGTGTTTAAATAAATAAAGGTAATAATTATAATCTATACTTGTATGAAATTTTATAATTACACATTTATTGAAAGGGATTTTCACCTTTTTTAGACTTTTTATAGTTTATAAGGGTGCACTCTTTTATTGAACCTTTGGTTCTTTATTCCCTTCAAGGTATTATATAATTTAGTAACTAAAAATTCTCATCATCAATTGATTTGATATTTAAGTTTTAAAAATGTGTCTTATTATAGAGTTTTACCTTTTGTTATTTTCATGGAGGAAACAACTTGCAAATCTGTGTCATGGATTGTTGTGTTGGATACATAAAGTTCTAGAGTTGCAATATGAACTATTTTAATTGAGACATAAATAGATGAAATATTTTATCAGTATTATAAGTAGTTAATAAATAAAAAATTATATAATTTAAAAAAATTGCATGATCTTATCTTACCTTATTCAACTTGTAGTGTGTCATGTTTATTGATATGATTTTTCATTATTATTATTTATTCATTTGCATGAAATTCCATTAGTGATACACACTAAAATATTAGTAAGCTATTGTGTTTCAAAAATAAAACATACACACTAAAATATTGCTAAGATGTTATGTTTGGAAAATGAAGAATGATTTTAAAATAAATTAAAATGTTATGCACCTGGTACTAATCTAAGTGTTTGTTATTGTATTGGTTGTTCTAAAATTGTCAAAAAAATTCAAAATTGAACATTAAAATTGTTTTTTCTTCAATTTCTATAATGCAAGATAGTTTTTTTTACAATTTTGTACAAGCACACACCAATCCATCTCCTGTATATAACCTTAGCACTTAACATGTATTTAAATTATTTAAATTAGAGATAAGTCTCTCCCAAAAGTATTTATCTAGTTATTTTTTGAATGGCCTTCCTATTTTTTGTGAACCAATCATTTGAAATATTAGTATGTCTTTATAGATGTCAAAACCTTCCTCTAATTTACTTTATTGTGAATGGAGGATGAAATAATGAGGTTGAAAATTAGTGGGATCCTAAAAAAAATTGATACCTTTAATATGAGTCCAATGGAATCCATCACTATTTAGACCCCATACTATGACACTCATTTCTTTCATGGAATGGAAATCACCAACACAGAGAATATTGAGAGAGGTCTAAATGTGATTAAAATGCTCTAGTTTGTTAATGATGAATACATTAAAGGCCCTAACAATAAATTTATCAATCAATGAATGAAGAAATAGGAGAATATTTTATTCCTTAAAAACTTAAATGAGATTCAAAAGATCAATAATTATCAAATCAACATTTAGACCAACAATGAAATTTTCATTAAAATCTTCTAAAATGGATGGCCAAAGATATGAGGGCCCATAATGGCAGTTTAATATTCCTATATCTATTATGGGAAGCTGACCTACATCATTATGTAGATATTTTTTCAATATGATTAATTAATCTTGAGATAATGCTTCCCAAAAAAAATTATTTTTTGAAATACCTTTATTTAGGACACACAAATAATCAAAACTTTTCATAGAAATTGTATAATGCTCTATTACCTCTTTAGGTGTGATTGTTTTGTCTAGTGGTAGTGTCAAATCATGGATTCTAAAATAATCTAATTTTTTTGATAATATGTTACCTTCCAACATCACCTTTTTGCACCAAGTATCCATGTTATTATACCTAGGGGTTTTTAAGAAGGAAATAGACCCTTTTTCAAATAAATTTTCTAGTTCTATTTTTTGTTTGTATGAAAGTCCTTGAATATTTCTAAATATTATTGTACCAATCATATATAAATCTTATTTATCTTAACTAGGTAAATTACTAATTTCAAACAAATCAAGTGCCTTATCAAAACAATCCCAAATGGGTTATTGCATGAAAAAATGAATTTTCTCTCCTATAGTTATGATGAAGACTTCATTTGTGTGAACAAGTGTCTATCTTTTTCATGTATCTGTTTTATATCTTTTTTACCTATTTATAAATTATTCCAACCTCTTAGTTGGATAAGGTCACATGAAAATAAAACTCTTTCTACAAATAAATCCTTATAAATTGTTTTGTTGGCCTCATTATATTGGTTACATATTTTTTACACAATATGGAAAGGAGTACAAGTTTTAAAAATATTTCCCTTCTAATAGAACATTTATTTCTCAATGATAATGAATTGTATTCCTCCTCTGAAATAATTCTCTTTTGTGTTATAATTATGTGTTGGCCATCTACAATTGTAAACCTTATGGTTTTTTCTCCATCATATATTCTAGAACATCTTTTGATTTGATAATACATTGAGGTTTGCTTGAATCAAAAGGAATTAACAAAGAATCCTTCATTATAACCTCATTATGTTTTACAAATGAATGAATTATATCATTCACCCCTCTTTCACTCAGATTTATTATTTTGATATTAGTTTCCCTTAATTCATAGAGCTATACAAGAATGTCTAAGGCATAATTGCTAGAGGAAATATACCATGTAGAGAATTCATTATTCCTGATCAAAATTTTATGTCAACAAAAGTGTTCCAACCTTTTATTTGATCTTATTTTTCTCCACTAGTGTGAGTACTTGTATGGCATTTTCAAATCTGCATACAAATATGTTTCCCTTACTTGTCTTGTTTTCTTCAATATTATTTCTATCATGACTATAGGGTATATTAAATACATGTTTATATGGTGGCAAGTAGAAGAAGTTGTTTCCTCTTGTTCATGTTTTTATTTCAACATATTTTGTATTATAATGACCAAATTATCTCTGACTATTAACCTAGACATTTTAAGGTTGTCATAACTATTCAAATGAAACCCAAATGTTTCACAAAAAGGAGAAAAATTATTTTTTGTCAGTTCTATTTTACTTGGTGGAAATTTATTGAAATTAGTTTTAGCTCAATAGATAATTACCTCTTATCCATTCCATAATTCTAGTTGGAATTGAAGGGTATATTTAAGTTCATCCTTATCACATGCAAAGATTATTCCAATCAGAGAAGATTTTTTTCTTCATGTAGTGTTAAACAAGTATATATCTGTATGCATGTTTGGTGGACTAAAAAACTCAAAATACTAATCAACAAGAGGAATTTTATCACCACCATAAAATGCAAGATGTTGATATGGATTTAATTTTTGTTTTGATAGTTTAAACAATACTATATCCAAATTATTTAAGAGTGAGGCCTTTTTCTGACTTTTAAGTGTAGGAATTCCTTTCTCCCCAAAAGACATTTTGCAAAGCAATTGAAATTATTTAAATATTGATATTTTATAAAATTCAAGTTTCATATTGCATCAATTTATGATTTTTTTTATTAAGTAGTGATTAATTGTATATCAACAAATGTTAACTCAAAACTACAATACAAAATACATATTGAATCTTCATATTATATACATTAAATTACACTTAAACTAATAAGGTATGACCAAACCAAAAATAAATTATATGTGCACCATCTGATATAATATGATGGGCAAAACAATCCATAAGCATTTGGTTCTAACGAGAAAGATGAGGTGGAAGTATGTTTCTAATATGTGTCAAAACTCCCATCAATAGGTACCTTCAGGGTATCTCTTAGGATATACCTTTCAATCATACACAAGAGTGAATTTTTATTATAAGGCATCTCATAGAGATACATTTAAGTTAGCCATGATGTTATTAAAAGTGTATTTCAAGGCCCTTTAAGGTATCTCCTAGTAGACACCTCAAAAGGTGTTGTTATACATTCAAATGGATGTTTAATGTATCTCCTAGTAGAACTTTCCTTCACCTTGAAATCACTACTGGGTGATAAATTGATAACTTGAAGGGACTTATAATACTTAGGAGAGTGCACATTGGTGGTGATAGGCTGAACATAAGAGCATACATTTTAGGTCCTCCTGCATACATTCTCTTTCCACATCAATTCAATTTAATAATTTTACCTATTATGTTAATAGTTTCGTATCTAAAAAATTGCCTTATTGTACCTTTAAAATTTTTCTTTACCTTCAAGGTCCTTTTAATATATTCAATCTATCTCTTAAGATATATGTTCAATTTACCCATTAAGGTACTATAAGGCCCTCAAAGGAATCTCCTATTGTATACCTCAAGATTGAACTTCCCCAGTGTTAATGAGGTTTGTAATATCTTCAAGGTACCTCCTAAGAGATACCTTAAAGCTACCCATGAAGGAATCTCCTAGTGGATAATTTTGATGCTTAAAAATCTTGCTCTTGGCAAATAGTTTCTTATGGAAATATTTATAGTTGTGGGAAAAAATTATAATCTATGAAGCAACCTTTGAGATTTTATATACTAAATCTTAAAATTAATTATGGGGTGAAAAGGGGAAGGAGGAAATGTAAATAAAACTAAAACCAAACTAACTAAGGTGTTGCACTAAGATTCTTGAATTATACATTCCTAAAATTGCATAAAATAGCTTGAACCTTTAAGGCATTATAGACAATTAAAAGACCATATCTATGATTTAAAGCCTATGATATGAAGACGATTCAATACTATAGAAGTGGAAAATAGAAATAACAAAAAAAAATGGATTTCACTCAATTTGACATAAAACACCACATCCTCTTCATTATTGGGTGGAGAGCATAATAAAAAAGGCCAAAAGGCATAGTATACAATATTAAATCCTTCTTATGAGGGGCACATGTTAAGATCATGAAATGAAAATAAATAACTACTGATATTTCTATTCTAAAACAAACTATTATAATGGTTATTCTTTGATAATAGTAAGAACAATTTCTATAATCTAATATCCTCGACCCTTTACAAAAGAAATGAGCCCTAGATATATAGGCATAATAGCCTCATGAGGAAATGACACCTAAAATTTAGCACTCACACTCATGATGAGGCCATTTTAATTGAGTGGGGAGCTTCAGCTCATGATTTTAGTTGGTATTCAAAATCTTAGATATGGTGAAACTACACCACCTCATGATTCTCATGATGCTTAGAAGAAGCACTATGGTGACACAGGTCTTGCTCTAAACTACCTCTATAATTATTGTTAGAAATGAGACCCACTTCCCTTAACTAATGGCATGCCTTTTATTTAAATAAGAACTCCCTTATTTTTTAAGAAGGGTCATGATGACATATGTCATCACCCAAAGGGATTGAGACTTAGCCAAAAAATGAATAAAGGGAACCCAAGAAAGAGGAGGCCCATACACCACCCACCAAACTTCACTAAGCATGTACATAAAAAAAAGGATAACTGCCCCAAAAATTCAAAACATGGATTGCAATCCATAGATACCTCAAGGTTGAAATTACCTAGTGTTATAGAGGTGTATAAGGGATTTAATGAGATACCTTTCAAATATACACAAGAGTGTATTTCTCCTATAAGATATCTCCAAGGAGAAATATTTGGCCTAGATCTTTGATTTTTCCTATATCAAACTTTCCTAGACTACTTAACTATGTTTGTCTATGTGTTTTTAATAGCTACTCACAAGAAACATTGTTTCTAAAAACAGTTGTCCATAGAGAATACATCTTCAAAGGTAAATATTGAGACCATAGGGACATTATTTTCTACTCTACCCTTCCCCCTATTTTGGAAACTTCCTAGAGTGAAACTTTTTAAAGGAGATAATTTCAAGTCACCCATTAAGATACGTTCATGTTATCCTCAAGGAGATAATTTAAAGTCACCCATTAAGGTATTATAATTCCCTTCAAGGAATATTATAGTATATGCCTCAAGGTTTAAATTTCCCATCATTATGTGGTGTAGAAAGGATTCAATGAGTAAATAGGTGTTTCAGTTAAAGAAGGTAGTTAACAATACATTGATTGTTGTGTACAAGGTCTTTTTATAGATCTTATCAATGGGTAAAGGTGTCTTGATTCCAAGATTTAATGTGAAACCCATGAAAATTATAGACCTCATAAGATCATCAAGAGAGATATTTGAACAAGGAAAATCCATCATTACATCAGTTTATATTAAACAAGATTTACATTCAAGAGCTTTTCCATACCTTCAAGGAAATACAAGGCCCTTGAAAGGAATGTCTTAGGAGATACTTCAAAGGGAATTATCATACATGAAAAGTAATGTTGAAAGTATCTCTTTGGAGACACCTTTAATTTGCACATGAGTGGAATTTTCCTTGGCCTTGAAGGCACTACTAGGTGATAACTTAAAGGACCTTTCTGAGACTTAGTTTTATTCAAAGGAATTGTATTCATGATTTGGTTTCTAGACATTTTGATTGGGCCTTCTTATTAGATTTCAGTCTTTGGTTTTTTTATTTAGACATTTTATTTAATGGATTTTGGTCTTTAGAATTTTTATTTAGTACTTTTGGTCTTTGAAACATTTTTGTTTGGCATTTTCACATCAGACATTTTGTGTGAATAAATGTTTTGAATTGCTTGTCTTTTATCGATGATTTTTTTCTTTGGTTATTTTATTAGCCTTTGTTTTCAAAAAAAATATTTGAATACTTTTTATGACCAATAGAAAACCCAACTATTGATTCTTGACTACCTAAAATCCTGCTATACTTGGCCAATAAATCAAAATACTTTCTAATACTTCCTAAAGATACCCTCAAACTAAACTAACTACATTTGAAATATGCAAGAAATATGAAACATGTGAATGTTGGGAATTTTTAATACACAAATTAGATTTTAATGCTAAATTTTATATACATGACATGTAACCATTAATGTCTTCATTTATCTTGAATTAATTTGAACTTAATGGCTATCTTTCATAAGAAAATCCCTAGCTACCTTTGAAACTATTTCAAGTAAACAATTGAATATCAAAAAGGAGAATTTTTCATAGATCATGTAAATAGACTACAAGCACTACACATAATTACAATGTCATCTTCATCTAAGTCATTCAAGGGAGCACTTACACCATCACCATTTTCTATTAAGTATTCAATCAAATTCAAGGACACAATTTATGATGCCACCATTTTTGACAATAGGTATGGGAACTACTATAAATTATGGGATTTTTTCAATTATATCAATATATTTTCATTGGATAGAAATCTATCTCCATCGAAGTGACTATTCATCATAGACTTGCTAGTATTTAAGAGACAGGGATTGTATTCGACTATGGCCAAGCCTGACGTGATGCCATGCATTGACCTCCTCCAATACTTATTCTTCATAGGCAAGATTATGCATGATGATTTTTTAAACCATATAGGTAACCAAAAAACTATGGCATGCATATCTACAGTAGATTTTTAGAGGTATTTGTCACTGCCATCACTAGATTCTTATTTTGACAAACATAGGCTAGTTTCTTTGAATCAAGATAATACTATGGAAAAGTTGTTGAATTCATGGCTTCTCCCTAAGGAAAAAATAACATACAAATGAAATAATCCCACTCCAATCAATAATTTTAGGATAGGAGTGTAGATTGGTATAGTGCTACTCAACAGGCTCTATGGAATGCCCAAAATTTATTTCCTCAATTTGGATTGGGTACCATTGTTACACATGATGCTGACTAGTGGTGCAAAATTTACCCTAGGTGAAAATATAAGCTACAAGATGAAATAATATATCATTCATAATGATAATCAACCCACTCTAGTGGGCCAATTCTATATGATGTCATATCTCTTGGATGTTATAATGGGAATAGTGTATAAATTCTTCAATGAGATATGGATAATGACTAATGATTGTATAAAAAATTGCATTTGTGATAATTTTAAATTTTTTCATATCTATTCCTATACCAATAATATGGTAAGGATTACTAAGGATGTTTATCCTCAAGTCTTGAAATAAATCCATGGATCTCTAATTCCCAGATTCAAAACAAGCATTATGAAGACATTATCTAAAAGAGGTGATTATTTTTTTATCTTCACTACACTATTATCATGATCACTTGGAATAAATTTCATACTTTGAGCCTTCCAAAATATGTACCTAATAAATTGGTTGAGCAATAAATTGGTTTTCAGCTTTGGTGGAGCTTTGAAGAGGACCTACCCAAAAATAAGAAGAGCACAGTCTATGGGTACCATATGGTCATTGACAAGGTGATCTAAAAAATGAGAAAGAATTTTGGAGATGTGGGAAATAAAATAAAGAGTTATAATTTTCCCATATTACCACACAAGTATTTGGATCCTTATGGTTACATCCAAAAACATATTTAGGGCCTTAGTATCCCCTATCAACACATCCACTATAATTGTCATTTTTTATTAATGTATTTACAAAATGATGATAAGGTCTTGGAAAGGGTAAGAGTTTATATTTTGAAGTATAATAACTTAAGGGTGATTCAACAAGAACCTTAAATCATTTTTAATTAATTACATAATAGAATTCCACTCTTTGTAAGATGGACATCCTCAAACTTTTGGAAGGATCAACCCATAGATAAGTCCAAAGAATAAGGAGATCCATCTTAGAAGATTCCTTTAAAGTTTAAGGATATTAATAAATAACTAAGAGTAAGTGAACTTAATCCTAGGGGATATCCAAGAGACCCCATCAATCTATATTCATCTAATGAGGAAGAAAAAGGACAAGATCCCCCGTCTACTAGTGTAACTGAAATACATGTGGCTATCCCCTAGGAACAAGAGTCTGCATATTTATGGGTAGCCACATAGGAATTAGCTACCCCAATTTATCAAGGCTCTTTAAAATATCCTAAGACTACTATTTTTTACAAAAGGAAGCATAGGAATCCCCCCACATGTAGTCTTACAATCAAGAAATCTCAAAGCTTGCCTACAATTCCCTAACAAGTAATAGTGTAGTAGAAAGAAAAAGATTATAATGAAGAAGTAGAGTTGGAGAAATCCAAGGATTTGAGCCTCAAATATAAAAATGGGAAATCACCATCTATGGAATACATAATAGGTAAAAAGGATTTATCTATAGAGACCACCTTCTTGATCTCTTATTTTATTCTTATTTTTACATCTATGCCAATTTCATCGATGTTGAAAGATCCCAAGGTGGAAGTTGTTACTTACAATCTTGATGATCCATTCAAAACCTCCTCTTTCTTGCCTTTCCTCTACTCACCCCAATAATTTATAAATATTCTACCCTTGTTGATATACCTTCCACTACCTTTGATCTATTTTCCACCATCATTCCATCTGCTTCCATCATGGCAAATTCTAGTATTCCTTCTAGCACTACCATAGTCAGATCACTGAAAAGGAAAAGGGCATCGAAGAAGATAAAGATAGCCATGACCACTCCCTAGATCCATGTCTCATCCACCCAAATCACTCTCCCCATGTTATCCACTACTCTATCCTAGGAAACCATTATCACTAGCTCAAGCAATGGAAAAAAGGCAAAGACATAGGTTATCATAGTCCATCCACTCCACTAATATGGAGGTTTGGATTGGTATAAGATTATTTTGCCTTCCTTTATTGACATAATTATCAAGGCAAAAAAGAATAAATAACTAGTTTAGGAAGTTTAATAAGAAGTTGTGGTTAAATCCACAAAGGAGATAGACCTCAACCTATTGACAATTCTATCATGGGCTAGTGATTTAAGGGCCAAGACCTCTAAAATTCCCAAATTAAAAATAATAGAGCTCCCATATTTTAAAATTTTGTTTTAAAATAAATTTAGGAATATTTGGAGGGCAAAGAAGAGGAAGATGGAAGATGATGCTAGTAGGGAATTAATTTTTGAAGAGAGATAAGAGGTCTTTTCTTTGACCAAAAGGAAACATAGACAATTGGGTCAATCCCCCTATAATGAAGACTTTAGATCTCTTTATGAAGCACATAAGGATGCCATGGTGGAAATTCATGAAGGCATAAAGCTAGCTAGATAATAACTAGAGGTAGAGTTAGAGAAAATAAAATAAAATTAGAAGATAGTGCATATCCCAACTGGCATTGAAGCCAAGGTCCAAGATGCAACATCAAAGTGCTATAATTATTTCAAGTCATTATATTTTATGTAGGGTGAATTATCCCCCCATGTTTCCAATACTCAAAAAATATTTAATTCTTTGAAATACAATGATAATAAAATGAAGATGTTAATTTTTTACACAACTAATAAGGCTTATGGCCACCTAGATCTCATGACACCATTAGAATCATCCAACACACTCAACCTAGTGTTAATTAGGATAGAAGAGGACATGGAATTGGTGACAGTATATGGGGATTTGGTCCCCAAATATGAAGAGTAGGAGACCCTCATTAACTAAATTTTGAATGATTTGAATTTATCTAAAATAAAGGATGTTATAGGGAAGTTGATCAATAAGATGAACTTTGATCAGATTATTTAGGAGACTTCAAAAAATTATAAGCAAAGTGTATAAGGACTACCTTTAGAGGACATAAAAGTCAAATTGAGCTTTTTTAGGAAGGTAACTAAAGTTGAGATCTTCAAGATTAACTTATAAATGATGAAAATAGAGTGTACAAAGCTATTAAAATAGGTCGATAGGGTGTATATACCCCCTCTTTTGAATTTGGATATAATTTAGTAGCAGCATGATGTATCACATAAATTTTGGCTAGAGATAAAGGCAAAGAAGAAGCAGACTCAAGATGCCACTTCCAATTTTATGTCAATAACCACAATTATAGTTCTAACTAAAGTCCATGTAGCCATCCATATGTCAACACATCCATGAAGGGCCATGTTTTTGCATGTACATATCTATAGTGGTTTATATTTTTGTATTTATAGTTTTCTTATGGTTCAAACCATATTGTAAAGTTACCTATTCATTTTTGTAAACATGCACATGTTACATGATTTTTGTAAAGGCTAACTTTAGTTATTAACAATTGTAAGATATCTCTATAAAATTTTGACCATAATTAGAAATAAATTTATAACTATGATATGAAATCTATATTTCATGTACCTGGAGGATGAGGTGACCCCTTCCCCATGTCTATTTAAACACATGTAACCCACAGTTTTGAAGGGTCAAAAAAATTTCAATATACAAGAGTAGGATTAATTTTGGTTGTTAACTCATGTGTTTATGTATTTTATTTCTAATGTTTGTGTAATTAGGCTTATTTATTTCATTGTATTAATCAATAATTCTTAGTGTGTAAAATCTATAAATAATTTCTCTCTTGTCTTGATTGATATGATAGTCTTAGATGTGCAACAACTATTGATATTTATGACAATGCCCTTCTGAATATCTACTAAAAGGTTAATTAAAGATCCCTATAATACCTTCATTGGTAACTTGAAGGAATTACAAGGCTATTGATAGCATCTCCTAGGAGATACTTCAAATGGTGTTGTCATACATCAAAGGGAATGTTGAAAGTATCTCATACTAGAGACTCATGAATAAGTGGAATTTTCCTTTATGTGGAAGGCACTACTGGGTGATATTTTGAAGGCTCTTGTAATAAATTAAATGTATCTTGTAAGAGATGCCTTTCAAAACGTGAAAAAGAGTTGATTTATACTTAAAGGTATCTTCTATGAGATACATTTCAAAGAGGCACAAGAATGGATTTCTCCTTCAAGGAATAAGTGGAATTTTCCTTTACATGGAAGGTACTACTAGGTGATATTTTGAATTCACTTATAATACCTTCAAGGTATCTCATAGGGGATACATTTAAAACTTCCATAAGAATGGATTTACCCTTCAAGGTATCTCCTAGGTGATACTTTTCAAATAGGCACATGAGTGGATTTCTTCTTTAAGGAATAAGTGTAATTTTTCCTTTACATGGAAGGTACTACTAAGAGATATTTTGAATGACCTTGTAATACATTTGAGGTATCTCCTAGGAGATACCTTTAAAACATACACAAGATTGGATTTACCATTCAAGTTATCTCCTAGGAGATACATTTCACCATCAAACCTTGATTAGATGGCTCAAGTGCTGCCAGATGTCTTACTTGTGAGCTTGTATGAGCTTTAGATGGATGCAACATGATGTGGTCATGAATTGATCTTATATGGAAATTAAGGGAACACAAATCAAATCATATGGATACTCAAGTCTTATTACCTATGAGAGTGACGTGTTCCCCCTTTAGGCATATGCAATGATGCCACATGTCATCCTTATGAAGCTACATTCTAATATCTATGATATCACATTCAAAAGAGATGTGTGTCTCCATCTTAGCCAAAAAATTAATGCCAACTTGCCAACAATTATCCAAAATCCTTCTAAAGGTAACACCCATTAAATAAAGATCTGATATCCTTTGAAAGGTGACACCTATCAAGGAAAGCTCTGATAGCCTTTTGAGAGAGCATCTAAAGGTGACACCTTTCAAGGAGATCTCTAACAATGGATAAAATTTAAATTGGAACTAAATTTTAATTTTAATTCAATTAAATGACAAAAAAAAAATAGCTAAAATTTGTTTTAAACACATGTAAATTTGATGAGATCACTATTAATATGGCAAAAACTAGAATCTACATCTACATTGCATTAATTAAAGTAATATCTCAAAAGGTTACTCAACTCATCTATTCTTACCTATGTTTGCATTTGAAGCTATACACATTTTTCTCTCTTCTAGTTGTTATGTTGTGGAGACTTTCTAAATTACAATGTATTTCAAAGATTGTACATTTAAATTTTTTTGGACCCACTTAATAGGAAACCATTATGGATTGATTTGGCCCATGGTTTTGGTACCCATTGTTTTGTAAAACTATAATGTATTACCTATTGATTTAATATATATAGAAATACAATTTGTAATACATAAAATGAAGAAATGAGTTTGAGAAGGAAGAATAGAGTGTGTGAATTTAGGAGAGTTTGTAGAGTGTAGCTCCAAATAATATTTGTGCATTTTAATTGTGAGAAGACTAATCTGAGAGTGGATTACTCTTGTGGATTTTAATAAAATATGAGAAAATGTTTCTTGGTGGATGTAGGTGAAATTAGGTGAACCACATTAAATTTTGTCTCCTTGGTGTGAATTTTTATTTATGTTATTTATACATAACTATTCATATCTATTATTATTGTAATTATATGAAAATTTTCTTCATTAATTTCTAATTTATTCCTAACAACTAGTACCAAAGCTTTAGGTTGTGTTTGCTAAAATGTTGAATCACAGGAAGGGTTATTAATATATGTGAGAGCTATGGTTGATGATAATATATCAAAGGTTTAAAAGTTTAATGGGAAGAAATATTGTATATTTAAGATGTAGATGGAGGATTACCTCTATAGAAGGACCTTTATGCTTCACTGGGAGGATAAGTGAAGCAATCAATGGGTATGATAGATGAGGTTTGGGAGTTACTTGATAGGAAATCATTTAGATGCATATAGTTATTCTTTACATCTTCAATCACATTTAATATATCATAGGAGAAGACTATTAAGGGTCTCATGAAAGTGTGAGAGAATTTATATGAGAAACCCTCTGCTTCTAATAAATTATTTTTAAAGAAAAAGTTATTTAATATTAAGATGTATAAAAATGGTTAAATTGTTGATTATTTGAATGAATTTAATATTGTTTTGAGTATGTTGAACTTTATATAAATTTAATTTGATGATTAAGATAGTGCTCTACTTTTTTTTTTCCTTACTAGATAGTTGGAATAGTCTAGTAATGGATGTGAACAAATCAGTCTCTAACAATGCCAAGTTGGAGTTTGAGGATGTCAAAAGAGTAATCCTTAGTGAGGAAATGCAATGAAAAAAATATATGGATACTTATACTTCAAGTGATGTTTTGGTAGTGTAAAGTAGACAAAGATAAAATTATAGAGGAAAAGGAAAGTCTGAAAAGTCAAATGGTCCTGGAAGGTCAAAATCAAAGAGTAGAATGGCATGTTATCACTATGGAAAGCTAGGGCATGTGAAGAAGGATTGTTGGTCTCTTTAGAACAAGAAAAAAAATTAGGAAGACACCAAGGAGGTGAATCTGGAAATAGGTAATGTTTGTCAAGATGCATTAATTCTATCCATTGACAATATTGTTGAGTCTTGGGTTTTAGATTCAAGGGCTTATTTTCATGATAAACCATATAGGAATTATTTTATTGATTATGTTTAAGGGGATTTTGGACATGTTTATCTTGGTGATGATGATCCTTATATCATATTAGGAAAATAAGGTGTTCAGATCAAGATGTAGAATGGGAAAACATGGGTACTAAAAGATACTAAGCATGTGCCCAAGTTAGATAAAAAATAAGTATCCACATGATAGTTCGGTAGTAAAAGTTGTATGGTGACATTTATAGTAGATTATTGGAAGGTGACCAAAGGTGATCTTGTGGTATCAATAGGTAATAAGGTTAGTACCCTATATTTATCAAGTAATGTTGACTATTGTAATTTAGTTATTATAGATGTAGATGCAACTTTGTGTCATAATAGGCTCAATCACATGAGCCAAAAGGGTATGTAAATTTTGTAAAATAGGTTGCCTAAATTGAAAAGGTCTAATTTAGATTTTTGTGAAGACTATGTGTACAAAAAATAGAAAAGGGTAAAGTTTCTCAACCTAAAATAAAGGAGAATAAGTTGGAGCTAGTTCATTTAGATGTATGGAGGATGGCTCATGTATCTTCTATTAGTGGTTCATCTTATTATGTCACTTTTATTGATGATGTAACTAGAAAATTTTGGGTGTATGTCATTATGAGAATATATTTTTTTTTGATACATTTAAAATATGGAAATCCTTGGTTGATAATGAAATAAGTCTTAAGTTAAAGTGTCTCAAGTTAGATAATGGTGGGTAATATTACAAAATTAAATTTTTTATTACTATTTTAGGAATGGAATTCATAGACAAAGAGTAATTCTAAGAACTCCACATTAGAATGGAGTGTCATAATGAATGAATAGGACTATCATCAAGTGTGCTAGGACTATGAGGTTTCATGTAGGACTAACCCTTCAGTTTTGGGTAGAATTAGTAAACATGGCTATATATCTGATCAATAGAGGACCTTCATCTACCTTGGATGGAGACAAACCTAAGGAAGCTTGGTATAGTAATAAGGTTGATTATTCCTATCTTAGATTATTTGGTTGTGAATATTTTATTCATATTGATAAGGATGATAGGACCAAGCTAGAGTCTATGTCTAAAAAATGCACCTTTATTGGTTATGGTGTGAATGACTTTGGTTTTCATATTTGGAGTCTTAAGAAAAATAAAATATTTTGGTTAAGGGATGTTATTTTAAATGAAAAATTCATATATAAATAGTAGTTTCAATATTATAAATAAGACTATAAAAATAAGTACATGGTGTTGAAGGACATTATAGATGATAAAGTGTCCAAGAAACTAGTTCAGGAACCTACTCCATAAGAACAACAAACTCCTATGGTGACAAGGTCTTCTAGGGTAAGAAGGGAACCTAAATTTTTTTCTCCATCTCTTAACTATTTATTACTCACTAACTTTGGAGAGCTAGAGTGACTTGAAGAAGCAATGTAAGTAGATGTTAGGAAGAATTTGGAACAAGAAATGGATGAGGAGCATCAGTCTCTCATGGAAAATTAGACTTGGGATTTGGTATACCCACATAAATGTAAGAGAGTATTACAAAACAAGTGGGTGTATAGAATTAAAAAGGAAGATGAAGGAAATAAAAGGTACAAGGACCAATTGGTGGTAAAGGGGTTTACACAGAATAAGGGAATCAACTTCGATGAGATTTTTTCCATAGTGGTAAAGATGACTTATATTAAGACTATTCTTGGGATAGTGGTAGCATAAAACTTACACTCAGAGTAGCTAGATGGGAAGACTACATTCATTCATGGTGATTTGGAGGAGGACTTATATATGGATTTGTCATAAGGATATGAGGTCACAAGGAAGAAGAACATGGTGTGTAAACTAAAGAAGATATTGTATGTCATGAAACAAGATTCACGATAGTGGTATAAGAAATTTGACAATTTTATAATTGAGAAAAATTATTCCAAGTGTCATTTAGACCACTGTGTATATCTCAAGAGGTTTGATGATGGTTCTTACATTATCCTATGTTTGTACATGGATGACATGTTGGTTGTAGGTAAGAACATGTAGGAAATAAAGGTACTCAAGAAACAACTAAGTAATTCATTTACTATGAAGGATTTAGGAGCATCAAAATAAATACTTGGTATGAGAATAATTTTGGATAGGAAGGAATGAAAGATGAATCTATCTTAAGAATAATACATTTAAAAGGTCTTAAATAGGTTTAGTATGTAGGATGTTAAACTAGGTGGGACTCCTTTGGTAGGCCATTTCAAGTTATTAAAGGAGCAATATCCCAAGATAGAGGAAGAAAAGATATAGATGTCACATGTACTTTACTCATTATCAATTGGTAGCTTGATGTATTCCATGGTGTACACTAGGCCAGATATTTTCCATGTAGTGGGAGTATTAAATAGGTACATTAGTAATCTAGGTGGAGAACACTAGAAGGTAGTGAAGTGGATACTTTGGTACTTGAGAGGGACAATGGGGAAAATATTAAGCTATGGTATATTGGACACACCTTTTTATGGTTATGTAGATTTGGACATGGCTATATATTTATATACCATGAGGAACATGACAAGATATATTTACTATAGGTGACATAATAGTGAGATGGATTTCATGATTATAGAAACTTGTGGCTTTATCAACCATAGAGGCTAAGTATGTTACTAACAAAGAGGCAAGCAAAGAGATGATTTACTTATAACATTTGTATGAAGATTTAGGGAATAATCAGGGGGAAAGGAAATTGTATAGTGATAGTCATAGTGTTATACACTTAACAAATAACTTTATTTTCCACTTTAAGATGAAGCATATGTAATTGATGTGTCATTTCATTAGGACATCTTTAAAGGAAGATAAGTTGAAGTTAGAGAATATTCATACTAATTATAATCCTATAGACATGATGACCAAGGTGGTCATAAGGGAGAACTTGAAGTTATGTTTAGTTTTGGTTGTCCTTCATAGATGATAGTGAATGGTTGAGAAACTTGCTCAGAGAATATTAGTCTCCAAGTGGGAAATTGTTATGTTATGGAGCCTATTTATAAATTACAGTGTATTTTAAATACTGTACATTTAAAATGTAATGTACACTCTTTACGTATTCTCATTGGGGTTTGGGGGTGGTATCCCCCCAAAAAAATTTGGACCCCTTTAATGGGAAATTATTATGGGTTAACTTGGCCCATGGTTTTGGTACACATTATTTTATAAAATTGCAATGTGTTAACTATTGATGTAATATAGATGGAAATATATTTTGTAATACATCAGATGAAGAACTAAGTTTGAGAAGGAAGAAAAAAGTGTGAATTTAGATACAAATTTAGGAATGTTTGTAGAACTTAGCTCTAAACAATATTTATGAATTCTAATTACGAGAAGACTAATTTGAGAGTGGATTGTACTCTTGTTTCTTGTAATAAAATCTAAGCAAGTGTTTCTTGGTGGATATAGCTCACATTAGGTGAACCACATTAAATTTGGTCTTCTTTTTATGCATTTTTTATCTATGTTAATTATACATCTCTATTCATATCTATTATAATTGTGATTTCATGAAATTGTTTTGCATTAATTTATGATATATTCCTAACACTAGCTACCTTCTCCTAGTATGACAAAGACTTGAATTATTTATAGGATACACCTTAATCACCATTATTAGAGCTCAAAAATTGTAGAGAGATATAAAAATATATTTCTTTCTACTTAAAATATTGAAAAAAATGTCACAAGTAGGTCCTTCCACCTTGGGTAAGAGCACCTCTTTTGGAAATGATGAATTCCTATTCCAATATGGAAATTCAATTATTTTTAAATACATGAAATTCATCTTCAAGGCCATAAAATCATGGGACATACATTACAACAAAATTTAATTCAATGTAGAAGTAGCTATGGTAGTTGATGAGGATGAGATAATGCCTCACATAATCTAATTGGCTTTGGACATACTTGTAATCAACATTATCAGTATCCACAAGGTTGTAGTGAACCCATAGGTCATGCCATGAGCTAGCCTAGTCTATAGTATCTTTAGAAGGATAAGATGTGAGGACAATTTTATCAAATAAATGAACCAAAGGATCCCAATCACCTTCATAGCAGGGCCAAGCTTATAAAAGTATTTTGATCTTCTTTACCCACAAATAAACTATAACCAAAGCAAAATCAATAACTAGTACAAGGTGTACTCCCTAGAGAATATATTGGAATCATGGGTAACTAAGCCAATTGGAGTTGTATTCATGGATTACCAAGGGAATTCATCTATTCATCAATTCAAGAAAGAGTTATGATTAGATTAGACCTACTAAATAAAATATATGGCAATCCATATATTGGATATGTGGACATAAAAATATCCTACTACTACAAATAATCCTAAAATATCAATAAATTCCCTCACTTGGGCACATCATTAGCAACAAATTGACATATTCAATGAATGATACTTGAAATGATAGTTCCCCATTCTACATGGTGAGTTAAATTTTGGATTTAGTTTGTGTAACTACCCACATAGGCCTAAACTAATGGTCTCCTGAGTGGAAAGAGGTCATGCCCCATTTATTATTTTTAATGCACATTCACCACTTCATGCACAATATAAAGGTAATTATAGAATATTTCTGTCCAGTTATTTACAAATCAATCATCGAGTGTGATATTTTGAGGGTTCCCCTAGAGGTCAAATAAAAAATAAAGGAAATGGGAAGATATTGGCTATACCAAAATTACATAGTCATCCAAATAGAAGGAGTAATGGTGGCTCCCCTTAGGTTGCCAAGATATGTAGCAATGAAACTATCCAAGGAAAAGATGGATTATCAACTACTACATAGAATTGATTTCATCTTCAAAAATAGGAAGAAGATAGTCACCCATAAGATTCCTTATAAGTTGGGGAGGACTAATATCAAAAAATGTAATGATATCATTATGGATATAAGGCATAAGTATTGATACCTATTGCCTAAGGATGGTTTCAAACCTTGACATCCAAATAATGTTATTACCAAACATCTATTAAAGTTAATTAAGGATGTGGTAATGTAATATAAGCACCAAGAAGAAGTGCATAAATGAATATACATGGATGCCATGAATGATGAGGTAGTCCTAAAAAATGTGATAATAAAAAAATTGAGCTAGAAATGAGACTGGACAAAGAGAAGAAGAAGGAATATATTATAAAGCCTCAACCACCACCAACTCATTAGATCATATTTGATGTAGATTATGAGGAGATAATAAGAGAAGATGAAGAAGACAATGTTTATCTAATTAGGAATAGACCATGTCGACCTCCACTTATTCCCACTTCAAGTGGACATATCCTACCTCAAAAATCCAAGCAAGGAGGATAATGCAACTAACATGGCCCCTCCCAAGGTCCTACATTTATCTATAGATCTACCATGATAACTACCTTAGAGATCATAATCCAACATGACCCTAATGTCACTGATCTTGAATAACTATAACAAGGCATCGATCTCTCTATGGAAGAGTTGTAGGTATTAGCTAGAAGGAATATTAAAAAGTTCTATAAAATAAACAAGGATCCCAAGACTACCATAAGAGAAGTAGTGCCTCCACTATAAAATTATCAAGAAAATATAAAGGCTTCAAACACACAATAATATCACACTATAAGTACTTTTCCATTTCCTTCACCCTTAATTTTAACACTTCAAATTCTACTTCCACTTCCATGTTTGTTCCCCCTATTTCTCCTCTATTGGCTTCATTATCTTCAACTATGTCAACCACCTCTATCTATTCCTTGACTAATACTAGCATGAGTCAAGCTAGGACTTCCTTTGGATTCACTTTCACTCACTTTATTTCTCATACCACTGCACATATGGCTTTTTTCCAAGCATCCACAACAAGTGTCTCACTTGCTATTGGTTCCCCTATGCCTATAAATCCATTAAAACCCATTTCTAATAAATTCACCTTTCAAAGGCCACTTAACATTACCACAATTGAAAAAGTGAGTGTTCCTCCATATTTACCTTCATTCATGCTTAACATGGGCCCTATCAAATACCAATTTGACACACTTGGTCAACTAGACCAAAAAAACTTATACATCCTTGCTTCAGCTTTGGCCTCTTTCTCAATCCAAGCACCCCCATTATAGCCACCTCCAACATATCTAACACCTACTACTAACTAAAATTTGGTTAGATATATCATATAGGTAATAAGGAAAGAGAGGCCTTAGGTAGTCTTCTCTGCTCCTCAAGTTGGGATGAGGCTTGATACTACCATAAGCATTAGGAAGAGGGTGGTTAGAAGGTAGGTTGGTTAGTTATGGTCCATGAGAGTGAAGAGTCCCTCTTCACTTTTACAAGGAATAGGAAGGCCAACCCTATAGAGGTAGAAGAATATGTAGAGGACCCTATTTCCTTAGTTTAGGCTAAGATAGAGGCTATATTACCTTGATGAAGGGGATGTAGTAGGAATTAAACAGTTTAAAGGAGAAAGTATTGACAATAGTGTTAGATGGCACTATAATAAATGTGGTTATCAATGTTTTCAAATTGTATAAATTCATGAAGAGGAGGTAGGAATATGGGGTCCTGCAATCCAAGGTGGTCATCAAAATTGATCAAAAACTTCCACTTTATGATGCCAAGCTGGCAAACTTTGCTAAAGTTTCAAGAAGTAATAAGTTCCTAGACCTCAAGGTTTTATCACTTGAGTATATCATTCCTACATAAACCATCCTGATGAATATGAGGAGGATATTAAATATGTGTTTATTATCACTTGAGTTTATCATTCTTGCATAAACCATCCTGATGAATATATAAAATTCAATGCTTAGTTTTAAATAGATCACTGAGTCTTATGTATGAGACGCCAAGTCTCTTAGATAGTACATTGTGTAGCTAAGTCATAACACCTTTATTTAAAATTAACCATTGAATAAAAGCTAAGTCATACTTTTAGAATTTCAAGCCATGTATAATAATAATTTTTTAGTGTTTTAAGAAAAATGTTGTATAAATGATCTAAAACATTAAATAAAATTAAGAATGTTGAGTTATAAATTGGTCCACATCTTATATTATTTTATCTAAGTTTTAAACTCCTATTTGGGCAATTTCTAAATATTTATTGTTGCATCTCATCCCCATAGACATGCATCTCATACCCATAGGCTTGTGTCTCATATTTGATGGTCTGTGTCTCGTATATGATGGTCTTCATCCCATATTGATAGGTTTGCATCAAGTTTGATGGAGATTTCATTTTAGTTGGTAATGACTACATTTTGTTTGATTGGAATGCTAAATAATGCATATAAATTATTGAACCTTTATTCAATTTATATAATCAATTAAATAATCCATAAACATTTATTTAGATTGCTAAAGTTAGTTAATAAATCATTGAAGTCTTTATTTGAAACACCATGCATAAATATTAAAACACCAAGTTAATCTATAAAAAAAATTCAGTATTAATTGGAAGTCATTGAGTTTATAACTTAAATAGGCTAAATTTTTAATAAATATAGACAACTGAGTTTAAATACTTGAAACCCCAAGCTCGGCTAATTGAAAAGGGCTAATCACTTATTAAATCATTGAATCTAAAATGGTAAATGCTAAGTAATTGAGTGAGAATGTTGAGTTTCATATAAATTCATTGTGTTTTTAAATGGTAACTATTGAGTTAAAGGTAATTAAAGCACTATATCTTTTATAAAAAGTTAAATATTTAACACTATGTATATTGTTGAAATCATTGAGTTAAAAATATATTGATCACTGAGTAATAATATATTAATTACTAAAATTAACAATTATGTGTATTCAATGAGTTAATTAATAGTAGTATATTAATTTCTAAAATTAACAATTATGTGTAATCAATAAGTTAATTATATATTGATCATTGAATTAACAATTATATTAATCTCTAAGTTAATAATTTATTAGAATGTTCTATATATTTTGATGATATTAAATGCATGAAAAAACCTATGTTTCTTCCTTAATTTAAGATCAAATATTGGGTGAAACTTTATTCTTGCCTTGGATTTCCACAAAGCAGTTGAACCAAGTTTCATTTAAAAGAAGTTGAGTATAATTATCATGGGATCCTTTTGATAAAAGTGGGTGTTTATGTTATGAATAATTACTGATAATCATATATTTTAAACATACACTTAGGTAGTGCATGTTATGTATGGTTAGTGAGAGGATAAATTAGAAGTGTATAAACTCTTTGACATATATTATAATCTCATATGATGTATCAAATAGTTACACATCTAAAAAAGGTTACCATGTTATTTCCATTTGTATGTTTTAAATGTGAGTTGTGATTTAGGGGTATAATTACAATAATTGGTTCATCATTATAAAGATGAAGTAGAATCCTTAAATGACTTGCATAATAACTATTTGGTAGATTTACTAGCTTGTCATAGATATTGGTTGTAAAATAAATAAATAAATAAGGTTCATTCATGCTTTTTATGGCTAATGTGTGTTAGTAGTTATTAAGAAATATTGTATGTATTTGATCTAGCTTGTAGAATTAGATGCATGAACCTATAGTTTGTAGATTTGAGACACATAGAAAGAATTGGTGAAAACCTTTATACACTACATATTGTGAAAGTATTTTTATGTAAAAGTAATTAGAATATTATAGCATAAAATTATGCATTATGATTTGTGCCTAGAGATATGTTTTCATATAATTATTATTATTATTCAATTTAATCTAGGGTACATACCTGGGTGGTATAATCCCATATTTGCTTATTTAATAATTATAGTGTAATATTATTTGTTCTTATTGAGTAGGGTGATTTATACACAATGAGATATGATAGTATGAGATATCATAGAATACTTCATCTTAAATATATATTCATGAATGGTACTTACTATAACATTATGCCTAGACTCTCACCTATGTTGATTGATTAAATGTATGTGTTAGTTATTACTTGATCAATATGTTTTGTAATAGTTAGGAGGATATCATGTATGCATGCATACAACTTTAAGAGTATAAATGAATGTTAGGTTAGACTTTAATGAGTTTGTATGACTTGATTTTTATATATTCTTTCTTGAATAAAATCTTATGATTATAAGTATTTATGACTACTTTGTATGACTAATTGTGAAAAAACTAGTAGTTATGTCTTAGAACATTAGACTATGATAATATGGGTTATCATGGGGTGTAGTCATATGGAACTGATTGTAGTAGTTGGGAAACTATAGCTTAATGTGAATTTTACCTAGGTGGTATAAACTATAGGCATTATTTATGGTAGATAATAATGTAATATTCATTCATACATTGATTGAATAAATGAATACTTTGCTTACTCCTATGTATGGCATGTGATGCGATATTATTGCTAGGAGGATGTAATTAGTATGAGTCTTGTGTTTAAATAATGTATAGTGAGAAATTATACTTGGTATGTGTTGTCTCCAAAAAATAACAATCATTTTTGGAACAACATTTGAATTATTTTGGTTTTACAGACCAAAATTGTATCTTCCATTTTCAAAAATTTGTCTTAGATATTCAGATTTCTCATTTTTAGAGCTTCTCAAAAAATCTACAAACTTTGCAAGTCAATTTCAAATGGATTTTACATGTTGATTTATATAGACTTTGTATTTTTAGTTTCTATAGGTAGGTTCATTTATATAGTTTCAAAGACCTATGCAGGTGGTTTTCAGTCAAAAGAATTGATTTTCAACATTTGTTCATTTTCTAGGATTGTTTTAGAGTTTTGGTTCAAGTGAAAATATTCATCGGCAAGCATCGAAGTGCAAAAAGGAACTTGAACCATTGAACAATTTTGGTTCAAAGGTTCAACGGGTTCAAGGTTAAAAAATTCATGTTAGGTAAGAGTTAAGTGCTTCAAAATGGTTCAAAGTTCATTCATTTCAATTGGTTCATCAGCTTCAAGGACGTTTGGCCAAATCATTGAATTGAACCATTGAACCATTTTGGTTCAAAGGTTCAAAGGGTTCAAGGTTCAATGACAGGTTCAATCAAAAGAATAGTTCAATGTTTCGGTTCGACCAAGCAGTTCAATGCTTTATTTCATTCGGTTGGTTCATTCTTTTAGTTCATCTTTTGGTTCAACATCTACAGGTTCAACAACAGGGGCTCGGTGCACTTCATTGAACCATTAAACCAGTTCAATAGATTGGTTCAACGGATTGGTTTGATCAAATGGTTCAACTGTTGGTTCAAAGGCAAGTTCAACATTTTGGTTCAATGTTTAGTTTATCAGCTTGTTTTATTCATTAAACCATCAGATTGAACCATTTTGGTTCAAATCCTTGGTTCAACCAATTGGTTCAACATCAAAGTTCATTGGATGGTTCATTGGCTTTTGGTTCAAAAGGACTTGGTGCGCTTCATTGAACCGTTGAACCGATTCAACTAATGGTTCATCAGCCAAGTTCAAAGGGGTAATTCAATGCAAAAGAAGACTTTTTGAAGGACAAGTGCCCTTGCAGAGGACACTTAATCAAGAAAAGCACCTTTTTGGAGGATCATTTTTCTAAGAAGCTGAAAGGTAACTCTTTCAGATTTGTCTAAGGCATTTTAAATTTTTTTGATTAAGACTTAATTCTTTCAAATTTTTGTCTGAAGGAATTCCTTTGGAAAAAAAGTCCAAAAGAATTCGAAGTGGTCATGGATCTTGAAGGAATTTTCAAAAGAAACAAATGCGGGCTCAAAAAATCCGAAGACTTGTTCATAAGACTTTGTGGAACAAATTTCCATGAACTTTTTGTCTGCAGGAATTTTCCCTGAACTTTTTGTTCATGAGACAAATTTCCACCAGAGTTACCCATGGGGAAGACTTAAATAAAAGCCTAGGAGTTTGCCTGTGGGGACTGCCAAAACAAAATCTTGGGGAAATATTTGTCCGTGGGGACTGCCAAAGCAAAAGGGGTTGTCGAAGGACCCTGAAGGATAGGTGCCCTTGCGGGGGACTCTTGGCAGCCAAAGTAAAGGGATTGTACGACTCGACAAGGATCATTTCTCAAGGCCCAAAAGGGTATCTTAAATTTAGAAAAGTGCTAAGTAGTAAGGCTGAAAGACAAAAGAAGACCAAGGGGTCATGCCCATAAAGATGTCAAATTCAGCATAGCCGACTAGCCATTGGAAGCATCTTGATGGGCATGTAAACGCAAATTTTAAAGGCAATAAAATAGCCATTGATCCTTTGATCCATAGACCTGAATGCATTTCTAGAATTTAAGACAAAAACTAGCTAAAAGTGAGGAAAGATAGAATAATAGATGAATCCAGGACCCGATTCAATCAATCTAGAAAGGAGGAACGATGAAGACAAGATCAGACTGACAGCTAGACATTGAAAGTTGTAATCTTTCAATTGCATAGCTTGTTCATCTACATTGAAAAGGTCAAATGGGTAAAAGGCCCCAAAATTCTAGCTGGTCTTCCTAACATTTCCCAATGCATCATGATGTATTATTGTTCCTGAGTCCTTCTCGAAGTGGATATATAAGGGACTTTCTTTCATTGTAAAATCATCTTCTTTTTGACAATCTAAATGAAACTCTGCCAAAATTGAGAGGCATAATTGAGACTTTATGTTCAATCTATTAATCATATTTTATTAATGAAAACAAGGGACTTTTTAAGACTTTATGCTGTGATATCTTTTATGTTTCATTAATTTAATAAGTGGGATTAGTAAATTAGTCAGGGAGGCATCCTAAAGAATCAATTATGGAGTGACTTTGTGCCCCCATAACTACCTTCAGTGTGTTTGATTTTTCATTGTTGTGTAAAGGAAATTGAAAAGACTTTGAACTTTCATTGCCCTTCGTATATTACTCTTGAGCATTTCATGATAGAGACTTTGTGTTCTATTTTGATTTGATGGTTAGCATAATTCAGTTACATTCTGATTTAATTTCCAAGGGTATTCTTGTGGCTGACTAAATAGTTTTTCCTGAAAGAAGAGGAGAGTTGTCTATCATTCCCTAAGTTTTTCCTTTGTTTTATATACATCATCTCTGAAGAAAGAGAGATGGATGCCTGGTCCTACCCTTGAGTATTATTTTCTATTTATACATATACATAGCACATCCATAGGGAACCTCCCCTTGATGAGAGGAGAGAGAAGCCTCCTTCTAATGTGATAAACTTACACATTAAGACAACTAATCTTCTTGCTTTGGTTGATAAGACCTATTTTGTTTACCATTATGATGATAGACAAAATATTCAACCAATAGTTTTTGGTGACTCCGATGGGGATATACCCATTATCCATTTATAGTCTACCCATTCCATTCACTTCCACACCACAAGAAAAGAATGCACAGTTTAAAGCCTCAAGCTTTAACTGAAGCAAATTCAAATATTTTCCATTTTTGTTTTACAATCTAGGAGATTCAAGGTATACACGAAGCCAAAGGGCTAAAGGTGTCATTGATCCTGTGTTCAAGCTGGTAAAACAAAGTGATTTTGATCTATTTACTTCACCATCTCACCTTCAACAAACCAAGAGCTTCCCTCCTACTAAAGCCAGATCCCCATTACCAGATGAAGTATCTACTTTTTCTATTGATAAAGTTGTGCCTATAATTACCCCTTTGAGATTTGTTATCCCTCCTTTTTAGTATCTTATAATGGCAGTTCAAGGCCCCTAGGGTAATGCTTTTGGTCCTATCAATCTTACTCTTCCTCTACATGAGCTTCCACATAGTTTTAGGAAGAATTTCCTTAAATTCTATGGTGATGGGAAAGTTCATCCTAATGAACACATTACAGCATTCAATATAGCTTGTGGAGTCATTGGAGTAGAGTTTGAAGATGTAGCAGTCAGACTTTTTGTTGAAACACTATAAGGTCCTGCTACAGATTGGTTTTATCATTTACAAGCTTGATCTGTGACTGATTGGAATACTTTGAAAGATAAGTTTGAAGCTAGATTCAAACCTATAGAGGATGGACATACACTTCTAGCTCAACTTACACAAATTAAAAAAGAGACGCATGAGCCTATGAGAGACTTCATAGCTAAATTTGACAAGTTAAGAAATAGAATTCCTATGATTGCCAGACCTATAGCTGAGAATCTCAAATGCTTTTTCATTAATTCTTAGCTACTTGAAGTCAGTTTCCTCTTGAGACATGCTGGCTAAATAGATCTCACTGCAGATCAACTTTTAGCCACTAAAGTAGAAGATGATCTCATCTTAGCAAGGAAAATAAGAAGAGATCCCAATAGAAATAGAGATTCATCATCTTCCAAATTTGCATCTACAAGCACCACAGATCCAATGGTGCAAAAGTTAGCAAATGAGCTCCTTGCCCTCAAAAAGCAAATGGCTCAAGGAATGTCTTATGCTCTTACATATAGAAGAACATTCCCAAATCATTCATATCATGGCAATGTTTCTAGAAACCAAGGACAACAAAATCGCCTTCCTCCTCCACAAGGAAAACTTGCCTTGGAAGCTCTTCCAACCAATTCAGCAATGGGATACCTTGAAATAGCATCAAAATTCTCTTATCAGCTTGAATTAAATCAAGAAAATGATGTTGATATCATTGAAGACGGTCAAGAAGAATTAGTTAGTGACTCCCACATTAGTTTCCTGAATTATCAAGATGAACCCAGAAGCAAATGAGAAGCTTTAGATGGATCATATGTAGTGTTTACTAGGTCTAAGAATCAATCAGCCCAACAAGCTGATAAAGAAAAGACAGAAGAACAACCACAACTAGAAATCACAATTGTCAAGCATGGAATAGCTTTGCCCTTTCAACCAAAAGATCTGGTCATTACTCAAAAGGTAAATACATTTATTGCACCTTCCCCTTCTACTTTTAATTTGCAAACCAGCCCAGCTCCCATCCCTCCTAAAACTCAGAAAGCTAAAGTACCTTTTTCTGTACCTAGCTTGATTTAGCCATTTGATATAATTGATCATGTCAAAAAGACAAAAATATAGATGTCTAAATTTGAATATTTTCAATCCAATCTAGATCAATTGAACAAGCTAGTCTAATATGTTACAAATCAAACCATCACTGCAGGACAAAAGGACAAAAAATCAACCTTTTATTCTTCAATGAATTCACCTATTCCAAATAATCTAATTATTCCTCCTCCAGCTGCTCGTAGAAAAATAGAACCCTTCTATGTTTCCCTGTTAATCAATGGCCACAAGCTGAGTAACTATATAATAGACTCAGGTGCATCTGACAATGTTATGCCTACCAAAGTCACTGAGTCTCTTGGTCTCACATTGACTAAGATGTTTGGCAGATGTTTCTCCATGGAGAACAAGCAAGTGCCATTGCTGGGGCAAATCAAAGATGCTCAATTTGCATTCACAACCTTTCCAAACAAGAGGATTAAAATGATTATATTAGTGGATGACGTCCCAACATCTTATGGAATTTTACTTGGACGGAATTTCTGTAAGGACGTGGGAGGAGAATTGAACATGGATCTATCTGAGGCAAGGAACCCTGTCCAAGGCATGATGAAAAGATTACTTCTTGAAAAGGAAACAAAGTATGTAGTTACCAAGATGTCAGCTCCTGAAGCTCAAATCCTCTTTGAATCCATAGGTATGGGTAATTATTTTTTATATACAGATCATGAAGAAAGACCCTCCATCTCTGATGAGGGAAAGTCTGAAATAAAGCCAGTATCTAATGAGATTTAGACTCTAGAATTTGATGATAGTTGTTCCTCTACTAGTTTTGGAGCAGGAATTGTCTTGATATCTCCTCAAGGAGATTTATTTCCTTTATCCTATAAGTTAAAATTTAGAAACACAAATAATACAGCTGAATATGAATCAATGTTGCTGGGTATGAAGGTTGCTCAAGAAAGAAGCGTCAAGTTTCTTCATGCTAAAGGGGATGCTGAATTAGTGGTCTATCAAGTGAAAAATTCATATCAGACCAAGAATGAGAGGCTGAGCCATTACCATAATCTTGTTTGGGACCAAATTGAAAGATTTGATGCTTTCAACATCTCTGCCATTCCAAGAGAGTCCAATGACAGAGCTGCTGCACTTGCTATTTTAGGAACTCTTTTAGTTCCTCATTCTGATTTTAAAGAAGATAAATACCATTGAGCTAGTCTATAGACCAAGTGTTCTTGACAATGCTGATCATTGGCAAATTTTCAATGATGATAATCAGATCATTGCTTTCTTGGAATGGAAAGACAATTTTGAATAGCTGTATTTTGAAGGTAGTGAATCTCATAAGTCTAAATTTGTTTTTGAATCTAGTTCAGATGTAAATGAACAGTTCCTACAGCTAAAAGGAAACAAAATTCCTAAAGGCCTAGTTTCTCTTGAGAAGCTGTTTGACAAGCATGATAGATTCGTCAAGAAACAACAGACAGATTCAAATTTTTCTTAGATATTTGACCAAGTGAATTTGACCAACAAAGAAAATCCAAAAATGGTCAACATTGGTAAGTGTTGTACACCTAAAGAAAGATTCAAATTCACTTCTTTGCTCTGTCAATACATTGATGTCTTGGCATATTCATACAAAGATCTGAAGTCTCTCAGACCTGATGAAATTTGCCATCATATTCCTCTCAAGGCTGATTCAACACCTTACAAGCAGAAATCTAGACAATACAATCCAAAAATTTTAGGTACAATTATGTTTGAGATTTAAAAAATGTTAAATGCTAGAATTATTTTTCCAATCCATCATTCTACATGGATTGCGAACATAATTCTTGTAAGGAAGAAAAATGGTGAAATCCGTATTTTTGTAGATTTCTAGAATTTGAATCAATCATCTTTGAAAGACAATTATCCTTTGCCAATCATGGACGAAGTGCTTCAAACAATAACATGATCAAAAATGTTATCAATGTTGGATGGTTTCTCAGGGTATAACCAAGTTGAAGTTGTTGAAGCTTATCAACACAAGACTGCATTCACCATGCCTTGGGGTACATTTACATATAAAAGAATGCCTTTTGGATTAATAAATGCTGGTGGTACCTTTTAGAGAGCTATGGACATGGCTTTCAAAGATGAGATTGGCAAATTCATAGTAGTATATCTTGATGATTTAACTATCTTTTCAAAGCGTTGATCTAATCATGTGTGCCATTTACAACAAGTGTTGGAGCGCTGCCGGTAGAATGGTATTTCTTTGAATCCTAAAAAGTCTATTTTTGGAGTGATAGAAGGGAAACTCCTTGGACACATTGTGTCCAAAGAAGGCATAAAGATTGACTCAGATAGAGTCAAGTCTATTCAAGAGCTGAATTTCCCTGTAAGTAAGAATGTTGTTCACTCTTTCTTTGAAAAAGTGAATTTCTTACGAATATTCATCCCTGAATTTGTTCAGAAGACAAGACACATTGTAAACATGATGAAAGAAAAGACTACCTTCAGCTGGACCAAAGAAGGCAAAGCAGGGTTTCAAGATATCAAGGTCGCTATTGCTCATGCCCCTACCCTGGTTTGTCCAAATTAACACAGAGATTTCATTATATATAGCTATGTGTCTGAGCATACTCTTTCAGCAATTCTTGTCTAGCAAGACAAAGAAGGTATGGAATCCCCTATCTCTTTCATGAGCTACCCTCTGAAAACTCATGAAATGAAGTATTCGAATATAGAGAAGCACGCCTATGCCTTGGTAAAAATAGTCAAACACTTTCACTTCTATATTCTGAATTCACATATTACTGCCTTAGTTCCTAACAGTACAATCAAGTCTATATTAACTCAGCAGGAGTTTGGCATAAACAGAGGTAATTGGATTGTAAAGATCCAAAAATTTGATCTAGATATCAAGCTGACAAAGCTGGTTAGAGGCAAAGGCCTTTGTCAATTAATGGATGACAATAAGCCATAAGATACATAGCATGAAAAAGCTAAGGTTGAAAATGTGCCAACAGTCCTTTTTATGTCCACTACCAATTAATGGTACTCAGATATTGCATATTTTATGACTTATGGTGAATGCCCTGCTCATTTGTCTTACAAAGAGAGGAGAACTATCAAGTTGAAAGCTACCAATTTTGTTCTTTAGGACAATGGCATGTACAAAAGAAGCATAGATGGCATTTTCCTTCGCTATGTAGATAAAGAACAATAGACCCAGCTCTTAAAATCTTTCCAAAATCTAGCTTGCGGAGGACATTTTTTTGCCCCTGTGACTGCTCACAAAATTCTATGAACCAGGTATTATTGGCTGACTCTTTTCCAAGATGCACATAAATGGGTAAGGAAATGTGAACTTTTCTAGCAATTTGTTGGAAGACCCAAGTTGGCTGCTCTACCTCTCAAGCCAGTAATCATAAAGGAACCTTTCTAGTAGTGGGGACTCAATTTTATTAAGACAATAAATCCATCTTCAAGTGCTGGACATGATTATGTCCTTACAGTGACTGATTATTTCACTAAGTGGGTAGAAGCAATCTCGATAAAGCACGCTACTTCAGAAGTTGTATGCAACCTTCTGAAAGAGAATATCATTTCCATATTTGGAGTCCCACTCAAAATTGTTACTGATAATGCAACTTATTTCACCTCTCAAGAAATTATACAATTTTATTTTTATTATGGAATTACTCTCTCTCTCATTCTTCTGATTATTTTCTACAAGGAAATGGACAAGCTGAGTCTAGAAATAAAAATTTGGTAACTATTATCAAGAAGCTTGCAGATGATAATCAAAGTATGTGGCAGAAAGCATTAGTTGATGCTCTATGGGCTAACAAGATCACACCAAAAAGGGCAATTGGTATGTCTCCTTTTCAACTCCTCTACGGGATTAATGCTAAGATACCAATCACCTTAGAGTTACCAGCATTGAAATCGGTGAAGGCCATTGAAGATCAAACATATGAGAGCTCTCTTGACAAAAGAATCATGTGCTTGACTCAGCTGGAGGAATATAGAACCATGGTGGTGGACATAATTGTTGTTCATCAAAGTCTGGTAAAGAAACTTTTTGATCAGAAGGCCAGAAATCATGATTTCCAAATTGGAGATAAAGTTCTACTGTGGAACAAAAGAAGAGAGCCAAAATGGATGCATGGAAAGTTTGACTCCCTTTGGAGAGGTCCATTCATAATTCATCAGCATATGGGCAAAAATAGGTTTTTGTTTAAATACCAAGATGGCACGGTCTTTTCTCTGCCCCATAATGGGCAACATCTAAAACACTTCAACTCTTGAAGTACCAGATCGTGCCTCTATATATATGTATATTTGTACAGATTTATTCCTATTTTGTTTTGTTTATTTTCTTTTTGATGCCTTTTCATGACTCTGAAGCCCAATGGTACACTTGAAGACACTGGAGATTCTGAATTCTACTCCTTCCAATTCATTTTGCAATTGACAGAAGTTCCCCAATTGGAGCCAGCTGTTGTCTCCCAAAAATAACAATCATTTTTGGAATAACATTTAAATTATTTTGGTTTTACAGACCAAAATTGTATCTTCCATTTTAAAAAATTTGTCTTAGATATTCAGATTTCTCATTTTTAGAGCTTCTCAAAAAATCTACAGACTTTGCAAGTTAAGTTCAAATGGATTTTACATGTTGATTTCTATAGAATTTGTATTTTTAGTTTCTACAGGTAGGTTCATTTATATAGTTTCAAAGACTTATGCAGATGGTTTTCAGTCAAAAGAATTGATTTTCAACATTTGTTCATTTTTTGGGATTGTTTCAGAGTTTTGGTTCAAGTGAAAATCTTCATCAGCAAGCATCTAAGTGCAAAAAGGAACTTGAACCATTGAACCATTTAGGTTCAAACGTTCAATGGGTTCAAGGTTAAAAAATTCATTGTCGATAAGAGTTAAGTGCTTCATAATGGTTCAAAATTCATTCGTTTCAATTGGTTCATTAGCTTCAAGGACGTTTGGCCAAATCATTCAATTGAACCATTGAACCATTTTGGTTCAAATGTTCAAAGGGTTTAAGGTTCAATGATAGGTTCAACTAAAATAATAGTTTAATGTTTCGGTTCGACCAAGTAGTTCAACACTTTATTTCATTTAGTTGGTTCATTCTTTTAGTTCATCTTTTGGTTCAACATCTACAAGTTCAATAATAGGGGCTCAGTATACTTCATTAAACCATTACACTAGTTCAATAGATTGGTTCAATGGATTGGTTCGATCAAATGGTTCAACTATTGGTTTAAAGGCAAGTTCAACATTTTGGTTCAATGCTTAGTTTATCAGCTTGTTTTATTCATTGAACCATCAGCTTGAACCATTGGCTTGAACCATTTTGGTTCAAAGCCTTGGTTCAACCAATTGGTTCAACGTCAAAGTTCATTGGATGGTTCATTGGCTTATGGTTCAAAAAGACTTAGCACGCTTCATTGAACCATTAAACCAGTTCAACTAATGGTTCATCGGCCAAGTATAAAGGGGTGGTTCAATGAAAAAGAAGACTTTTTGAAGGAAAAGTGCCCTTGTGGAGGACACTTAATCAAGAAAATCACCTTTTTGGAGGATCATTTTTCTAAGAATTTGAAAGGTAAATCTTTTGGATTTGTCTAAGGCATTTTAAAAAAAATTGATTAAGACTTAATTCTTTCAGATTTTTTTCTGAAGGAATTCCTTCAGACAAAAAGTCTGAAAGAATTCCAAGTGGTCATAGATATCGAAGTAATTTTCAAAAGAAACAAATGCGGGCTCAAAAAATTTGAAGACTTGTTCAAAAGACTTTGCAGAACAAATTTCTACGGACTTTTTGTCCACGAGAATTTTCCCTGGACTTTTTGTCTATGGGAATTTTTTGTGGGACAAATGTCCATGGGAATTACACATAGGGAAGACTCAAATAAAAGCCTAAGGATTTGTTCACGGGGACTGCCAAAACAAAAGTCCAGGGAAATATTTGTCCGCGGGGACTGCCAAAGCAAAAGGGGTTGTTGAAGGACCCCGAAGGGTAGGTGCCCTTGCGGGGGACTCTCGGTGGCCAAAGTAAAGGGCTTGTCTAAATTGACAAGGATCATTTCTCAAGGCCTAAAAGGGTATGTTCAATCTAGAAAAGTGCTAAGTAGTAAGGCTGAAAGCCAAAAGAAGACCAAGGGGTGATGCCCACAGAGACATCAAATTCAGCATAGCTGACTAGCCATTGAAGTATCTTGATGGGTATGTAAATGTCAATTTTAAAGGTAGTAAAATAGCCATTGATCCTTTGATCCACAGACCCAAATGCATTTCTAGAATTCAAGACAAAAACTAGCTAAAAGTGAGGAAAGACAGAATAATGGATGAATCCAGGACCCAATTCAATCAATCTGGAAAGGAGGAATGATGAAGACAAGATGAAACTGACAGCTAGACATTGAAAGTTGTAATCTTTCAATTGCATAGCTTGTTCATCTACATTGAAAATATCAAATGGGTAAATGGCCCCAAAATTCTATCTAGTCTTCCTAACATTTTCCAATGCATCATGATGTATTATTGTTCTTGAGTCATTTTCAAAGTGGCTATATAAGGGACTTTCTTTCATTGTAAAATCATCTTCTTTTTGACAATCTGAATGAAACTCTGCCAAAATTGAGATGCATCATTGAGACTTTGTGCTCAATCTTTTCATCATATTCTATCAATGAAAACAAGGGACCTTTTTAGACTTTGTGCTGTGATATCTTTTCTGTTTCATTAATTTAATAAGTGGGATTAGTAAATTACTCAGGAAGGTATCTTGAAGAATCAACTGTGGAGTGACTTTGTGCCCCCATAGCTACCTTCAGTGTGTTTAATTTTTCATTGATGTGTAAATTACTTTGAAAAGACTTTGAGCTTTCATTGCCCTTCATATATTACTCTTGAGCATTTCATGATAGAGACTTTGTGTTCTATTTTGATTTGCTGGTTAGCATACTTCAGTTACATTCTACTTTAATTTCCAAGGGTATTTTTGTTGCTAACTAAATAGTTTTTCCTGAAATAAGAGGAGAGATGTCTTTCATTCCCTAAGTTTTTCCTTTGTTTTATATACATCATCTCTGAAGAAAGAGAGATGGATGCCTAGTCCTACCCTTGAGTATTATTTTCTGTTTATACATATACATAGCATATCCATAGGGAACCTCCCCTTGATGAGAGGAGAGAGCAACCTCCTTCTAATGTGATAAACTTACACATTAGGATGAGTAATCTTATTGCTTTAGTTGATAAGACCTATTTTGTTTACCAGTACGCTGATAGACAAAATATTCAACCAACAGTATGTATGATTTACATATTAGTGTGATATCTTGCAATAAAATAGGTTTTATATAATACACTGCATGTTTAGTTTTATCATACACACATGGGTACTGGCTTGTTCTTTAGATTCTCACACCGTTCTATCTACCTATTCATGAAGAGAGGGCCATTACCTAATAATGGATCATGTGATGGATTTTTGGTCCATGGATGGTGTGGAAAAGTGCCCATATTATGCTCTCCCTCCTCACTATAGTACTTACCCATAGGCAACACTTGAGATTATTAGTGATACTTGAGTTGGTTTAATTCAAGATCTAAAGAGATTAGTATCTATTTATTTATTATGTTGAATGCTTAAATGAAATGTAATTGTTATATATTTTTGTTATTTTTAAACAATGATTATTGTATTTTTAGACTAGCTATAGTTATGTCCTATTTTATTTACTTTCCTTGGAGTTGTGTATGATAAATATTGTAATCAGTGTTTGAATTAGAAGTAATATTTTTATAAGTTTAAGTTTAGATATGTTGTAATGTTTTCTTTTATTAAATTAATGATAAGTAATTTGTTTTTAAAAAAAAATACAGCATTTTCTAAGTATAATTTGAGGGGTTGTTACATTTTTGGCATGCACATTTGGTGTGCAAACATTAGCCACTACACAAATACAAGTATATTTTATATAAAAAACATGTTAAATTTAAGTTATATTTATAAATTTGATTTATCTAGAAATTAGTTTACATATAAATTTAATAATATATATGTCATTTTTTATGTCATAGGAGGTGATGGTACCTTCATCATCATAGTCAACATTTGCAACATTTGATTTGATGCATCCATTATTTACATTTTTTTAGTCCAACTACTGGCCCATCCACTACTACATCTATCTTTGTTAGGATGAAACCTTTTAATTATATAGAGGTAAAATTTTGAGTTAATCTTATTCTCTATATATATTTAGTTTATGTATATTTTCCTTGTAAGTTTAAGTTAAATTTATTTATCGAGTATCTTGATTCATAGGTTCTAAAAAGCTTCCCTAATATGGATTGAAATATACACTTACCTCTAAAAAATACCTATCTTTGATATTTTCTTGTCCTTATTTATCTTCTATCTTCAACCTCTTTATCTCTTTGATCACTTTACATTTACTAGGCCTTTCTTGTTCACACTTACCTACTCAATGGATCTTAAGCCTTCTTGTATTCATTTAATCATCATTATCCACTTGAAGTAATTTTACTAATCAACTACCTCTACAATATTTCCTTTTAACATCAACATCCTTAGTTCATACTCTATTTTCATGTTCTCTCTCTTTATCCTTGCTCTATTCTTTACAATATTCTTATGTGTTTTCATAGGTTTACATGATACTTTGGTTTCTTCCTTCCATAATTCTCATAATACCATCTACCTACTAAATCTAATTATTTACAAATCAATCACCAAGTGTGAGATTTTGAGGGTTTCCCTATAGGTAAAAAAAACTAAAGGAAATGGGAAGATATTGGCTATACCCAAATTGCATAGTCATCCAAATGGAAGGAGTAATGGTGGCTCACTTTAGGTTGCCAACATATGTACCTATGAAAGTAGCCAAAGAAAATATGGCTTATCAACTACTACATGGAATTGATTGCATCTTTAAAAACAAGAAGAAGATAGTCACCCAAAATATTCCTTATAAGCTAGGGAGGACTAATATCACAAAGTGGAATGATATCATTCTAGCTATAAGGCATAAAGACTGATACCTATTTCCTAAGGATGATTTCAGATCTTGAGACCTAAACAATGTTATAACCAAGCATATATTCAAGTTAAATAATGATGTGGTAATAAAATATAAGAACCAATAAGAAATGCATAAATGGATATACATGGATGCCATGAATGATGAGGTAATCCTCAGAAATGCTATAATAAAGAACACCAAGCTAGAAATGAGACTGGACAAAGAGAAGAAGAAGGAATATATTGTAAAGCCTCAACCACCACCAACTCATCATAGTATATTTTATGTAGATTATGAGGAGATAAAAAGATAAGAGGAAGAATAAAATGTTAATCTCATTAGGAATAGACCATGTAGACCTCCACTTATTCCCACTTCAAGTGGACATAGCCTACCTCTAAAATCCAAGCAAGGAGGATCATGCAGCCAACATGACCCCTCCCAAGGTCCTAAATTTATATTTACATCTACCATGAGAACTACCCTAGAGAGCATAATGTAACCTAACCCTGATGTCATTGATCTTTAAGAACTATATCAAGGCATCAATCTCTCTATGGAAAAGTTGTAGGCATTAGCTAGAAGGAATATTAAAAATTTATATAAAAGAAAGAAGGAGCCCAAGACTACCATGTGAGGAGCAGTGCCTCCTATATAAACTTATCAAGAAAATATAGAGGCTTAAAACACATAATAGGATCCCATTATAAGTACTTTTCCATTACCTTCTCCCCCAATTTTAACACTTCAACTTCTACTTCCACTTTCATGTTTGTTCCCCCTATTTATCCTCTATTGGATTCATTATCTTCAACTATTTCAACCACCTCTACTTAGTCCTTGACTAATACTAGCATGAGTCAAGTTAGTACTTCCTTTAGATTCATCTTCACCCACTTTATTTCTCATACCACTGCACATATGGCTTTTTCCCAAGAATCCACAACAAGTTCCTCACTTGCTATTGGTTCCCTTATGCCTATAAAGCCATTAAACCCCATTTCTAAGAAATTCACCTTTCAAAGGCCACTTAAAATTACCAGAAATACCAAAGTGAGTGTGCCTCCATAGTTACCTTCATTCATCCTTAACATGAGCCCTACTAAATACCTATTTGACACACTTGGTCAACTAGACCAAATAAACTTATACATCCATGCTTCAGCTTTAGCCTTTGCCTCAACCCAAGCACCCCCATTATATCCACCTAAAACATAGCAAACACCTAATACTACCCATAATTAGGTTAGAGAAACCATATAGATAATAAATCAAGGGAGGGCTCACATAGTTCTCTCTACTCTTCATGTTGGGATGAGTCTTGATACTACCATAAGCATTAGGAAGAGGGTGGTTAGAAGGTAGGTTGGTTAGTTGTGGTCCCTGAGAGTGAATAGTCCCTCTTCAATTTAACAAGGAAAAGGAATGCCAACCCTATAGATGTAGAAGAATATGTAGAGGACCCTGTGTCCTTAGTTTAGGCCTAGATAGAGTCCATAATTACCTTGATAAAGGGGATGTAGTAGGAATTAAAAAGGATAAAGGAGCAAGTATTAAAAATAGTGTCAGATGGAACTATAATATAAATAATAAATGTAGTTATCAATGTTTTCAACTTGTATATATTCATGAAGAAGAGGTAGGAAGATGAAGTCCTACAATCCAAGGTGGTCATCAAACTTGACCAAAAACTTGCACTCTATGATGCCAAGTTGGTAAACTTGGTTAAAGTTTTAAGAAGTAATAAGTTCCTAGACCTCAAGGTTTTATCACTTGAGTATATCATTCTTGAATAAACCATCATGATGAACAAGAGGAGGATATTAAATATGTGTCTTGATCAAATCAAGGATTCAACTACATCCTTGGACAAAATTGAATTCAATATTGCATTATTACTAAAGGATGCCATGGTCACTAGGGTGACCAAGATTGGTGGTTACTTCATGGATGACAAAGAATTTAGGGCCTAGATGAATGTGTTTGTATCCAAATTAAATTAGTACATTATTAGTGCCAAGATGGAAACTAAGGCGATGAATATAATTACATCTTCTAACCAAAGGCTGGAAAAAGTATAGGCCATTGAAGAATCACTAGGCCTATATTTTTAGAACAAGAAAGCTCATCCAAGAGATACCTAACTTATTTTGACCTATTATTTTGGACTTATCCTATATATATCATGATTACCTGTCCTATTCATAATTTTAGATGAATAAAGAGGTAGAGAAGAAATAATGGCAATAACAACAAGCCAATTGGTAAGCTCCTCAAGGGCCTTAGGGAATATTCAATTATGTTTTGTAAGTTTGAATTAGAATATTCCACTATATGTAACATGTTATCCACTTGGATATTTGGGTGCCTTTTGATGGGCCCACTTGAACTTGTTTTAGGAAATTTTGAAGCTTATAAATAAGGGTTTCCCCCCTCTTTTGTAATCCAAAATAGTTTTTACAAGAATTAATATAAGGGAGCCAAGAATTTGAAAGTTTGTTTGAAGTGCTTGATCATGTATTTATATATTTTATATTACTCATGATTTTAGATGACTAATAATTTCCTTATTATTGACTAATTTGGAAATAACACTCAAAATATGCATTTATTAGCTTGAGTTTAACACTAGGCTGACAAATCTATTAGTATATTTCTCTATTTTCATCTTATTTACAACTAAATATGCTAAGTAATTTACTATGAATGAGTAATTTTATGCAATATATGTTTCTATACATATGAATTTCTTTTCCTTTGAAGCTTAAAATGTGTTTATTTATATTTTAGTAATATTCTATAGCTATTAAATGCTAGTTTTATGTGTTGTTCTCATATAATTTAAAAGAGCTAGTACTTTTGATCATCTTAAGAAAATTCTCTTTTTTGCCTTACCCTTTTCTCCTTTTAACCCACCCATGAATCACTTTATCTTATTTAATTTTTTAAATATCCATTGTTTGTTTATATTTTGGGCAACATTGGCATAGATTGAAATACTTTCACAAAGATTAGCATGAACAAAGTGTCATTGTGTAACACCTGTTATCCCTACAATAGGGTCTACTTTTAGACTTTAAAAGTGGTGACCATATCTCTAATATTATTTTATTCCTAGTGGTATTTTTATAAACAATTCAAGTCTCGAGTCTTCCAAGACTTAAAATTGAGTTTCTTACTTTGGCCCTTTTCCCTAGTGACATATGGAACTCATTAAGTGCATCAACAAGTGGAATATCATATTTTGGCACTACTAAGTGATATTTTGAAGGAAATTGTAATAAATTAAAGGTATCTCCTAGGATATACCTTTAAAACATGCACAAGATTGGATTTTCCCCTTTAAGGTATCTCCCAAGAGATACATTTTAAATAGGGACAAGAGTGGATTTATCCTTCAAAGAAAAAGTAAAATTTTACTTTGCATGGAAGGAACTATTAGGAGATATTTTAAAGGCCATTATAGTACCTTCAATTTAAATCCTAGGATATACCTCTCAAACATGCACAAGAGTGGTTTTCCCCTTCAAGGTATCTCATAGGAGATACATTTCAAATAGGCACAAGAGTGGATTTCTCCTTCAAGGAAAAAATTAAAGTTTCCTTTACATATAAGGAAATATTTGTTGATATTTTAAAGGCCCTTATAATACCTTTAAGTTATCTCCTAGGATATACCTTTTAAACATGTCCAAGAGTGCATTTTCCCTTCAAGGTATTTCCTAAGCAATACCTTTCAAATAGGAACAATAGTGGATTTAGCTTTCAAAGAACAAGTGGAACTTTCCTTTACATGGAAGGCACTAATAGGTGACATTTTGAAGGACCTTATAATTAATTTAGTGTATCTCCTAGGAGATACATTTCAAACATACACAATAGTGGATTCCACCTTCAAAGTATCTCCTAGGAGATATCTTTTAAATAAGCATAAGAGTGGATTTAATTTTTAAGGAACAAGTGGAATTTTAATTTACATGTAAGTCATTACTAGGTGATATTTTAAAGGACCTTGTAATACCTTCAAGGTGTCTCATAGGAGATACCTTTAAAATATGCACAATAGTGGATTTCCCCTACAAGGTATCTCTTAGGAGATACCTTTTAAATAGGCACAAGAGTGGATTTATCCTTCAAGGAACAAGTGATTTTTACTCTACATAGAAGGCACTATTGAGTGATATTTTTAAGGCCCTTATAATAATTTCAAGGTATCTCCTAGGAGATACCATTTAAACATGCACAAGAGTGTATTTCCAATTCAAGGTATCTCCAAGGAGATACCTTTCAAATAGGCACAAGAGTGGATTTATCGTTCAAAGAATAAGTGGAATTTTCCTTTACATAGAAGGCACTAATGGGTGATTATTTTAAGGCCCTTTTAATACCTTCAAGGTATCTCATAGGATATACCTTTCAAACATGAACAAGAGTGGATTTCCCCTTTAAGTTATCTCCTAGGAGATACCTTTCAAATAGGCACAAGAGTGGATTTCTTCTTCAAGGAACAAGTGGAATTTTCCTTTACATGGAAGGCACGGGTGATATTTTAAAGGATTTTTTAATACATTCAAGGTATGTCCTAAGAGATACCTTTAAAACATGCATAAGAGTGGATTCCCCTTCAAGAATATCAAAATTAAAATACAACACCTAAGAGCTCATTATGAATTTAGAGTCACCATGTGGTGAGATACAGATGAGTCATCACACAAAGTTTAATTCTAAATAAACATGAGGCAATCAAAAGGTGCCACATGTTTGGATTTTGAGCCAACTAGGTAGCTTAGTAATATTCAAGCCACACAAGTACTTAGCTATATTTGAGGTAGTAACCATGTGTTGAAATGTGGAAATCTTTAGATTTAAATCTAAAACTGATGGAAAATCAAATTTAAATTAAAGCTAAATTGAATTATAGTGTAATTAATTTCTAAAATTAATAGTTGAAAGTTTGACAAGCTTGACATTAATATGACACAAACTAGGATCACTATTAGCATTGCATTAATCAAGCTTGCCAAAAAGTAATTATGTGTATTCATATAACATTAAGACAATATAAAAGCTCATCAATCAAAATTTGAAATCCATGGTCGAAGAAGGAATGTCTATAACTACCAAGTCAAATAGGTCCCATTTCTCTATTCATATGGGACAAACATAGTCTTCTAAGACACTAATTTCAATACCTTTACATTGGCCATGGATGAAAAACACTACAATTAGTTATTATACCATGTGGATAGGTCTACTCCTTAGACTTATACCTTCCAAGGGATAACTCTAGCTCAACCATTGCCTCCATCAATAGATCCCCTAAGTGGTTATTTAGATAAGACATAGATTAAGTAGATGTAATTGGCTAAAAATATATACAAACAACACCAAATATATAAGGTTATTTATTTATATATATAAATTTTTAAATATATAAGGTTTTTGTAATAAAATAGGTGTTATATATAAGGTGATTTATACTTATATATGTATGTATGTATAAACAAAGTTTGAATTGACTATAGTTTTTCTCCAAAGTCTGAAGGTTTTACTCTAAAGACCAATGGCTTAGCTCTAAAGACTTGAATCCATGACTCAAAGATTGATAGCTATGCTCCTAAGATGAAAAATTAAAAAAGGCAAGAATCCACCACCATCATTGAGAATCAAGACAATGACATTAGAACACCAATGTTGTAATCCATAATTTGATGTGATGTTGTTTTCAAAAGATCTCCTCTAATAGTTTAATGTGATGGTATTTTCAAAATATCTCCTCCAATAGATTTGATGTGATGATGTTTCCAAATGGTTTTTTTAAACAAAATTGATGTGACTATGTTTTAAGTAGAGGGTCTTTAAAAAAAATTTGGTATGACATGTAATTTATCCTAGTACTACCAATAATGACCTCTATGACACATCATTAGTACTTGACCAAATAAATCACCTTCCCATTATTTCTCACATGTTCCAAAGAGAAAAATAACTATCATCATTATTATTTTCATAATCACATCATATAACCTACTTTACTATTCATTATTGCATTGTCATTGACATATATTATTGTGTCATATCTCTAACCTCTTGCTTTGCTTTTTCCTTATGTGAATTCAAGCTCTATGTTTTTATAGTATATTCATATGTACAATTAAACAAATCTTTCTCTGAATATGGGTGGGAGAAAGAAAAATAGTGAACTAGAATCCTTCGATGCATTGCTATAAGATGAACTAGCCAAAGACATATTTAAAACAACAAGTTGGTTGAATTTCTTAAAAATGTTTCAGGGATTCCATGAAGAAATTATGAAATAATTAAATGAGAATTTTGATGAACATCATTATATTATCAAAGGGAATAACATTCCAGTAAATCCCTTTATAATCAATGATCTATCTAGAATTCCTAAAGATGGAGTAGTTGGAATTGAAAATATTAATTATTATGACCTAATTTATATGTTTGTTAAAGGAAATGAGCCACACCCAAGACTAGAAAAATCTCCATAAATTTATAGTAGTGGGTGGAGATGCTATGAGACTCCTTCACTTGATGAAAGGATTTGTTTGAGGAGAATATAATATAAATATTCCCTCTTTCCTTCACAATGCTTTGATTAATGTTTATTAGAAGATAATATGAGGTACTAGGTCTACCTACTATCATGGGTTGGTTACACTCATTTTTCACCATTATTTTATTAGTAAACCAAGGGGTGAATAAGCTTGGTCCTCTTTCCTTTAAAAGTTTAGTTCATTCCAAAAAGACACTATGCCCTACCTCTCCTCCTTCCACAATAATCTAGATTGAATATCCAATATTTCAAATCATATAATGACCGTCTCCATCACCATTAGTTTTGAAGATACTACGCCAGAGATAAAAATGAAAAATGGGAATTTCTTTAGGCACCCCTCATCCTCCTCCAACTAAACTCTAGTGCATTCACTGACTTATCTTACAGGAAGAAGAATAAGATGTGTAAGTCGTAGAAGAATTTGTATTTTTAGAGGGAAAACTAGCAAAAGAAGTTATACCTCAAGAAGTAGAGTGTCGTGTGCCCTCTATTGATGATAAGGTTAAGGTACCCTTGATTGAAGAAGATACATCTTCTCCATATTATATCAATGAAGAAAAAGAATTACAACATGCCATGGATTTATAATGCTATGAGGAAACAATCAGAGTATAACAATCAGAGTTAGATGTCTTCCATTCAACTTTGAAAGCTAAGGACTTGATGATTTATAATTTGAAACATAGGTGGGAAGAATCTATTACTAGAGTTAGTGAACAAGAAATAATTATTCAAGGAATATAAGATGAACAAACTAAGGTCCATAATATAATGTTTTCACAAACTCAAGATTTGAGTAATTTACAAAATTCTCTTGCTATCAAGGATACTTAGATTATTGATTTGTAAAAACCCAATGTTGATAAGTATAATCTAATTAATAATCTGAGAGAAAATATTTTAGATAGAAATACAATGTTTGCCCAACATAATAATATAATAATAGATCTCACTACTCATAATTTTGAGTTATAATCATTTATTAGGCCAAGAAAAGAGAAACATAAGAAATTACAATCTAGATAGAGGGTCCAATAAGAGATGTTCTCTTTTTCCCTATTTCATTACATGAAATAATCTCTATCTGGCATATCACCTAGAAGAAAATTAAAAAATTGAGGGATTGAAATGCCAAACTTAAGGAGGAATCTTAGAAGCAATTGGAAAAATCCCAACTAGAATTTTATAAATATTAGGGTTCTATTCAACACATTTGTGTTATTTTTGAGAAACTATTAGCATGCAGGCAACCTTAATTAGTCTATGTTCTTTTCTTATGAGTAGTTTTATAAATGGTAGATTCAATTAATTTTCTTTAGGTTTTCACATATCAATGAAGATGAGCATGTATTTATGGACATTTTTCTAAAGATAACTAAAGAAAGGTAGGATGCCATTTGTGAGTTATATACTTTCAATTTATTGTTAGGATATCAATCTAGTTTTTTTTATAAATTTCTTTGTTTGAGATACATAATTGCCTACCTTTCTCTCCACTCTAAAGAAAAAAATGGCATGGAAACATGAAAAAAATATATTTATGGAATTTTAAAGCACCATTAGGTTATGCATGAGACCACAATTTCCAAAATCAAAGAAACTTATTTCTTCTTTTCAACCACTATATCATATTTATATGAATAACAAGTATCATGAGATATTTAGATCTAATATTGCTACTTTTAGAGATTTTATAAATGAACATTATTCTAATGGTTTCAATGAAATTATTTCTAGGTGGGAGACATTACCTATTGAGTTGAAGCACGAGGAAGTCCTCATCCCCACCAAGATTAGATGGAATCTAAGAAGAGCCAAAGAAGTTTGCTAGATAATAACATAGCTCTTAGAGGAAAAAGGTTCAGATTTCTAGATTATATGAGGTCTAGGCCTCCTATAATTTTGTGTCCTTTATCTCCATGGTGGTGTTGAAATTATCAAATAAAATTTAAATTGGAAGCCTAGGTACATACAGTTGTCAGAGATCTTAGATTTTTTCCATGGGGCCACCATGATTGGGGACATCATTTTGAAGCTTATGATCTGAGTCAGAGCTTTGAATTAGGAAATTTGGATTAAGGATCAGTCATCCAACTTCTTTACAAGAGGACTTGTAAAAGGTAAAGTGTGGGGGAGAAATGATGAGCATTTCATAGAGCTCATCATAGTTATATAAACTATCTATAAAGTGTTGCCTTTGGTTATATATTATATTGCATTTAATAGTTATAGTATGATCTAAGTAGGATATGAATGCAATTTATTCTTTATTTTTATGTAATTTATTACTTATTATTGACCTTGTTATTGTGTCTAACTTGGATGAATAACACAACTCTAAGTATAACAACACATCTCAAGGATGGGGTAATTTTGAGTACAACAACACATCCCAAAGATGGGGTAATTTTGAGTAAAAAAACACATCCCAATAATGGGGTAATTTTGAAGAGGCAACAAAATATTTTGAAAACTCTTTTGACTAAAATTTTGAAGGTTTTGAAAGCAAGCTCTAAAGATTGAATGCTCCAAAGACACTCCAAAAATGATCCAGAATTTCTCTAAAGATGCTCTCGATGTGCTTTGAAGACATACATAGTGATGAGACCCATAAATGTCTTATTATTGTGTCCATATATTTTACTTATCTTGCTTTTTTACCATGTTTTTGAACACTTTTCCATATAGTTTCCTACTTTCATAAACTATATAGAATTATGTTTTCAAACTCTTTTGAATAGTTATAATTATGTATTAGAATTAAATATATGATGGTTTTCTATTGATTTAGGATGATTTATCAATAAATCTATTTTTAATATGTTTTGGATAAATAGGTATATAGCACAAAGCATCCTACAACAAAAGGACTCATTATATAGACCATCTTGTAGCCATTGTGTGACCAAAACCGTGAATGAGTAGATTTTGATTCTCTTCCAACCAACTCATAAAAATGAATCTAACCTCTATGGAGCTCAATAAGGAAGTAGTTTAAGAATAAAATAGCCTTTTTTATCATGTAAAAATGTCACAAGATTCATATGAAGGATGTCTTTAGTGAAAAGAACCAATTTCAATTATCCCAATTTGAATGTATCTTAGAATATAATGTATATATTGTTTTATATAAAAAAAATCTCCTCTACGGTATATAAATATGTAGAAGTAGAGTTGAGAGATATATAAAATAGTATATATTGTATAGAGATTGTCATAAGTATATTGTGTTAAGCAATTTTGATTATAAATTCATGCAGTAATTTGTTGTTGCACTTATGATTAATATGAGTGAGAAATTTTGAGTTAAATTTAGTGTTGTAAGAGGAAGGGTTGAAGCTAGAGTTGAAAGGAGTAAGGGCCCCATTTGAAAGGTTGCAACAATAATCTAACATATTTGATTAGCTAAGCATGTTATTTATTTCCTTAAGCATTATGTGTTTCATTTCTAAATCATGTGAGTTACATTCTTGTTTAATATTTGTTCAAGGAAGCTTCCATGCATAAGAATTTATTCTACCATATTTTGTTTATGTTTCATTTCATTTACTTCACTTTAACATCTTAGATATAACAATCAGAATGTCAAATTAGATATTGAGTGTGCACATATAGTGGCATCATCCTATTAGGTCTATATACCTAGGTTGAGATTCAAATGAGGTAGAAGATATAGATCCATGGTTACTCTCCTTGTTAATTTTGATCAAGAGAATTATATTTGATTGTGAATCAACTTCTAGTCACATAGGATGGTCGAAAGAAGTTTAGGAATGCTCCAAAGGCCTATACAGGGTACTTTGAAGACCTAGATAGGATGCTCCAAAGATATTTAGATGTGCTTCGGAGACCAACTAGATCTTACTACTTTGAATAGTAGTTATATGGATATATATAAATAAACTTTCTATATTATATGTCTTATTTTAGACATTACCATTCATGGTAATGGATTAATACATTTTTGATATATTTGTATCTTTATTTCATAATCTACATAAATATCTTTAGTTTACATTAGTTATTTCATATCTATGATCAGTTGAGTCAGTTCCAACACCTTCCTAGAAGAATGGGATCGAAATCCTAGATTATTTATATTTTGAATAAACATATTTGGGCATTAATATTGCAAAGATTTTGTATATTGTGAATAGATGATGAGATGAGTTTAAATACACATTTCCTTCTCATTCTAAGGATTTTTTATGTTCCTAGTTCAAAGTTCTAGATGTTTAAGTTTTAGATGTTGAAGTTATGGATTTTTAATTTCTATATGTTTAAGTTATAGATGTTGATAGTGTGAATGATTAACAAAAAAATTAGATTTACTTTCCTACAAACTAGAGTTAGAGTTCTATTCACTATTTTTAGGATTTAGAAAGCATAACAAAAGTAAAACCCCCCAAATAATGAGTTATACAACTCCAATATCAAATGGTCTCATTATAAATAGAAGTAAAACATTACCCTAGATAAAAATAAAACCAATATATTGATTGGTAAAATGAGAGGTATAATGACAACCTATCATTAATTGTATCAATTAGGCTCTTAGAAAACTAATCTAAACTATTGATTGCCAAAGAAAAGGGTTAGAAAGAGGAGAAAAGGATGAATAAAAACAAAATTTAGTGATACACCAATATTTTACACTCCTCATTACTTTGAGACACACACATATAATAGCCAAGAACTCATACACTCACACATACTCCATAATTAGCTTGTTTCATAGGTGTTTCTTAAGAAGGCTCAAGGAAATAAGATAAATGAGGAATGGATAATCATATCCATAACCTATCTTCATCTCATGACTAATATAGCACATCCAAAGACCTAAAAATATAAAAATATCTTGCATAGAGGCAAGAGAGATAGGAAAAACGCCAATAAAGAGAGATCCTTCACAAAGTATTTATGCATAATCTCAACTAAACACAAGATGAAAGCATATAAAAAGGTAAATGAACTCTTATATTGCTATCAAGAGATGTTTTCACTATAAAATGGTTATGGCTAAGCCATAAATATTATCACTTGGATTTTCACCATTTTAGGAGATGTCTCAACTTTCCTCATCTAAATGGCACAATTGAAACACATCTAGGCTATGGGTAGCCTAAGAATGAGGTAAATATATCAAATAGGGCTAGCTTCCTTGATGTACCACTTTTAAATCAGTACTACAAATAAAATTGTGAGGGAAAAGAGTAAGAAAAATGAAAGAAAACTATTCTGAGGGAGGTGATACATGAAATTAGTTGATGACTACCAACTAGCTGCATGTTACACATGAGAATAAGGGACTAACCAAACATACACTTGTCTAATCTACATCTTCTCACATCAATATTTCATTATGAGGTTTTGATGAATGTTTAGGATAGGAGGACTAAACAAGAGGTGTAAGATGGAATTTTTTGAGTATAATAACCCTTTACACATCAATATAACACTTCACATGACTTGCAAAAACAATATTTCCAGCTACAAATAGTTGAGAGAATGAAACATTAATTCTAAGGAAATAATAAATCATCACATAAGCAAAATCAATCATCTAAGAAAACACATTATGAATAGTCATAAACTAGGTAAAAATTAGTATTATTTGATTTTGAATGGTATTAAAATGAGTAAGGCTTCACCATACTTAGGTGGAGCATGAATTACAAAGGCTAAAATAACTAGTTCTTATAGAACTTAAGAGAGAGAGAGAGGAGAAGAAAGAAGTCCAAAGGTCAAAAAGACACTTTTAAAGCTAAGAGAATGAGATACTCATGCATGAGAATAGGGTTTGAAATAAACCATGCAAGGTTAGAGGAGACAAGTGGCTTTCTAAGTCATGAAACTCTTGAAAATTGGCATGAAATTCCCTTTGTTGGCTCAAAAAACTACCTTCATTATTTACCTCTATTTGAACATCCCAAAAATAATTATGGATATGTCTAAGTATTGTAATGAGAGGGAAGTATTTTATACATGCCTCTCCATATATTGGTTTTAGTCCTAATCATCTGGAATAATCTAAAATGAGCCATCACTGCCCGCAATAAAAAAAAAACTCCTCTTTCACACACCTTGCATTCTTGGCCTCAAATTTGGATTTATTTGATAATTAAAATAAATAAAATGGATTTTATAAAAATTTTAAATAACATTCATGTCCTTAGAGTCATCAGGCACACCTTAAAAACAACCCACTTGAAGCTTTTCACCCTTCTCATTACCATGTTCACTATGACAATTTTGACTAGATGAGATGAGAGCTACTGCTTGAACATTTAATTTTTTTTTAAAGGAATTTAATTTACATGGGTAGTTATTTTTATTCTTTATATTTCTTCCAAAGTTTATTTCATCTCTTGAAACCTCTTATAACCTACACAATGCACAAAATAGTCAAGAAAACCCTATTTTTTACTCCATCCATACAATTACATATAATAAAAAATCATGGGGAGTATAATTAGAGAGTTTTATATAACATAAAATCATAATTATATGAAAAATATGACATTTGGATTCACTACTTTCTCAATCTTCTCAAATCAGTCACTAGCAAGGGTTTTGATGAGATTAGGCATGTTTTACCCTCTTAAACTTTATTCATAAAGTTATGACATTAGAAATACAAACCAATTTCACAAAATAACTATTCAAGACCATTTATAACACCTCCAATATTATTTTTTCTCCATGAAAATCATCAAAAAGAGATATAAGCACTTCAACTTGGCCTATTGAGCTTATTTTCTCATTTCTTACATGCTTAAATTATCGTTGAGCCAAAGTTCACTTTATTAGGGGTTTATCTACATTAAAAAAGATTATAAATGTATATTATGAAATCATAATAATTATATAATACATTAAAATTTTAACTTCATACTATAAATGAAAGTGGTTCTCCATTTGGCTTTAGGCCTAAACTATGTTTGAAAGGCCTGATTGCATACTTGAAGGTTTAGAACATCCTATTGGGTTTCATACTTATCATTAGGTTTCATCATGTTGGTTTTGATGTTATAAAACTTTCCACACTTCCTTTCCATAACCATGCAACTCTTGGTCTATCATTCATCACCCTTTCTTAGAAATGTAGAGTTTTACTCATAAATGGAGTGCCCTCTATCCGAGACAAAATAGAGGGCACTCCCATATTTTATAAAATGTTGGAGAGGATTATATAGGTTTTAAATACCATATATTAAAAAATTTAATCCCTTTATAAAACAATTTTACCTTCCAAAATATTTGAAAACTAAGATAGACCTATGTGTAGAGAGAACTATGTGCAGGCCTCTCCCAAGTGGACTATATGATAATCTAATATACAAAACATGTATATTTGAATGCATGGATTAGGATTTTATAATAATTTATAGTAATTATTTAATCCCTCCAAGATCCATTTCTTCTATAATTTTTTTTAACTCATGTTTTTCATTCCAAATGTTCTCAAGACTAGTCTTACGTAGCTAACTATGTAGTATTTATTTCTTCCTTGACGGTAACCTCCTATAGATGTTTATTCACATTTAGAACCTATGTATAATATTCAAATATCTTAAAAATAGTATTTATTATAAAACCAAGCCATATATATACATTATCACTCATGTTCATACCTTTCAACCACCTTGATCAAGCTCATTGCCACATCAGTTAGTTGTAGGTGTATGTTTCAAGGTTTAAGATAATTGTAGGTGCTTATGAGGACAAAACCATGTCTCTAAACTTTAATTTATTAACTTTTAATAATTATTATCATCCATACCTCATTAGGACCACTGCATCCTAGATACATGCCTCATATTGTCCTTTTGGGGTGCAAGATAACTTAAATATTGAAATCTTATAGATATTACTACTTGGAAATAGTTCATAAAAATGCAATTTTAGACCATCTAGAAAACATCCTCCCTTAGTAATTTGTACTCCAAAATTTTCATGGATTTTATCCCATGTAGGGGATGTAATACAATCACATTAGGATGCATTAAAACCATTAAAAACCCTACCATATAACTTTACCAAAATGGCCTAGGTGCTCTAATTTGCATTTTTGGGGATTAGGTCCCTTAATTAGTCATTTGACCTTTTAAAGGTTCCCCACAGTTGGACTACCAACCAAAATCTCTCATGGGTTTGTTATAATCCCTTTAACATGTTAATACTTTAAGGATGGTTTCATCTCATGATTCAGCCCTTCCATACAAATATTTTCATGATTTGCTAATGACACATGTAGGTAGATGTTCCCATGTATAGGTAGTGGGTACAAACTTGGGTAGTATGCATTGTGTTTGGCATTTAATGAGTTTAATACCAACCTCAAAAATTAAAAAATATACTCTTTTACTGGTCAACAAACTATCTCAATTCAAAACTCCTTCTCAACATGATGAGTCCTATGAGGGCACATTTAAATGAGCATTTTCATATTTGCAGGTAGTAGTGTAGAATTGTAGCTAGTAAGCAAGACATACATATTTATGATCAACTCTGGGTATTTTAAAGGCCTAAATAGTATATGATGATAAAACTTGAGAAAATTTTCCATTCCACATTTAAACATTTGGAAACTCCTATAAGCACCTATAGGTGCATATCAATGTTTTATGGCTATGTATATTAATAAAGTATAGGCATAATCCCTTATTATTTCAAATGGAGGTTCTTATTTAATGTCCTTGATATGATAATATGTTCAATATCATGAGATATTTGATACACTTCCATTAATCATGTTAAATAGGTCCTCCACATGTGATTCCCTATGACTTGAAGTAAGAATGAGAAAGGAATTGATTGTGCATGCCAATGGATTGTAACCTAAATGATGTTTACATTGGATGTTAAAACTTTTGAAAGAAATATGTTACCATGACCATTTATTTGAGTAAAATACCATGATAAATCATGTCAAGTCCCTTTTAGAGAAAGAGACCCTTTTCAAATTGTGTAATTTGAATGCAAGTTCAGTATCAACATCATCTTATAAAGTGAGTTGTTTGAACTATCAAGTTAACTTGAAATATGAAACCAAACATAGATAAAATTTGAGGAGGGAGATAACATCATCTAGAATCAGCATAACCAATTGTATTGTATGAAAATATTAAACCAAACCAAAACCTATAAAATGTAGGAAATAACGAGTAGAAAAACATGGTTAACTTGTTAGAGATGGTTCATAAAACAAAATTGACTAATATTTGAAATATTGATATGTGAATGAAGCTCTTTGAGTTTAGTTTGACCTCCCAAAGGAATTTTATGTGATACTTCTTCACCTATTTGTACCAAGCACAAACCTTTTAACTTGTTATATGTGTCTAAAAGGGTAAAAAAGTAGTAGAATGGTTTTAGCTCAATTTTGACACTTCAAGAGTCTAAATGGATCTAAGGAAGCTGAAGAGTCATTTCATGACCTTCTCCCATGTGTCACCTTCTCTCATGGTCTGTACAAGTTATAAAATCCCTCTTTTTAGTTGGTTTATTGATCTTTAATTAGATAATGTTGATGGTTAAAATTGTGCTTTTTCTAACACCAATAATGGGAAGTCTCAGGAATGTGGGACTTGTAACCTGAAACAACCTCCAGATTTTAAAGACGCTGGTTCTTCTTTATATCAAGTGTATACTAGAAAACGGGATAGGAATCAAACATAAACACAAGTTCAAATGAAAGGAAATCTAACTATGGTGATGTGCCTAAATTTAATTTGACCCTTAATTCTGAGCACAATAAAGCTATATGTAAGATCCAATTACATTAAAGAGCAAACAAGGCATGATCAATGTAAAACATGAGAAATAATAGAAATAGAGGCTCGCAACTTAGAATAATTTTTTAGTGACACAAAAAAATATCAAAGGCACAGAAACATGCATAGTTACATAAACTTTCTAACTCAAGAAAATAGAACAAAGGCAAATGAAATTCCCTTATCATAGCTAAAGAAATTCTAAAACTCTTGACAATAATCTCTTGTATAAAATTCTCCCAATCTTCTCGTGATGATTTTTTTGGTGATCTTTGCACCCCTCTTTATAGAATTGGATTCACTCTAGATTGTCTGCATGTTACTAATCTAACAGCCCAACTAAAATATAAGTGTCTAACAGAAGATATTTTTTAGATTCTGAAACGTTCTTTCTTCCTAGAGTTCATTGCTAAAATAGATACATAGGATGCTTACTTTTATCAAAAGGGAGAAGACACTTGGCCAATTACCTTACTCTACTTGAAAACCTTTTTTATTTAGGAGGCACTAGAAAATGACACTTGGCATGTTCCGCGACACTTACTAAAGACACACAACACTTTCCACATTACTTATACTCTTTACTATGTCTTCGCATTGGGTTCTCCATCTTTGACATCTGTCATCATATGCTTCTTCAAAATTGAAAAATTCATAGAGAATGGGACCCAAAACACTTCTCACTTGAGTAACTTAAAGAATGGAATAGGGACAAGTGGCACTTTCCACGTATCCTTGACAAGGGACACATGGTGATCTCCGCTACTTTTAGCTACTTTTGAGAATCTTGTTGAAGGTGACACATATCAGTCTCCACATTACTCTATCTATACTATAGAAATAATCAGGCCTCATTTCATATTTTACATAGACAGTGACACTTGGTAGCTTTCGCTTGCCTTAGAAACAAAACCTAGGATCCACCACAATCTTTACTTATCAATGAAACAAAGTGAAGATATTCCAGATGTTGACACATGGTGACTTTCAATTTCTTCAATTAGGGATACGTGGCATCTTCTATTGCTTTTAGAAAATCATATTGAAGCCTTCCATAGTTGCCACTTGGCACCTTTCACTTGATCCTGATACTTAGCTTGTTGAAACCTTTCGCTCAAAATAAATTTGAAACATGGATGCCAACATGAAACATAGATGCCAAAACTTATCGCACTCCACTAAATTACTATGAGATATGTGGCACATTCTAAGCAACCTACAAAAATTATGAAATGTGTCTCAGATACTAACACTTGGTAGTTTTTTCTTGATCTTGATACTTAGACAAAATTATAGCAAAAAGAAACGAGCCCAATCTTTGAGTCAAAAAACTTCACCATCTTAAAACCAAGCATACAGGGACAAAATTTGGAGTGTATAACTGAACTCAGAAAATGTAGAGTTTTTTACTCTACAGTTCTTGGTGACCCTAAGGACTTTTGAGCCTACTCAAAAATAAAATCCACAATCTCCCACTTGATTAGATGTGACAAAATTACAATTTCAGTAAAGCTGTTTGATAAGTAGACCACTCATCATCAGATAATCCTTACTTATTTTTCAATTCATTGAATGATAAATCAAGGTTGATAATATCCTTGTGTGAAAAATTCTAAAAAATATGAACTATATCCTTTAATTTAAACTCCAGCTAGGAAAAGGGAATCAAAACAACTTCTACTTCAAGCACTAAGGAATCATCTCTTAAACCTTGAAAAACTGCCTGATCATTTTGCCTAGCTAACAACAATGGTTTAATTTAATCAATCATCAACATAGTTTTGTCATCAGGAAAAGGGGAAGGAAGACCTAATTGCACTAGGTATTCAATGTGTTTTTTCATTTCTCTAATTCCTTCTTTCATCACATCGAGAAGCTCTCTACAATTAATTGCTGTGGAGTTGTAATTGAGAACCTCATTCACTCATTTAGCAGTGACCATTATGTCATTAATCCTTGTTGATGACAACATTCCATCAGTTGCATCATATAACTTTTGTAGTAGCATTTGGGAGTCCAATACTCTCCTATAAATAGTAGATAGAGTGTCTTCAACTGAAGTCTCTACCTTTTCACACAATTTTTGTGCATTTAGTAGAAAGGTTAGAGAAGGTTTGAGATGAATAATCTCCTGAGAGATTCTTTTCCATATTGATTCATAAAGCTCCTTAACCATATTCAAAACCCTTGCACTCTTTGGCCTATTAGCCAACTCAAGAGTCAATTGTTCTATATTTTATTGCTCAACTTGAAATTGAGCCTGTATAGTAGCAGTATTATTCTGTTCATTCAACAGCTTCTGTTGAAGTTGAGTAACCTATAATAGGCTTTCCTCGCATTTTTCTTGTAATGCTACTTTTTCTTACCTTAGGGTCATCACTGCATCTTTCACTTGCATTAGCCCTAATTTTAAATAATCATTTTGGGCTTGGATAGCTTGGTGAGTCTGAAGAGAAATAGTATCTTGCAATTATTTATTTAGAATCTCTATTTCATTATCCTTTATATTGATTTTTGTGCTCAAACTACTACAGTTTGCCTTCTCTTTGGCTAGATAAGCCTCCATATTTTATAGCTTCCTTGATATTTTCAAGTAATCTTTAACTACTACAAAAGTGGATTCATTTAATAGCTTGACCCTATCTTGTGGCTGAACAGGGACATGTCTATAGCCACTGCATTCATTATGTAATCCTCAGGCTGCATCTGCTCATTTGACTTGACTATATTTGGTGACAAATGGGTCACCATCAATTGCTACTAGATTAGGTCAAATTGTGACCTTAGATGTGGCGTAGCCAAGGCTCTATTATCCTTGATCCTATTTTTCTCTCTTTAAGCTTCCCTCACCTTCGTAGTAGCATATGCTTGAGTTTGGAAGGTAGAAGGAGAGGCAATATGCCCAACCGCAAAAGGATGATCTTGTGGTAATCCATATGGAATATCCAAATGTTGGCAAGAGGAAATTTGAGGAGGTACTTTCTTGGGTATAGAGGGAGAAAAGTGAGGCAATGATATAGCTTGAGTAGGGATAGATGGGGCAAAATGAGAAATGGGTGCAACAGAGGTGGCAAGGGATATCATTTGTCTAGATTGAATCATCACCCCTATAAGAGAAGAGAGAGATTGAGAAGAAGAAGGAGAAATAATACTTACCTAAGGAGCCACCAAGATATTTTGTAGTTGGTGTTATGAGGGTTCTGCCCTCTCCTTTAAATCAAGTTGAAACCTTAGCCTTTTATGTTTCCTTGGTGTTTCTTCTTCTGGCTGTGCTTCTTTTTCTTCAACATCCACCACTGTTGTTAGTGCTGCTTGTGAAAAATTGGGAACTTCAAGGACTGATGCTGATGGAGAAGATTTTGGTGGTGAAGATACCACACTCTTTTATTTTTCAATGATGCCAAGAGATTGGGGCCAAATAGTTACAGTGATTGAAGCTCAAGTTTACCCTAGGACCTATGATGTTTGGCTAGATCCTACTTTGGCTTTTGGCTCTCCACCCTATGTCAACAAATTGATTGTATCAAGGCTAGATATAGGAGATAGATGGCATTCATCCCAGAGTTCCTCCCATTTCTCATCTGAGTCCACATTTCCAAAAGAGTGAGTTATCTAACAAATTTCTTGCCTATATTTCCTATAGGCTTCTATTTTCTCAGCATCCCAATCTTTATTCTTTAGTGCCCTTCTTAAAGTAGAAGTCATTTTCATTTTAGGATCAAAATCCCTTTTCTTAACATAAAAAGTTTCCCATGGTTAGTTTTGTTGAAGGGGCAAATCCGTCAATTCAACATAAAACTCAGGAATATCTTCCCTAAGATTTTTCCTATTTTCCCAAAAGGGGTAGCCCTCATGTGCAATTCTAGCAGCAACCCTATTAGTCCTAATCCATGAAGCTATGAAACCATCTGGGTCATATAACCATTTATCTTTAATTAGAAGGAAACCTAGAAAGGATAGCTTTCTAAAAAACACCATCTTAGCATCTCTAGCTTCCAGTGCCATGTTATTTGCCATCCATGGGACATCATACATTTTCATCTTCTTCTTCTTAGAGCCATATTCATTATCTACCATAGACACCTACTTGGTGACCTCTAAGAATGCTAACCTAAGGGTCAAAATCTTAGGTAGCAACATTGGTTCCCCACTAAAACCATGGACTCTAATAATTGTATGGTGGGATCCAAAAAAGAAATCACAAGGGATAGGGTAGTTGGTCATAATATTTGATACACTTGAGAACAATCTATCTATAACTGGTTCTGGGCTCAGGTGACAAAAAGTAGTGGCAACAAAAAGTTCCCAAAATTCATATGGTTTGCTAGTTTTAGACAAAATATGTGTCCATACAGACACATGAGTGGTCCTTTGTAGACCAAAAATTGGGTCATACATATTAAGATGCATATGTTGGGAAAATATGATAGAGTTTTGATACAACATAAGGTGAAACAAATAAGAAGAATACCTAAAAACCCTTTTTGATTTAAACTGGGCAAATTATTCCACCATTGAATATGCAATCTGCTCAGAGAAATTAAGCCAATATTCTTGAGTCTTGTCGATAGTTTTCAACCTGAAGAGGATATCTATTTGTTCTCCATAGATGGTCATATCATCTTTCATTCCAAAAATGAAATCCATCATAGAAAGTGCATCTTGAATAGCTTGTGCAAATTATGCTCTTACTATAGGCAGTGTTAGCATACTAGTATCATCATCACCTAATTGCAAATTTGATCTTAAAAACCTTGATTGAGTATTGATGTTTTGCCACATTTTTTGCATTTTAGCAATGGTGGGAAACATGGCTATCTTATCATGATATAGGGCCAAAATTTCTCTGATAGCCTTTGGTGTAATCTACACTATGAATGGACCCTATTATATGGTATTTGAGGGTGCATGGAACAATTTGGCACATATTTTGACCAAGTCAAGGCATGGATGCACACCTAGGACAATGAATTGTGCTAGTTAGAAAGTCCATATCCTCATTATGAATGTATTATATTGTCCCACCTTGGCTCTCTGAAGACACCTTTGATGTGCCCCTTCTCTGAGAGTTTTTCTACTAGTTTTTTGAAGAAGTGGGTCCATGATTCCATCTACAAAATATTTTACCTTTGTTGGGTCATTTGCTTGACCAACTTCAGGGACTCTAGTCTACAGGTAGGTCTTTAATGGTTGTGTAGGGGTTGAAGCATATGATTTTCTTGTAAGAAACTTGTCAATTGATTCGTAAATCCTAGACCCTTGTTGCGAAGACTGTGCTCCCTCCATATCTATATCTATTCTTGAAAATAGTGAACTGTGATAATAGGTATGAACTTTTGCAATATAGAAAGCAGTTTCACTTAAGCAAGTTTACTAGGAACTAAAAATGCAAGTAGCAGGAATTGTCTCACAGATGTAGGAATGTTTGAGACACTGTAAGCTTTAACTCTTGCTATGAGGTATTTATTGACCCATCAAGTCTCAAAATGGCATTAAACCCAGATAACCATTAGTAAATCTTACTAAATCTTCTAGGGATAGTGAGATAGACACGTTGTGCAAGTGGCTATGCAAGGTACCTTGGGGAATTTAAAGATTTTGGAGATATTTAATGTTTTGATAATTTTGAAAAAGACTCTGAGCTATGGCTACGTGTTCAAAGAACACTTATTTAAAAGAAGAGCTGGAAATCAAAATGAAAAAAAAAAGCAACTAGGCAAGGGAAACTATCTAACTATAATACATTAGAGACACAACCTAACTAAAATGTTTCAAATAGATCCCTTTCACAGGAATCTCTTCAAGTTCACCTTCCATTGTTTCTATCTCAAATGAATTTTTTATTTACATGCACAAATTTTATAAGGGCCAGTCCATAATGCTTCAAATTTAGTGTGTTAACCCAGCTTGGTGGCTCTTGCATCCTATTTCAAAACAATTGATCCTATTTCAAAATGGGGTTTTGAAGTCCTTTTATCAAAATAGTCTTTAATTATTTTCTAATGATTTAACAATGAATCATGTGCTGCATCCCTCTTTTCTTGAACTTTTAAAAGTTTCGTGAGTCTGACCTGCATGGGGCCATTTTCCTCAATTTCAATCTATTTGATCAGCTGGAGAGTAGGAATTTCCAAGCTTAGAGGTATTACAATAGACTTTCCATAGACCAATTCATATGGGGATATTTTGATCACCTATCTAGGTGTGATACTATCAGCCCATAGTGCTAAATTAAGCACTTTATGCCACTCTTTGTGATGATCAGCCCCTTTCTTTTGATGAGTCTAATCAGGTTCTTGTTAGTTGATTCTACCAAACCATTACCCTGAGGGTAATAATTGGAGGAATTTTTTAGATATATTCCATGCTTTAATGCAAATTTGGATACTTTAGACCCTAAAAATGCTTTGGCATGATCTAAAATTATGGTGCGAGGAGCCCCAAAGTGAGTAGTGATACTCCCTAGAAAATCTAGGATCACATTTTCTGTTGCTTCTTTGAGTGGCACTGCCTCAATCCATCTGGTGAAATAATCTTTGGTAGTTAAGATCCATTTATGACCCATACTAGACACTGGATTTATCATTCCAATGAAGTCAAGACCCCATTGAGCAAAAGGTTCATCCACAATTATAGGACTAAGGGGCATTATTGCATTCCTTCTCATCCCCACATAATATTGACAAGATTGACATTTTTTAACTAGCTGATAACAGTATGTAAATAAAGTAGGCAAGAAATAACCTACCTCACTTAACTTTATAGCTATAGTCTTTGCAAAATAATGTCCACCTGATCCTCCATGATGCATTTCATGTAGTATTTTCTTAGCCTCAGCCTTTTCTACACATCTTAATAATTTGCCATCAAATTTTTTTTTGAAAAGAACTTATTCAATTAAAACAAAATGAACTCCTTGAATCATATAGTATCTCCTCTTGTTTTGAGGGAGTTCTCTTGGGTAAATCCCATATTTCATAAAATGAGTCATGTTTGTGACCTAGGAGTCCTGATCAACCTCTTGTATCTTTAATACAATTTCCCTTTCTGGTTTTGAATCTATCTCTTCAGGTATCATCTTTTCAAGCTCTTGAGTCATATATTGACACAAACCCCTAACTCTAACTAACTTAGTGGGTTTTACCTCTACATCATAGTCAAGGATCTTTGTTATCCAGTTTGTTCTTTTTTTAGTAATTTCACCCTCCATGATGTATTCTCTGACACTTGGGTGAGCCACAAGTATCAAAATTTTGCTTCTTGATACCATATGCCTAAATTTCTTGAGGAATTTTACCATAGCATATGCTTGTTTCTCTACAAAGTTGTAACTAGTTTCATACTCCCTAAGAGTCCTTGAGAAAAAGGCTATTAGGTGTTCTCCCTCCTGTCTATCATCATTTTGTGTTAAGACAGTAGTAATACTGAGCTCACCTCCATAGACGTACATTACAAAAGGATTATAAAAGTTTGGGTTTCTAAGTACTAGGGTTGTTGAGATAGCTTTCTTAACCTCTTCAAAGGCTTGTCTTTCTTCTGTAGTCCACTTGAAAATCAGGTCTTTCTTTAACAAGAGTGTCACTAGTCTTACTAAGCCTGCAAAATTGGATATGAACCTAATGAAAAAATTAATCTTCCCAAAAAAGACTAAACTGCTTTTTTATTTACTAGAAGAGGTAGGTTCATTGTAGCTACAACTCTCTTAGGATCTATGGAGACTCCTTCTTTAGATACTATATGTCCCAATAATTTGCCTTGAGGTACAACAAAGATACATTTCTTGGGATTTAGTGATATTTCAAATTCTTGACATTTCTTAACAATAGATTCTAAATGATCAAAATGATCAATATTTTAAAAAAAAAATAGTAAGATCATCAAGATAAATTAGGATGATTTTATTTATAAGTTTCCCAAATGCTACATCCATAGCTCTTTGAAAAGTGGTCCTAGCATTTGACAGGCCAAATGGCATCTTAGCATATGCAAATGTTCCCCATTTGGTAGTACAAGAAGTCTTGTATTGGTCTGCATTAGCCAACCAAATCTGATTGTATCCAGAGAAACCATCTAGAAAAGAAAACCTCTCAGATCCAGCCACAGTCTGTAAAATTTGTTCCATGGAGGGCAAGGGATAGTGATCTTTCAGAGATGCTCTATTTAGGTCTCTAAAATCTACACAAAGTCTTATATCACCATTTTTTTTCCTAACTGGTACTAGATTTGATACCTAGGTTGAGTGTTTGATTGGAAAAATTATTTTAGAATCTAAAAGTTTTTGCAACTCATCCACCATTAAAGGCTCAATTCTTGGATTCACTGGCCTCTATTTCTATATAATGGGCTTAGATCCTTTAGTTAGTTCTATTATGTGCTGAATAATGTCTCTATTATATCCATGAAGGTCTTCATAGCTCCAGGCTATGACTCTATCATATTTTTTGCACAATTCAATTAGTCTTTCCTTTTCTACTTGAGTTGCAAAATTTCCAACTTTTAATTTTTCTCCTTCACTCACCTCTATTTCAGAATAATCTGCTTTGTTTACTTGGAACCTTTTCTTCTCCAGGCTTACATCTTCTAGATCAAATAAGTTTTCTAAAGTGATCAAGCCTTTGGGAAGCTTATTAGTATTCAATTGTATAACTTGGTGTCCATATGCCTCTTCAATTTTGGTTTTCAATTGATCAGCAAACTCCTCTGATTGTTGTAAGAATGAGAGTACTTGAGAATCATTTTCAAATACTTGCCAATTCCCATCATTGTCTGTAATAGTTGGCCTTACTATAACTTTTACTGACTCATTGTTAATTAATAGGCTAGTTCCTGGATCAAACTATGAGCCAATTTGGGCCATCTTATCAGCTTCAAAATTTTGAATCCTAGGGACTACTTCAATATTGAAAGCTTCAAAATCTTCTATTAAGTCCCAAATTCTATGTCTATAGGATCTCATCCTTACATTTTTGGCTATTGCCTTTTCTCTAATTTACTTTACTACTAATTCTAAATCTCCTTTTACTATTAGATGCTTTATTCCCTTTTTCTTGGCTAATAAGAGCCCATGTACTAAAGATTCATACTCAGCATCATTATTAGTATAGGCAAATTGGAAACGGATAGCCCTTAATTTTTTTCACCATTTAGAGCAACAAGACAAATTCCTACTCTAGCACCATTTTTACTTCTAGCCCCATCAAAATTTAAGGTCCAAATTTTTGAATCTTTTTTAGATTCTTGAGTAGTTGGCATTTCTTCCCTTAAAACATTTGGGATTTCATGGACTTCATCAAAAATAACATAAGTGCCTAGACTAGTAGAGTCATAATTTCCATATGGATCACTATATATCATAGCTAACAACTAGTTATTTTATTCTTCTTGATCATGCTCAATCCAGTCACCTAACTCTTCAACAAAATTCCTTTCTTCCTTATTCAACATAGCATGATCTGCCTCTAATTTTGATGTTGGTTCATTGGTGATATGATTCTTTGATAGTGGTTCAGATAGAATTTTCATCTTTGAACCATATTTGGTTCTTAGAATTAGGTGAGACCAATCAAGAGACATATATCCTCCTATTTTGGATGTAAAGTCTCTGGATAAATATAAACCAAAAATAAGAGGTATATCTATGACTACTACATCTTGATTAATAATTATATTGGGACAAGTATATAATTATAATGGGAGTTGTTTAATTCTCCCTATTGTTTGCACTGATTTGCCATCTAGCTGCATAACTCCTTTAGTGAGTGGCTCATACTTTATCTTTAAATAATCTACTATTTGCTTAGGCATTACTGTATTAATAGCCCTTGAATCTATCATTACATTATGTAGTAGTTTATTACCAACTACCAAAGTCAAATATAAGGGGTTTGGTTTGGATTTGCTTACCTCTGGTGGATTGTTCACTAGGGTTGTTGTCTGTAGATGAATTGTGTCTTTGAGCTTTTCTTTGATCTCAGTATGTTTGGGCAGTGTTTGGCCTTGTAGAGCTTCTTGTAATAGTGTCTTTTGTTTAGGGATAGCTAATATGTCTCATATTGATACTTTTTCTAGACTCCTCTTTAATTGATCCACCACATTCATCGGTCCTAGAGTCTGGGTTCTTCAAAAGTAAGGATACCTTGCTTTTTCTTGAACTTGTCTAAGAACTACTTGATTCTGTACTGGTTGAGGCACTTCTTGTCTAAAAGCTATGTTTCTTTGACCTTGAAATGGAGGATTCTCTATAACATGATTATTTGCAACTTCAGGTTGTTCCATCATTCTTCTCTTTGATCTAGTATAATAGTCTGATTGCACCACTGGTTTCTTGGAAGTAGAAGCTTCATTCAAGAATACTGATTCTTCATCTTCAACCCATGAAAACAAAGCATGTTCTAGGGCTATTTCTTTTTTTTTAAAGACATCCCTTGCATCTGAGCCATTAGGACTAAATTTTGCATACTAGGAGATTGGTAGGATTGATTGTCACTAGTACTTACAAACTATCCATCCATTCTTCTTTTCTCTACTACCTTTTGTTGTAAATTACCCATGGGACAATCTCTAGGTGTATGAGCATTATTATAAGGGAAACACCAGGCATTAATGCTATCTGCATAATTATTTTGCCCTTGAACAATTTCCCTATTTGGATTTGGGGGAATAGTCTGTGAGGGTGTAGGGACTGCAACTAATTGGTTTGTTAGATGAGGGTTATTTTGCCTTTGAGGACCCTAATATTGGTTTAGCTATGATGAAAATCTATTTCCTTGGTATCCTTGATATTGGGGTCTAGGGTAAGGATTTTATTGTCTCTTTATGTTAATCAACTCATTAGAAAATGTCCTTAAGATGTTCTTGATATCATCCATCTCAGATGACTAGGTAGGGACAAGTTATTTAGTAGGTGGTTAAGGATATTTATACATAGACACAACTGGGGTGATGGAATTACAGGCTTCTTGAGGTAATGGTAAGGTAATATCTAGAAACATGGGCATGGGAGGCCTTGGAGGTAACTTTCTAGGATTTATTAAATTATTTTTAGCTCTGATTGCATAGTCATAAGCCTCTGGCAGAGTCTGACCTCCAAGTCACTAAATCATAATAGTTATATCTGAATTTAAAGATTTAAGATAAAATACTATAGCCATACCTGGTAATGGTCTAGCTGTAGCAAGAATCCTTTCCCAAGTCTTTTGAAATTTGGAATTGAAGTCAGTCATTACTTCTTGTGGTGCTCTTTGGATAGTAATCAATTGTTGCAACAAAGAAGATTTATCACCCTTTTCTTCCAATATTTAAAAGAAAAGATCTCCAAGCTGATCCCATGTAGATATTGTATTTGGAGGATTGGTACCATTCTAGAGCCTTCCCTTTAAAAGAAGCTGCTAATAATCTTATAGCCACATTCTTCTATGTGACCACATGTATAGCACAAACATTAGGTACATATTTCAAATGTTCCTCAGGTGTTTTAAAATCTTGCCCACTAAATTTGGGTAGAGCTTTCAAGACATTTACTGGAATAGGGTCCCAAGTGGCTAGTGGTATTGGGAGGATCAAAGGACTGCTAGTGTTCCAACTTGCATAATTCCTTGGGGGTATAGGGGCTCCCATGTTTGCTCTTGGTATTGGTATAAACTGGTTGATTCTTCTTCTTGGACTAGCTACCAATGGTGGTAAAAGAATACCTAGATTTATAGCAGATTGAGATCTAGTTACTGGTCCACAGCTCTGACTCCTTATAGCTCTCTGGTTCATACGATCTTGAAAGAAACTTCAAGATGGTGTCCCATTGGTCATGCCAAAAAAATTTGATGGTTAAAATTGTGCTTTTTCTAATACCAACAATGGGAAGTTTTAGGAATGTGGGACTTGCAACCTGAAACAACCTCCAAATTTTAAAGAAGTTGGTTCTTCTTTATATCAAGTGTATACTGGGAAAAGGGATAGGAATCAAATAGAAACACAAGTGCAAATGAAAGGAAATATAACTATGGTGATGCACCTAAATTTAATTTGACCCTTAATTCTGAGCGTAATGAAGCTATATGTAAGATCTAATTACATTGAAGAGCGAACAAGGCATGATAAATGCAAAAGATGAAAAATAATAGAAACAGAGGCTCACAACTTAGACTACTTTTACAGTGACATAGAAAAATATCAACAAAGACATAGAACTCAATCTTCTTATTAATTCTCCATTCACATAAAAGTCACAAAAACATGCATAGTTACATAAAAATTTTAACTCAAGAAAATAGAACAAAGGCAAATGATATTCCTAATCACAGCTAAAGAAAGTCTAAAACTCTTGACAATAATCTCTTGCAAAAAATTCTCCCAATCTTCTCATGATGATTTTTATGGTGATCTTTGCACCCCTCTTTATAGCATTAGATTCACTCTAGATTGTTTGCATGTTCCCAATCTAACGTCCCAACTAAACTCTAACTAAACTGGAAGTGTCTAATAGAAGATATTTCTTAGATTTTGAAATGTTCCATCTTCCTATAGTTCATTAGCTGAAATAGATACACAGGATGCTTCCTTCTATCAAAAGGGAGAGGACACTTGGCCAATTCCCTTACTCTACTTGAAAAACTTTTTTATTTAGAAGGCACCAAAAAATGACACTTGGCATGTTCCACGGCACTTACCAAAGACACACAACACTTTCTGCATTACTTATACTCTTTACTATGTCTTTGCATTGGGGTGCTCCATCTTTGACATCTATCATCATCCACTTCTTTGAAATTTAACAATTCACAGAGAATGGGACCCACAACACTTCTCACCTAAGTAACTTCAATAAGGGAACAAGGACAGGTGGTGCTTTCCATGTATCCTTGACAAGGGACACGTGGTGATCTCTGCTACTTTTAGCTACTTTTGAGAATCTTGTTGAAGGTGACACATGTCAGTCTCTCCGTTACTTTATCTATACTATAGAAAAAATCAAGCCTCATTTCATATTTTACATAGATGATGACACTTGGCAGCTTTTACATGCCTCAAAAACAAAACTTGGGACCCACCATAGTCTTTACTTATCAATGAAACAAAGTGAAGATATTCCAATGTTGACACATGGCAACTTCTACTTTTTTCAATTAGGGATACATGGCATCTTCTGTTGCTTTTAGAATAGCATATTGAAGCCTTCTATAGTTGCCACTTGGCACCTTCTGCTTAATCCTGATACTTAGCTTGTTGAAACCTTCAGCTCAAAATAAATTTGAAATGCGGATACCAACATGAAATGCAGATGCCGATACTTGTTGTGCTCTACTAAATTACTACGAGATACATGGCACATTTTGAGCAACCTACAAAAATTATGAAATGTGTCTCAGCTGCTGACACTTGGCAGTTTCTACTTGACCCTGATACTTAGACAAAATTATGGCAAAAAGAAATGAGCCTGCTCTTTGAGTCAAAAAAATTCTGTCTCAAACCCAAGCGTACAGGGACAAAACATAGAGTGCATAACTGAACTCAGAAAATGTAGAGTTTTTAAATCTATAGATAACCTACAATATTCATATGGATCTATCATCCTTGATAGGGAATCTAAATTCTTGGACATTTTAAAGGAACTCAGGACACTTAAACACCTTATAAACCATACCACTTGCATTTATGACCCCTAAAATGACTTTTAAATGACTCAAAATGAAAAATTGACTAATTAAACTAAGAATAAGGGTAAGATAACATTTAATGACATAAAAAAAACCTACAATACACCCTATGACATAATACTATACCCCTAAAACATCTAAAAACCAAGTTTTTACCTATAGGGGTCTCAATTTGACTTGTACGATCAAATTTGGTCAACAAAATGGTGACTCATAGTGGTAGTATGCCTACTATACTAAATATTAGTATCCTTATAAGTCCATTGGGATTAGGGAGTCATCTGAAGTCTAAAACACATAAGAGGACTTTGACCATTGACAACAAGCATTGATCAAGACAAGACCAATTGACTACCTCAACCACATAAAACAAAGGACACACATAAAGCAAAGAAAACACATTAACAAGACACAAATGTGATTAAAGCACTTAGGAAAATCAAAATTATAGCAAATATGTACAACTAAAAATTAATAATACTTCCTTCCTAGGTCAAAGGGGAAGTTTGAAACCTTCTTTGCTTCATGACATGAAGGATTTAGTGAGACATGTAGCCTTTTGACTTTTAGCATTTATTCCTCCATCTTCTTCATGGTGTTTTCCAAAATCATTATCATAATGCTAATTGAGAACCAAGTAGATCCATATAGGTTGACTATGGAAATTAACTCTTCTTTCATCCAAATAGACTCAACCTTCTCATGTACTTCACCCTTGATGTGCAAGTTTCAAAATATGATAGTCCTCTTAGCTTGGTTCTGCTCCTTGTCATAATGTGATTGATGTTTAAAAGCACCAATATTTCCTTCACCATGTTTCAACATTATTGAATGTGGTTTAACTTCATATATATCTCTTGACAATCTTTTAGGTACAACAAGATCTACCTTGACATAATTCTCCATGTCTACAACTTCTTGTACACTAGCATCATCAAATGGCTTCATAACAATATGTTCTTGAAAACCAAAATGGCATTCATATTAATGTTTGATTGAACACTCAAGATCATGTTTATTAGACTCATCAAAAAACTTGTCATCAAATATGACATATTTTGGATAAGAAAAAAAATTACCCAACTTATCAAATTCCTTGCATACGACATTAAACTTCTACCATAAATCTTCCTCCTCATGAATGTTATCTTTAACATATATTTCCTCTACCTTGGTCTCATGAGACTCTCTTACGACTGACACTTATTGAGGAGTGACTTCACCTTCATCCTTAATATTACACTCCACTTCATGCTTGAGATGGTTATCCACAATTTCATGATTACACATAGTGTCTTCTTCAAATACCTCTCTCTTCATGTCTTGGCCACATTCTTCATGGATATACATCCCCTAAAAAATGAAGGCATTATATTCCACATCATGGACACACATCCCTTTAAATATGGAGTCATAATCTTATGTATTATCTTTTGTTCACCAAGGGGAGTCCCTATGGTGATTTATTCTTCATAGTCACTCATGAGATCTTGTTGATCAGCCATGAATTGAATTTGCTCTTCTTCACTTGCTTCTCTCAATATGGTTTCTTCCTAAATAAGGGCTAATGTTCAAGGTTTATGGATATTCTCACATGAATGAGATGGAATTTTAGGTCTATTATAATCTTGATGAGTTGGAGATGAAGTGTGGGATGAAGGAGAAGGCTTATGAGTAGATTTGGGAAAGAGAAAAACACTAGTAAGATAATAGGGAAGTGAATTCTTAGGAAGATTAGAAGGGGAAACACATAAACAAGAATGAGTTACATCTTTCTAATAATATATTTGTGTACAATATATAGTATCTAACTCTATGAGCTTATGAAGCTCATCTCTCATCAAAGGCTCAAGCTTAGGATTAATGGGCCTTTGTCTTTGTCTCACTAATTTAGTTTTATCCTCTAACTCAATGGTGTGTTGAGCTATACTTGGGTCAAATACCTTGAGATAACTATATTTTCATGAAAATACAATATAAAAACTTGTGCATAACTCAATGAAATATACTTTTTGTGTAGGAGTGCATACCTTACCCAACTTCAAATTCTTACCAGATGTAATCTCTACATTGGCATAGTGCTCTTCTTTTGTTGACAAGGATGACTTCTCTTTCCTTAATTCATCATCACCAATGAAAATTTTATTAAGTGTGACCAATAACTTGGGTAACTTATTTGTTTTTAGTTTCACAATCTGATCACCATATTGCTACAAGTACTTTGATTGGTTTTTTGATGAAAACTTGGCCTATTCTTGAAAGAATCTTATAATTTGATTTTCATATTCAAACACTTAAAAATTATCATGATTATCTAGAATAGAAGGCCTTATAACCACCTTTATGTGTGACTAAATTTTTTCATTTTTTATATCAACTAGGATACTAAATTGTGTCCCAATGGTATCCAACCTATCTACATGTTTATTCTCACCTCTTGGTATTGCATGAATTTTAAATGCTTAAAAATCTTCAAGTAAGTCCCATATTATATGATTATAATATTTAAGAAATAAAATTTTTCATATATTCAAACCTATTACTTGGTGAAATATAAGTTCAATATCACCAAAAACTTGCAAAGTGTTGAATTTCATCTTCCTAGTCCACTGCAAACCATGAACTAGTGCATCATACTCGGCAACATTATTTGAACAACAAAATTGGAAATTAATAGAAAATAAATAACTTTAATTTTTTAGAGAAACAAACATCATTCCATTCATATTACCATGTTTATTCCTTGATCCATCAAAGTACAATTTTCATAAACCTTCACTAGACTCATCATCCTTAACCATGGCTGGAATTGGTGCATCATTCTCATGAAGGGAATACACAGCAAGTCCTTCAATTAGCTTATAAGGATCATGCTCATGAAAATTAGAAGTCAAATCATTAGGAAATAAATCTAGAGATCCATCCAAAGGTGATTATTTTTCTACTCCACTGGTTTATGGTACCTCATCTGAGATGATACAGTTAGTGTTCACAACATTTGGCATATATGGCTCCAAATGGAAACATGCAATAGGTTCAGAATGAATTATTAACTTGGTACCATAATTTGTTTTTAACATAAAATAATTACAATCATCTAATAAATATCCCCTGATCTTTGAGGTAAATTCCATTAAAAGGCACATAGCAAAGTAAGGAGGCAAGTCTACCATGACAACATCATGCTGAATAGTAACATTGGAACAAACATGTAATGTCAATTTCAGATATTTGATGATTCCTACCATCTTTGTTTGTGTCCCATAAAATTTAAACACCCCCTTAGTATTTGTCTCATAAACAAGGCCAAGCTTGTCTATAATCTGCTTAGGCATAATTGTGTTACTAGCTCCGCTATCCACTATACAGTTATGAACTAAAATATCACCCACTATCAAAGAAAGGTAGAAAGGAGGAGTTTTATTTGATTTTATCTTTTTTTTTTTCACTTTTTCCATCTTATTTTCTTATTGGACTTGTTGCTTAGTCGGTTGATCTGAATTAGTTAGGACAACACCTTTCTTAACTAGTTTTGGAGAGAATTTAAGAGATGAAAGCTCTTAGATGAGCATATATTTTTATCCTATAATGGAAAGACAATCATATATACTAATGGTGATATTATAATTATTCACTTGAACCAATATATTTAAATGATACCCACCAACCTTTGGTTTCACTTTATGAAGTACTAGTTGTTCACAAACTAGAGGTATTTGATGAACTTTACTAACCTCTATATTCTAATTTTTCTGAGTTGTAGGTGCAGTAAGTTTATATTTTTTACTATTAGAAATAAAATTAGGAGTACTTGAATCTTTTTTCACCTCTTGAGCCTCATCAATGGCTCTTCTTTTAACTCTAGGTATAGCTAAAAAATGACCACTTGTATTGTTAGTTTCAACACCCTGAGTAAAAACAACATGATCATCCATTTACCAATTCACATTAATGGTATCAATCTACCCTTGAACTTGTTGATTTTATCCTTTTGATGCCAAAATTATATCTTGGTACTGACCTCCTTGAAAATAAAAGTCTTCTTGTGTCATTTGTGGCATAGTGATGTTTTACGATACCAAGCCTCAGTTTTGAGCATCATTGAGATTTGAGGGCTACCAACCTCAATATTTCATCAAGTTATTATGTGGTGATATGGGAAAAATGGATTTTGAAGTATAAGGAGAATTAGGATCAAGGAAAACATATGGATTAGCTAGAGTTATGGTTTTTTGTGCTTGGTTAGGTGGTCTATTCTCTTTAAAACCTTGATAAGGAGGCCTTTGATCTCTAAAGGGTTGATAGGAAGTCTAATTTTGTTTTTTATAAGTCCTATTAGTCTAAAATTATTGCCTCTTGAGTTGTACTATTTCATTCCCAAAGGATTATAGCAAGCTTTTCAACTCTCATATCTCACTAGCTTGACTAATAAGGGCTGAAATTTGAGCTTGAGGGGATGGAATAGGAGATAAGGATGGAATTTGAGGAATTTGAGGGGATGGTATAGACTTCAATTCTATGAATATAGGAATTAGATGTCTTGGAGAAATATTACCAACTTGTATCAAACTATTCTCTGCCCTTATTACAACCTCATAAGCATTTGGCAAAGTAGTACCACCTATTAATTCTATCATCACACTAATGTTAGAGTTAAGGGAGTTTAAATAATACATAAATTCATATTAAGGGGATGGCCTACTAAACACATGTATCTTGGTCCATATTTTTTTGGAATCTGAGGTTAAAATCATACATGAAATCATGAGGATCTCTCTTTATGGTAGTTAACTTCTCAACCAATGAAATGTGATCAGATTTATCCTCAAATTACTTAACTAAGGCTACACCCAATTCATCCTAGGTAGAAATGGAGTTTAGTGGGAGTTTTCTATACCACTACAATCTTTTTTCTTTGAAAGAAGCAACAAGAAATATAATAGCTATAATATCTTGAACAACATCATGGATTGAATAGAGATTAGCTAAATCCTAGATGTGTTTGATAGGGGTTGTTTGATTTTATCTTGAGAATAATGGGATACTCTTGAGGGTAGACATAATAATGTCATAAAACTAGGCTAAATTCAGTTGGCTATCTCTATTAAATGCAATAAATACCTAGTTTCTGATAGCCATTTGGATAGTGGGGATTGGAGTGTTTAAAAAAATAAGATAACAAGGAAACAAATGTTATTTTTGAGGATATGTATTTTTCCTAATAAACCTTGATCTCTTATATGATGTAGAAGACAACTCAATAAGTTCAAAAGGAATACCTTTACTAGCCAACCTTGTGGTAATCTTTGGCATGAAAGAATTACCTGAATGATGCTATGAACTTTGAAACTTGAACAATATTTAGATTGTGCTAAAGATGGATATTATCCTATATTACAAATGACTCTCCTCATCTCCAAAATTTAGCTATGCCAAGGAGTAAGAGTCGCACTGGGCATGCCAAAAACTATTGTCAATTAGACTCATACCCTTGTGAAGGTAGTTCCAGGCCTTCATAGTCTATTGAAACATGGAAACAATCCTAGGCTTTGGGTGGCCTAATAAATGGATTGAATCTATAGATTATAAGGGCTAGCTCCATTTTGTGTATCACTTAGGATCCCTAGTCTACACTAAAAACTACCAAGGAAAAGGTAAGAAAGAAAATTGAAGGGAAATCCTATCTAATGATGGTGATGTACCAAAAATATGACCTCCATCTACTTGGCATGTACTAAGAATATGGATGAAGACATAAACCTAATTATGCTACTCAAATGATAGAATTTTAGCATTAGTATTTCTCATAGAGGCTTATGCTTGTTGCAAGATCTAAAAAAATTGTTTAGTAGGTCTATAAAAGACACTAGAGAGAGCTTTCACTTGTCATATGAACATGATGATAGAGCACACTATGTGACCTGTAAGGATGAGATTAACACCTACCAATAAGCATAATGTAAAGGATAAGATGAAAGGAAGCCTTAGCTATCACTTTAATCTCCCAATAGACCATGAAAATACACTAAAATACAAGCTTTTGAGGAGGTATGAATTTTGTCGTATTCATCAAAAGAAGAAAAATACAAATGTTCTTTGAGCATGACTTTACCACAATATGTGTTCAAATATATTTTTCTTAAATGGCTCAAAATCTTGTATATATAAAAGGGAAAAAAAGAAAGAAGGACTTGTCTGTTAGAATGAGGAACTAAGAGAAGAAGTCATCAATAACTATAAATCACTCCTGGTTATTCTCAAGCTCTTTTTCATTAAAAACATGCAACTACTTTGATCATACGATCTTATATTTTAATGTAAACAATCCAATATCACCACAAATATCTTTCATCCCCTCATGTATTCAAGTCCCTTTTAAAAAATATATATAGAGAAATGTCAAAGGTAGTTACATGTCCCTACCAAGTGTGAATGATTTGATCCTTGTATTTAAAACATGACATGATCCTTACTACAATATTGGACTATAGATATTCTATAGATGAAAAAACCAATATCCTTATTTATTTTTACATGTTCATGCTCTACCTAGATGCATCTAATCAAGCTTGGGTCACCTTGTATGTTGTGTATGTAGGTTGTAGACCATGTCATTGAAGTCAAAAGTAGAACTACTCATTGTCTTTATTATTGGCTATTGAAATCCACTATGACCCTTTGAAAACATGGCCTTTTCTCACACATTTATTTTATTGAGCTTGGAATTATGTGAACCATGGATCTCTGATCGCAAGATCTTAAAAAGTGTCAAGCTCATGAAAATCTTGATGAACCCTTTAAAAACTTGACCAAATGCAAACAACTCCTTATAGAGGCTCAAACTTGATATTTGTTAGACCATCATTATATATTTTAATAAAAATGGCTATTTGTTGAGGCTAAAGATGACATCTGTGTAACTGTCATCAATTCCTTACGGTCATTTCCTTCAAATTTTTTCTTCAACCATTTTCCCATGGGATTGACCCTTCAAAAATTTATTTCACACTTTTGGTTTTAGGTTATTAGCACTAGGCTAATTCATTTAGACTTTGTTGTTCTAGCCTTTTGATTTGGCATTTTTCTTTGGGATTTTTTCCCACAAACAATTCCTTTAGACTTTTCTCTCAAAAGAATTCATTTAGACTTTTTGGCCTTGAACAATTTTTGTAAATAAAATGTGTGAAAGAAATCATGTCTTTGGGAGCTCTATTTTGGGCTACTTTCCCAAAAATAATCCTTCAACTTTCTTGAAATTCCCTTCAACTTTTTTGATAATAGACCATTTTTCCAAGAATAACCCTTCGGATTTTTGAAAATGGACCTTCAATTTTTTTGAAATGGACATTTACATTTTTGAAAACTGCCCTTCGGCTTTTAAAAATGCCCCTTCAATTTTTTTTAAAAGGACCATTTCCTTCAAACAATTTATCCACAACTTATTTCCTCAAACCTTTTTTCCTGTAACTACCTCAGACATTTTGTAAAGTGCCTTTTGGAAATTTTTAGGTTCCCCTCAACATTTGGAAAAGTGGACCTTCAAATTTTGAAATGAACCTTTCAAAATTATGAAAAAGTCCTTTCAGCTTTTTAAAACAACCCTTTAAGTTTTTTTTCCTCAAACTTTTTGTAAATTCCTTTTTACTGAAAGAATTCCTTGGAATTTTTGTAAAGTCCTCTTGGCTTGTTTGAAATGTCCCTTTGAAGTTCTTATAAATCATCCCTGTCATACATTATGCATTTGAAAATGAAAGCAAGTTGGTAAGTGACCTTCCAAAACCATCCCATTATGCATCTAGAATTTTTTACATGTCTACCAAATAGAGAAGTCCTAACCCTTTGACATCCATTTTTATAGAGTTCAAACACCATTGTACAGACTAAGAATCTGATGATAATGCATAATGGAATACTTGTGAGGTGTTGACTTTATGTATGTTATCATCAACCTAAGAAGGTACATATATTGCCCGTCAAAAGGTGAAGAAATCATGAGAATATAAATATCACTCTATATACCATTGGATAAAACTTGAATATGTCTATAGGTGATGTCGAAGGACTTGTACGGATTGAGGTAAAGCATGAAATTTTCTCTAAGTTACCAAGATAAGGCTATTTGATGGTAATATATGCATAAGAGTTAGAATTAGACTGTCATGTTGGGATATTGATATCAAATGGAATCATTCCATCACCTTTAACTCATGAATAATTTGAAAATAATCTCAACAAATGGGTTTGTACCTTGTTTAAGAGATATATTAGCTTACATAATCTCAAAAGAGTCACACTCTAAATTAGAACCTATGAACTATTTATAAAATGAATAAGGTTTATAATTATTTATAAAATTCACTTATAACCTCTAAATATGACACAAACTAATGAAAACTGACAATAATCTTCAAAATTGAACTACGAGAGTGTTCTCAAAGATAGTGGAAGAAACAAGGTTTTATGCTATAAATTATTTCCTAAAAGGAGCCATAAACTAAGACCAAGATTAAAAGGAGAATAATGACCTATAAAATAATTATAAAAAACTATTTATCTTCATTGTTTACTAAGTTTGATAAATAATCCCATGAATATACCCCTCTTGAATGCATAGGCTATAGTGACCTGCTATCACTCTTAGAAAATTTTCATAAATATGGGGAAACCAATATGAAAAAAATTAAACTAATTTAAATATTACTTAGACCCATAATAATGGCTAAAGTTTCACCTCCCAACTCTCTCTCCTATTCTCATTCCAATCATTTGAAAACTACCCTTCTAAGCATGTAAGAAAGGTCAAAATTGGAGCAAAGTTGGATTTAAAAAAAAAATCACCTATAACTTCCTCCAAACCACTTATATGACCCTTTAAGGACCCATTAAAACATCCATGATGATTTTATCAAAAAAATCCTTTGAAAATGAAAGTGAATGCCTAAAAAAGGCTTATTTTTGCATTGAATTTCACCAAGGAGATCTAAATGGAATGCTTTCAAACATTTTATTAAGTATCTAACATGTCTATGAGGTGAAAAAGATATAATAAATCTTCCTTTTGATTATATACTATCAAAACCTTCTCTAAATGGCATAAAATGGTCAGATTTTACATGGAAATGAGGCTCATTTTTTTATGGATGTAATAACCTTGAAAAATTATATTAATATTATAAATACACTCTAGGCTCTTCTTACCACTAAAAAGTGACTCAAAAGGCCCAAAAAATGACTAGAAAGCAAAAGATAAGTCAAATAAAAGACCTAAAATCACCTAAACAAACTTAAGACCTATTAACCATGGACTATTCAAGGACTTTTAAGAACTAATAACTGAGTCACATGACAAATTGGCATGATATACAAAGTTTCAAATGGTAGGGGTGATAATTTGACCTATGGGGTCAAAATTGTCAACACATAGGTTAAAAAAAACATAAAAATGGATCAAAATTTTCAAATAGATATACCTAGGCTGCTTACAAATAGAATTTGTCATTTGGAGTTGCTATTAGTGTTATCTTGCTTGCTTTCAAAAGCTTATTATAGGAAAGACACATCAACAATATTCCTAATCTCTTGGACCTTGGTCACACCAGGCATGCCAAAAACTATTATCACTTGGATTTTCACCCTTTGAGGAGATGTATTAGCATTCCTCATCTAAGTGGCACAATTGAAACACCTCTAGGCTATGGGTAGCCTAAGAATGAGGTGAATCTCTAGATAGGGATAGCTCCCTTGATTTACCACTTGTAACTCACTACTACACCTAAAATTGTGAGGGAAAAGGGAGAGGAAACTAAAAGTAAACTATACTAAGGGAGGTGATACACCAAATTAATTGAATACTACCAACTAGCTGCATGTTACACATGAGAAAGAGGGACTAACCAAACATACACTTCTCTAATCTGCATCTTCTCACATCAATATTTCATTATGAGGTTGTGATGAATGTTTAGGCTAGGAGGACTAAACAAGAGGCCTAATATGGCACTATTTGAGTAGACTAACTCACTCAAACTTGACACATTAGTAGAAAACTTCACATGACCTACAAGAAGAAGTTTTCTAACTACAAATAAGTGAGAGAATGAAACAATAGTGCTAAGGAAATAATAAGTCATCACTTAAGAAAAATCAATCATCCAAGTGAACACACTATGAATAGTCATGGTAGAGGTAAAAATTAATAGTCTTTATTTATCCATGGTATGAAAATGAGCATGGATTCATCATACTCAAGTGGAGCATGAATTATAAAGGCCAAAATGGCTAGTTCTTATAGAACTTGAGAGAGAGAGGAAAAGAAAGAAGTCCAAAGGTCACAAGGACACTTTTCATTCTAATATAATGAGTTAATTATGCATGAGAATAGGGTGTTAAATGGACCAGACAAGGTTAGAAGAGACAAGTGGCTTTCCAATTCATGAAACTCTTGAAAAGTGGCATGAAATTCCCTTTGTTGGCTCAAAAAACTACCTTCATTATTCACCTCTATTTGAATGTCCCAGAACTAATTAAAGATAGGTCTAATTATTTGATGATATTGAAGGTTTTCATACATATATATCCATGCATTAGGTGTAGTCCTGGTCATTTGGAATCATCTAGAAATGATCCATCATTACCTACACTCAAAGAAAACTCCTTTTTTACACACACACTTGGCCTCAAATTTGGTTTTATTTGGTCATGAAAATACATAAAAGGGAGTTAATTACATGTTTTAAGACCATCCATGGCCTTAGAGGCATCAGGGACACCTTAAAATCAACCCACTTGAAGCTTTTCACAGTTCTCACTACTATGTTCACTAGACCAATTTTGACTAGATGAGTTGAGAGCTATTTTTTGAACACTTAGGAGTTTTTTTAAGGCATTAAATGGACATTGGGAGATATATTAGGTCCTAATATTTATTCCAAAATTGATTTCATCTCTTGAAACCTCCTATAACATGAAGAATACATAACATAGTCAAGAAAACCTTATTTTGTACTCCATCCATACAATTTTGTACAATCCAAAAGCATGGGGAGTATCTTTAAAGAGTATTATAAAGCATTCAATCATAATTTTTGTCAGACTATGCCACTTGGGTTCAATACTTGCTCAATCTTCTAAAATTAGTCACTAGCAAGGGTTTTAATGAACTTAACCATGTTTTAACCTCTTAAGATTTGTTCATAAAGTTATAATGTTTAAACTACAAACCAATTTCATAAGATCACTATTTAATACCCTTTATAACACCTCCAACCTTATTGGATCTCCATGAAAATCATTAAAAGAGATATAAGCACTTCAACTTGGTCTATCGAGCTTGTTTTCTCATTTCCTACATGCTTAAATTATCCCTGAGTCAAAAGTGACTTTCTTAGGGGTTTATCTACATTATAAAATCTTATAAATGTCTGTTATGACCTCATAATAATTTTATAATCCATTAAAATGTTCACTCCATACTAGAAATGAAAGTGTTTCTCCATTTGGCTTTAGGCCTTAACTATGTTTGATAAGCCTACTTGCATACTTGATAGCTTAGGACATCCTCTTGGGTTTCATCCTTCTTAGAAGGGTTACGCATGTTGGTTTAGATTTTATCAAAATTTAAAAACTTCCTTTCCATATCCATTAAATTCTTTATCTATCATTCATCACCCTTTCTTAGAAATGTAGGGTTTTACTCATAAAGGGAGTGTCTTATGTCTAAGACAAAAAAGAGGGAACTCCCCTATTTTATTAGATAATGTTGAATGTTGGAGAATATTATATATGTTTTAAATACCCTCTCTTTAAGTTTTCATACATTTTTCAAACAATTTGGCCTCCTAAAATCTTTGAAAACCAAGACAAACCTATGTGGAGAGAGATTTGTGTGCAGGCCTCTCCCAAGTGGACTATATGATGCTCCAATGTATTGCACTTGTATGTGTGAATGCATATATTAGGTTTTGATAAATATTTATAATAATTAATAAATTCCTCCAAGATCCATTTAATCTATACCTTTTTTCAACTCATGTATTGGAGTTGAAATGTTCTCAAGACCAGTGACATGTAGCTGATTGTGTAGTCTCTACTTCTTCCTCAATGGTAACCTCATGTAGATGTTTATACACATTTAGGACCTAGGTATAAAATTTTAAGATATTACAAATAGTTTTTATGACTACACCAATCCATATATATACCTTAATACTCATTTCCATACCTTTCAACCACTTTGATCAGGTCCACTACCAGATTAGTCAATTATAAGTGTAGGTTTCAAGGTTTAAGATACTTGTAGGTGCTTAGGAGGACAAAAAAATGCATTTAAAATTTAATTTATTAAATTTTAAGAATTATTATCTTACCTACCTCATTGTGACCACTCCAACCTAGATACAAACCTCATATTGTCCTTTTGGGCTGCAATATCACTTAAGGATTGAAATCCTATAGATATTACTACCTAAAAATAGTTCATAAAAATGCAAATTTGGACCATCTAAAAACCATCCTCCCTTAGTCATTTGTCCTCAAAAAATTGCATGATATTTTTAACATTTATAGGATACAATATAATCAAATTAAAACGAATCAAAACCATTGACAACCCTACCATATGACTTTACCAAAATGGCCTAGGAGATCTATTTTGCATTTTTGGGGACTATGTCCTTAAAATTGTCATTTAATCTTTTGAATGTTACCCATAGTTTGACTACCAACATATAATCTCTCATAGATTTTTTATATTCCCTTAAACATATTAATACTTCATGGATGGTTTAATCTCATGATTCATCCCCTCCATACAAGTACTTTCATGCTCTATTAATGATACTTGTAGGTTGATATTTCCATGTATAGGTAGTGGGTATAAACTTGGGTAGTATGAATTATGTTTAGAATTTAATGATTTTTATACCAACATCAAAAATTACAAAATAAACACTTTTCATGGTTAATAACCTATCTCAACTCAAAACTCATTCTCAACATGATGAGTCATATGAGGGCACATGTAGATGAGTATTTTCATATATGTAGATAGTAGTGTAGAATTGTAGGTAGTGAGAAAGACATGAATATTTATGATTAAATATAGGAATTTCAAAGTACCAAATATTATATTATGATAAAAGTTGAGGAAATTTTCCACACCACATTTCAACATTTAAAAACTCTTACAGGCACTTATAGGTGTATATCAATGTTCTATGGCTATGTATATGATTTAAGTACAAGCACAATCCCTTCTTATGTCAAATGGAGGTTATTATTTGATGTTATTGATATGATAATATGTTAAATATCATGAGATATTTTATACACTTCCATGAATCATGTTAAAAAGGTCCTCCACACATGATTACCTATGACTACAAGTAAGAATGAGTAAGGAGTTGACTGTGCAAGCTAATGGACTGCAACCTTAATGATGTTTACCTTGGATGTTGAAAATTTTGAAATAAAAATTTTACCATGACCATTTACATGATTAAAAAACCATGATACATCATGTCAAATCCCTTGTAGAGAAAGAGGCCTTTTGCAAATGGTGGAATTTGAATACAAGTTCAGTATCAACATCCTCCTACAAAGTGAGTTGGTTGGACTATAAAATAAACTTGAAACATGAAACCAACCATATATAACATTTTAATAGGGGGAAAACATCATCTAAAATCTACATAACCAACTGGATTGTATGAAAATGACCAAACTAAAGCAAGACCTATAAGGTGTAGGAAATAATGACCAAAAAAACATAGTCAACTTGTTAGAGATGGTTCATAATTCATAGTTGACCAATGTTTTAAATATTGATATGGAAATGAATCTCAATGATTTTAATTTCACCTACAAAAGTCATTTGACTTGAAACTTCTTCAACTATCCATACCAAACATAAACTTATTGACTGGTTTTGTGTCTATAAGGGTGAAAAAGGAACAAAATGGTTCTATCTCAATTTTGAAACTTACATAGTACTTCAAGAATTTAAATGGATTTAATGAAGCTAAATAGTCATTACATGACCTTATTCCATGTGTTACCTTCCCTCATTGGTTATACAACTACCAACTCCCTTTTTTTAGTTGATTTCTTGATCTTAATTTAGATAACCTACAAGATTCAGATGGGTCTAACATTATTAATAGGGAATATAACTTGTTGGACATTTTAAAGGAACTTAGGACACTTGGAAACATTTTAAACTATGCCACTTACATTTATGACCCTTAAAATGACTCAAAATGGTACATTGACTAATTAATCTAAGACTAGGCTAAGAATTAAATGACATCAAAATACCTACAATACACCCCATGACATAATATTGGACCTCTAAAACATATAAAAACACATTTTTTATCTATAGGGGTACCAATTTAACTTTTAGTGTCAATTTTGGTAAAAAATATCATAAGAGCAAGTAGTCTCTTATAATGAGAAAAAAGAGAGACATATAGAAGAAAACAAAAGATATAAGAGGGGAAAATGGATGATGACTTGAGTGATGTCATCCTACATGGAGAAAGTCTTCATTATTGTATAAGGATTATTAAATAGTTTGAGTTGCCTTTTATTTCCACTTAATTTCTCACACTTTCCAAATTCATCGCATCTCCCACTTGGTCTTTTAGAAGCCTCTAGACACGTTTTGAAGGCTTGTTAAATCAACATAGCATTGAAACTATGATATTAACCAATTTTGGTCATACATTTATATAATTTGAAATCAACATAATTTTAAATAGGGAGAAGTAAAATTTTTAACACAGTTAATGATATCAAAAATGAAGCTATAGATCAAAATATATGGCTAAAAATTTGACAAGCATTTGTACATAGTTGCATAAGCACATTCAAAACATGGAAAAATGGAAACTTGTAGAGTAATATATGAGAAAAACTCATCATATCTTATATTTATAGAAATATCTTGAAAATATTCTCAAAAAGGTATTTTTAATTTTTTTAAAAGATGAAAATAACCCCTGTGACCTTCCCTCTGAGTGTTTTCTAGTGAAAATTTGGTTGAGTGCTAAACCTTCCTCGAAGGGTCACTTTACACCATCATAACTTTTCACTGGAAGCTCACACAACTACGAAACAAAATGCATTACCTTTTAATACCATAAAGGTAAAATAATACAAAATTTTATGTAATTTATACTCCATTTTATCTTTCAAAAATTGGATTTGAAAGTTCTTAATAGGTATATTTAACAACTAGGAGATGTAGAAAATGACTAAGTAAAAATCAACACAAAAGCTGATTTTCATAACTGCACATTCCACATATTATATTTAATATGTGTGCACTATCTTTTTAATTTCACTATAATTAATTTATATATCACCATGATAAATTTTAATAATATTTGACTTCCTTTACCACTGATAAAATGAACTTGAAACATGTGCGCTGGCCAGATCTAAAAACTGGAAGCACAAAAAATTGACCAATTAAAAATAAGCTAAAAAGCCAATTTTCATAGTTGTGCATTTTAAATGTGAGAGTTAATTATAATAATTTTTTTAACCTCACATTATTCTCACATTTATCTACTATCATGTGAAATTTGAAGGCGATTGGACTTGATTTGATGTTGAATAATGGTGTTTAAAAAGTGTTATGCAGATTAATTTGTCACCTAGAAACATAGAAATCTATCCACTGAGCAATTTTCATGACTACTATATTTTCAAGATAATGTTATCAATGAAAGTCTTGCCAGGTGGTAGTCATTAAATTTATAGTTAAATCATAGGGAATTCCTCATCCCCACCAATATTAGATGGAGTCTAAGAAGAACCAAAGCGATTTGCTAGCTAATCACTTGGCTCTTAGAGGAAAGAGTTTTAGATGTTTGGATTGGGATAAGGTTTAGGCCTCCTATAATTTTTTTTCCTCTATCTCCATGGCAGTGTTTTATTTCTCAAGTAGAGGTTGAATTTTAAGCTAAGTTACATAAAGTTGTTAGAGATATTGGATTTCAAGCCTCCTATCATTTTGAAGTTTATGATCTGAGTTAGAGGTTTGACTCAAGAAATTTGGATTAAGGATCATTCATCCCACTTATTTACAATATGAATTTAAAAAGGTAAAGTTTTGGGGATAAATGATGAGAATTTCATATAGCTCATAATATTTATATAAACTATCCACAAAGTGTTGCCTTTGGTTATATATTATATTGCATTAAATAGTTAAAGTTTGATCTAAGTAGGATATGAATGCAATTTGATATTTTATTGTATGTAATATATTTCTGATTCATCACCTTTTTATTATTTATAAATTGGTTGAATATCATATTTTTAAGTAAAACAACACATCCCAAAGATGGGGTAATTTTGGGTATAACAACACATCCAAATTATGAGGTAATTTTGAGAAGGCAACACAGAGTTTTAACAACTCTTTCAGCTACAATTTTTAGCATTCAACAAATGAGCTTTGAATATTAAATACTCTGAAGACATTTTAAAGACATTCCAAAATTTATTCAAAGATGCTCTATGTTTGATTTGAAGACATACACAAGATGCTCTAAAGAAGTCTAGGAATGCTCTAAAGACATATATAAGGTGATCTAAAGACCTATACATGATGCTTTGAAGATCCCTAGATGTGCTTTGAAGACTTAAAAAAATATGTGTAATATATGTTTTTGAGAGAAATTAGGACAATTTTATTATAAACCTTTTGTTTAAAAAAATTTAAAAATTAATTGGATGTAAATTATATCTAGAAATAAAATAAATGGAGTAGCCATATAAATCTTTAACCCCCTACTGCTTCCCACCCCTCAAAAACTTCTCCCTAAACAATACCTACTCATATTTTTAAGGTAAAAATATTTTATAAGTAATTTTTTAATATATAATGATGCATGGGACCCCTCTACCCAATAATATCAAAACATGAGGGAAAATTTTTCCACCCCAAATAATAATGCTAGGTGTTATTCAATCATTCATTCAATAAAGTTTATGATGCGACACGAGGGAAAATTTCACCACCAAAAAAATGAATTTTCAACTCAATATAAAATGGAAATAATTCAACTCAAATAATAATAATCTAGAATAGGATAAATAATGACTTTTCAACTCAATCTAAAATAGAAATAATTCATGATATCCCGAATAGATACAACAGATGAATGGTGCGAGGAGATAGAGATAGGGTAGAACCATTGAAACCTTATTTCATTAGGACACTTGTATAATATATTATTTGATTATAATTAATAAAAAATGTCTACTTTCTCCTCAAATTCACCATTTGGATCCTTATTGAATACACGTAAGCACTGAACAGTCCTAATCTCTACCATTTCATTATCTCAGCAATTTCATAACAAAAATCCAGGTCTATTCGAATCTCAATGATTTCATAACTTAAAGTGGTAAATAATGAATAAAAGGGTCATGTAAATCCAAAAAAATCACACATTTTAGATATAGTTAAAAATACATTAAATACATTAAATACTTGACAAGGACCTATAAAAATGATAGGGAAAAATGGGGTCAATGCTTCCACCACTAATGTCACAATTAACCTAACAGTCAATAAAAGAATGTTTTTTAGCCTTCTAAAGGGAGAGAAAAAATTGAGATAAAATAATATAAAAATAAAAAGATAAACTTAACCCTAATTTTGAAGCATGTAGGAATTTTTAATTATATAATAATTTAAAAATTTATATAAAAATTTGTAACATATAAAATCATTTTTAAAAAATATTTATATATTTAAATATATTAAACATTTTAAAAATATACATTATTTAATATAAATATTTAAATAATTAAACATGAATAAAATAAATAATAAACTTAGATAATTTTTTAATATAAAAATATTTACAAATTTTCATTGTTTATTAGAATTATTCTAATTAAAAAAAATTATTTATATTTGTTCATTAAATTCAATGATTGAATTGTATAATAGGGATTTGAATATTTAATTTTTATCCCCCATAGAATATCTTTGAGATAATTGATTTTGCCAATTCAAATGACTCTAAGAGTGAGTCACCTTTCTTGAATTTACAAACTAACATTTGGGCGTGAATTTGACCCCAAAATGGTAATTAAAATAAGTTATGCAAAATCATACCAAGTAACTCAAAGACCTAGACTTGGGAAAGGATTTTTTGGGGTTATCTAAATTGTTATGTGAGTGTATAAGTATTATATACCATACCAATCTATAAATATTAACTTTTCATTCATGACAACAAGCCATATGATATCTCAGTGTAGAGTCAAGGTTAAACATTTCAACCAACACAAGTACTTCAATTTTTAATCCCAATACTGGTTTCAAAAATACATGGCCAAATCACATCCATGTAAAATAAATAAAATTTAAATAGGAAACTATAATCCAACCAACTTTATTCCTATTTAAAAAAATATGTCAATACAAGTATCACAAAAACTTCATTTATCAATATTATATAAATTATATTACTAATGAAAACTAAGATTTAATTATATCCCTAGGGAAGATTTTCAAGGAAATTTTTGACTAATAACTATTACATCCTAATATGTATACATATAAATTTTCTTTCTCTATTTAATGTCACTAATATTATTATTAGTCGACACTAGTTTTACTTATCTAATTTATCACCCGTTTCTAATTATTTATCTAATGTCTGCCCCCCTTCATTATTCATTATCTACTAACATTAGCCATCCCCAAAAATTAATAAATTATCCTAAAACCCCATTATCTTATCCTAATACCCACTTATCTATTATTTAAGAATTTTAAATTCTCATGGCCCACCGACCCACCTACACTAGCCTATTCCTAGGACCTCCTACACCCTCAGTCCCTAATCACACATCTAATCCTTATCTAATACCCTACCTAGTCTTAATTATTCCATAAGATGATTCTATAATTTGCTATTTCTAAAATCCTCTCTATTCTCACCCCTCTTCTCCAGAAGCCTCTAAATCTAGAGGCTTCCAAGAATAATCCCCAATCCTTGATCTCTCCAAGCCAACTTTGAATCTCAACCATTGATCCTTCCCTCCTCTTTATATTTAAACAATTCCATTCCTCCATTGGAGCTAACTATAAATCATCTAGAAAATCCATGTCCAACTATTAAATTGATCAAGATTTTCCGTGTGAATCTAATCCATCATCAACAATCCATGATCATGCCAACATAATGTCAAAATTTTTAGTCTAAGGCAATCAATACAATCCTCTTATTTTCATATTCTGTTTAATCATGATTTAGAGGACTTAGCTTTAGGATTATATTACTGATTTGAATTATGAAGTCATCTATTGCATTTATTTCTAATGGCTCTGGATCTTACTTAGGTAGTTTGATGTTTCAGTAGATTTAGATTACTACAAACTAGTACATCCCAAGATGATCAATTCCATTTTCAACTATCTCAGAACACTTAATATGTATAGTATTTATATACATATAGACTTTCTATTTATAGATTATATCTAAATGTAGATTTGTATGATCTAAGGAATTTCATTCCAATAAAATAGCAACATTCTAATTTGAGAGGATTTTAAAGGGAATTTTGATGATTAACTGGTACATCCTAAGATGATCAATTCCATTTCCATCTATAGACTCATTTGGAAAGCATTTCTAAGCATTCTGATGACTAATTGGTCCATTTTATGATGACCAAGATTATTACAAGCTATCACAAAAACACTTTATATTTATATAGTATGTTTATAAATATATTTCCATATATTATTATATACTAGATGTGAATCCTTTTATAGACGTCTTTAGATATAGATTTGTATTTGAGAAAAAATATTTTAAATCAAGGTAAAATAACCAAGGTGGGGATTTTTCACAATCCTAATTACAAATGATTAAAGCATTGGAGGATAAAAATTCTTTCATTGATAAGAACACCTAAAAGGCATCCAAATTATTTTCTTAATTCACAATATGTCTTGCATAACCCTCTTTCATTAGAGGTATCATTTCATCTCTTGTCACCACACTTTGTGACACTAAAATTTCTTACTTATGAGAAACAACTAGGTGACCCTGAGCATGATTGAGAAATGAAACTCCTTGAATTAAACAAGCTAGTAAAGTTTGGGGCCACTACATTAGCATCATCCAATACATGAAAATTTAAGATCAAACCATCTTACCATGTTAATATGAATGAACCAAAATATTATACCAATCAAACAGTGAACATGATAGTGCCATAGTGAGCTATATTACACAATGCATCATGTAATAAAATTAATAGGTTCACAAAGCCTCTAGTGATTCTTATTATGAAGTTAGCTGAGTGTCAACTCATATCTCTCCTTACACCTATAAACAAACCCTAGGAATATTTAGTCAATCCCTAACTTATACAAGTCCTAACAACTTACACTTGATGGGTCTCCTACCATGGGGTTTGGATCACATCTAGGGGATCATTAGAATTTAAAAATGTTCAATAATCTTCTATAAGACATACAATGAAAATTATATACGTTAAAATATGGAAATAGAAGTAAAATTATCATCATGGAACTTTGGAACTGATGGTAATGATTTATAAATAATAGGCTCTTACATAATAAATGGATTTTCATTCACATTTTTTGAAGATTTAACATAAGCAAATCTTCTAATAGGTATTTGACTCCTTAGTTTTTATCCCCCCTTAGAATACCTTTGAGATAATTTAATTCACCAATTCAAATACCTGTGAGGGAATGTCACCTTTCTTGAATTTACAAACTAATATTTGGAGATGAATTCAACCCCAAAATGGTAATTAAATTAAGTGACATAAATTTGTACCTAGTGACTCAAAAAATTCATGGGAAAGAATTTTTTGTGATTATCTAAATTATGGTTATGTGAGTGCATAAGAAGTCTACCTCAGAACACTTACTATATATAGTATTTTTATATATAGACTTTCCATTCATAGATTGTATCTAAATGTAGACTAGTATAATTTAAGTAATTTCATTCCAATAAAATAGCAATAGACTCATCATAACAAATTACACTTAATGGGTCTCCTACCATGGGCTTTAGATCACATCTAGGTGATCATCAGATTTTAAAAATATTTAATAATATGCTACAAGACCATATAATAAAAATTATATAAGTTTAAATATGTAAATAAAAGTAAAATTATCATCATGAAACTATGGAACCGACTATAATGATTTATAAATAGTAGTCTCTTACATAATAAGTGGAGTTTCATCCACATTTTTTGAAGATGTAACTTTATTAATTATTAATATCTTTAAGAAAAATAAGTGGTGGTGGTATAATAATATGCATATATATTGTAATAGATGGTGTCTTTCAAACATATATTTCCACTTCAAATTTATATCATAATTATAAACCCTAAATTCTTATTGGTCATTTATAATTTTTTAGTGCCATTGTAACAAAAGTAATTTCTCTAGTGCAATCACCAAGACAAAACCTAATAACCCACAACTAAGCTTCTTATCTAGTGAATATAGATTTGATTTAGAGATTGTGATAAGAGGATTTCTCTTTACACAAATAATGCAAGCCATCGTAGACTAAAACATTGCATAATGATTCAGATCCCAATAGGTTTACATGCATAATTACTTTAGATGAACTTATTTTGACATTGTCATGGGTTGGGATTAAATAGTAGGTTTAATTTTAAATTTACACTCTTTCACTTCACATAAACCCTCTTACCAACACACACACACACACAAATTATATTAGTTATTAAATAAATATTGACATATAATATATATCATAATATTTATATATATTAAAATAATTAATAATATATAAAAATTATATATTTTGTGAAATATATTTTAACATTAATAAATATTATTATATCACATAATATATATGTTTTAGATTGAGGTAAAAGCAGGTTTTGAAGGGGCCCCGAAACCCTGTAACAGAGAGCAAAATAAAGAACGTCTAAGCCCACAGGAAACACCTAAAAAACACTACAAAGAGGCAGCAAAAATAGGTTTTAAATGGACCTAAAACTATTAGAGATGCATCCGGTCAAAACCCAGAAATAGAAATCTGGTAGCACAACATACAAAAGATAACAAAAGGGGAACAAAAATTAGTACCAATTTCTAAACCAACAAGAAGGACCAGATTATTCATCCAATTCCAGTATCAAGTTCATGGCTTCTTTTCCTTTCAAAACAGTTTCCTGAGTGGTAGTCTCCAGTAAATCTCCTTTTTGTGTATCTTTCTTTCTAGAGCTTTGCCTTGTCCTTTTGTTGGGACCCTCTAGTGCTTTGGTCTCCTCATTGGCTCATTTACCTATATTGATAGCAGCTGCACAAATGTTGGACGTTACTTCCTCCATTTTCTTTCTGTTGTCCTTTATTAGTTCTCAGAGGTTGTTTTCGTAAGCTTTGAGCTTGACAGGGATCTCGCTTAACTGATTTTCCATGTTGTTTACTTTGTTCCAAGCAGCTTTCAAAGAGTCTTCCAAAGTTTCCACTTTTCTCTTGAGATCAATGATCTCCCTACACAGCCAAGAATCAAATTGGGAAGAAGACTCAGCTTTACACTTAACCTAGGTCATAGGAGTATGTGTTTCATCTTCCTAATTCTTCCCTCTCCCATCCTCAGACTTTTTATTGGGGCTATTCCTTGCTTCTTCAAAGAAGTCTTCTTGAATCTTTTATTCCCACTCATTGATTCCAATTTGAATTTCCATATCCATATTTTGAATATCATCCTGGACAAAAATTTCCTTTTCATTCTTAGAATTTGGGTCCTCAGCAAGATCTTCCTGGACATATTCATCCTCCGACGCTTTTTGGTTTTCCTCCGTCTCTTCTATTCTAATAGCAGAATCCTCTTGTGTATTGACGTTATCTTTTTCAATTTCCTCAGATCCTTCTTCATCATTACTAGAGTTGGTGTCCCAGCTCTCAGTTCCTTCTTCCTCCTCCGGTTTTTCCTCCTTGGGTTCTTCAATTCTCTCCCGACCCCTTTCTTCTTCTACAGTCTGTTTATTAGGACTAGGGGTCTTAATTTTGCCTCTCCTGCTTATATTTTCATTCTTTTTATTTCCTGTTAACTTATCTTTCCCCTGTTTGGGATACTTGACCAGTGCCCTATTCTTGCAATAGCCTTCAATAAGCAGAATAAGGCCTTCGTGGAGAATAGGGCGCATATCCTTTTTCCTATGAGCATATAGGCTTTGAATCAGGGAGTAGCGAAGATAGAAAGGAAAAGACAAGCTTACATAATATATATGTTAATATAGGTTATAAATTAATATTATGCATTATATATTTCAATACATTTATATTTTTTTAGTAGTACAAAAATAATATTATATTTTTAAATAAATTAAATGAATTTTTATGCTTTTAATGTACTGTATAATGCCATGTAACATGAAAATAGGTTGAGTTTCTACTTCATTTAACATTACGAGGTCAAAAATGTGATCACATGTATGAATTTAAAAATTTGTGGCACTTCACCATGTGCACATCAAATAAGGTAGATTACTTCAAAATGCATATCTATCAAACATTAATAATGTTTGGTAGGAAATAGACATTAAATTAAAAGCTGCAATCAAATCTCACAAATGTTAAATCATTTATCACAAAGCATTAAATTTGGTGTTGTAGATGACATTTAGCATGGGATAGTTTGCCGTAAAGTAGATAGACAATCTATTAATTTTAATTAATGAGAATGATTAATTTTGTATCCCTTCAAACTTGTTTATAAAAAGTCTATGAATTGTTAAATTACAATAAATTATAGAAAGGAATCTCTATTCTAATTTACAAAATGACAATTCAAAAATATGTGGCCAAATCACATCCATGTAAAATCCATTAAATTTAAATAGGAAACTATAAATCAAGAAACTTTACTCTTGAAAAAAATATTTCAATACAAGAATAAAAAAAACTTCATTTATCAAGATTATAGAAACTATATATCTATATTTTTTTAATAGTATAGAAATAATATTAAATTTTTAACAAAATTAAATGAATTTTTATGATTTTAACGTATTATATAATGCTACATAACATGAAAATGGGTTGAGTTTTTACTTCATTTAACATTACAGGGTCAAAATGCACTCATAAGTACATATTTAAAACTCTATGGTGCTTCACCATGTGCACAGCAGATGGGGTACATTAATTTGAATAGAAAATATATCAACAATTAATGTTTGGTAGGAATTAAATTAAAATTTTAAATCACGTATCATGAAGTTGAAATCATGTATCACAAAGCATTAAATTTGATTTTGTATATGACACTTGACATGGGGCAATTGATAGTAAAGCAAATGGACAATCAAATTTCAAGTAATGTGAATAATTAATTTTGTATCCCTTTGAAATTGGTTATAAAAAGTCTACGAACTATTAAATTACATAAAAATTATTCAAAAGAATCTGTGTTCTACTTTAAAACATAATAATCTAATTTCAATTAACCACAAGGTCTTTGGAGCTACAATTTCTATTAGTGAAACACAATTTTTCTTTTAAACATATTCAAATTAAGCTAAAATTTATTTAGTGCCAATGAATATCTATCCTACTGAGTTTATTTTTATACTCAAATATTTTGGTTTATTTCTCCAATTTATTAAGACCATAAAGATTGCTTACTAACTTCAATTTTGAAGTCTGACTATGAGATTGATTTCTTGGTGTTTTTGACTGTAGGTGTTTCAAAGTGAGCTGGAGATATGTTCATCATTTTTCAAGGACAAGATTGGTTGGCATTTTTTACTTATGTATACTACAGCCTTATTGATGGTTTTTTATAATTCATAGTTACTAAAATGCATGTATTCATGCACCTACAGTTAACTACAATTTTTGTAATATAATGTTAGAAACTATTTATTTCATATAATATGAATTCATTATTTCCAATTGTAGTTTTGTATCCAATCATATTTATTTATTTATTTTCAGACAATTTTTTAAAGTAAAATACTCCTAATTTTTCTAAGAAATGTATATTGCACAAAGTTTTAAAGATCATAGGACTAAAAATTAGGAAAAACAATCCCATAATTTCTTAGTAGCACCCTTTCAAAAATAATTAGCAATCTCTCAACACGGGACCCCTACCTTACTATACGTGAATTTGATTAAATGGTAATATGTCAAATTAATAGATGAGAATATTATAGAGAGAGATGTAATTCCTACTATGATAATTTCAAATATTTAGTAGTTAGTTTGAGAGATAAAAAATAAAAAATTCCTTATTATTCAGTAATCCAAAAATCAATGTGACACTTCTAATATATTTCACAAATCTCCCAATCCACTACCACCACCATTCATTGATGAGAAAGAATTTTTGGGACTAATGGTGGATTTTTATGAGGTCCCACATTCTAACAACAATGAAGTTCCTTCATATTTGTTGAGGAAAATTTAATGCAATTTTAATATCCTGAATGAAATTCTTTATTAATTTTATTATTAAGAGTTTTAGGGCCAACAAAAAGGCTTTCAACAAGATAGGTTAGGTGCATATCATATGTCTAATCAACATGTGAGAATATTTATCAAATACATTCTTTATCCTACTATAATACCCTCTATAGTGAAGTATGTTATAGAGATTGATATTTTACATGTACTTAAGGAACTCACTGACACCCTTGTGTAACATACAAGCCAATTTTCCCATACTTATGCTTATGAGAGTGGACATGGAGATGATCCAACTAACACTACTACTCGACCACACTAATGTAGATCCTTTGGTTCTCTATACATTGGAACTTAAATTAGATGAGGAAAAGGATTTGATGTAAACCAATTAAGGTGGTGTTTCTAACTGGATAGATGATATGGTTTTGACCCTTGTTGCAAGAAATGTGATGACTAACTATCATTGCATGTTTTCACAGACCAAAATGTGGATGCCACAAGAACAATGTTTTGGGGCCATATTTGATGTATTTATAACTAATAATGCATTTTGTGGCTAGTTTTTTAAGTTTAATCACTCATATAACATTTATAGGATGTTAGTGAAAGATGCATTAACACAATACCCAATATTGTAAGCTCAACTTATGCAATTTTGAGTATTTGGAAATGGAAAATATATGGGGCATAATTAGTATCATCAACTTTGTGTTGATAATAATTTTAAATGGGATCACTTCCTATTATAATTATCTTTACTGCTCATTTTTGATTTTTTGAAACATACATTCGGTTTGGAAATCTCACTTGCACCTTTGCAAGTATCTTTTAAATTTGACTTGTAATTTTTTTTGTTGAACCTGTTAAATTATAAATAGTTTTTAAATGATAATAATTATTTTACTTAATAATAAATTACAATAATATATATGTAATTTTTTAGTTTGTAATAGGAGAGAATATCATCTTTTTCCTATCTAGATTATGAACCATCTTGTAGCTCATATATTGCTACAGCTACTTGGTTAATGTTTATATACAAAGGTAATTTTGAATTTTATAAGTTTTCATTTATGTATATGTATGTAATTATATATATATATATATATATATATATATATATATATATATATATATATAATAATAATGATGATATTTTGTTTGTTTCATTGTTGACCTCATTTGAGACTCCATCTATACAGGTAGGAGAAAACATAGGCATTTCTATTGTGATTTCATTTGTACAAGAACTTACTGAGGTGTGAGTTGAACTTGTAAATTACGTTTAAGTGTAAATATATATTTTTTTAATAAATTTCCTGACCAAAGAACCCCCATGTTCACATTCTATATTCTTTTAAGAATTATATACATACATACATACATTTGACCTTGTTGTATTATTTTTTACATATTATTATTTGAATTTAATTATTTTATTGAAAATATACACATATATATAATTATATCCTCAAATTATTTGATCATAAAGCACATGTCATCAAAATAAGTTGATCACATCTATCAATATTTCTATTTCACTATGTCACTAATCGTATAGAATATGGTTCACCTTTCATTCATTATGGATAAATTTTATAGGCAATATATGTCCACCATATATTCTTATGGTATTATTGAGTAGCGAAAATAATATTTTCAATGTCCAACTAATGTCTTCCTATCATAATTTTAAATAACTAGTGATGTTGTACTTCATATATTTATAGGTATGTTAATTTCTTATATTCATATTTATGGAGAGGCATGGAAATTGTATGGATGAACCATGGAGTTACACTATTATTATTAATATTATTTTATGTATTAGTTAATTATATTATAATAATAATTCATATGGATGAGGTTTACTAAAAACATTAATTAGTTAATGCTTCACAACCATCTAGAAGTTGTTGTTATTTTAAAATTGATTTAGAGGTAGAATTGTATACAAAAAATTGGCATGGTTAATTTTGGTAAATGGTAGAAGGATTCTTGTTATTCCTATGGTTGGAGGATATAACCTTATCTAGATTCATAGAGATTCATACTTGTAGAAAATAGTCAAAATATTAGCAATGGAATTGTGACAATGTTTGAATATTTTTATCAATATGGATTTACGTTTTCTATTTATCACCACCTAAATATGAATAAGGATGTTACTCTTTGACATCCATTAATCACATCAAACATTGAGCATACATTTAGTGGGAATATAAATTCATCCCCCTTGATGCCAACTTTAATGAATACTTTGAATCACAGTGGGACGTTTTTACAATCCTCATTACAAATGATTAGAACATTGAGGGAAAAAGATTCTCTTATTGAGAATAAGACCTAAAATACATCCAAATATGGCCCAATTAATTCAAAATATGTATTTCATAACCATATTACATTATAGGTATAATTTTAACACTTACCACCATCCTTTGTGGCACTAAAATATCCTACTTATGAAAAACATGAAGGGTGACCCTGAGCATAACCAAAAAATTAAACTCCTTGCATTAAACAAGTTAAATTATGGGGCCACTACATTGGATTCGTCCAATACAAAATTTAATATCAATCTATATTAAAAAGTTAATTTGAATGAACCAAAATGTGATACCAATCAAACAATGAACATGATAACACCAAATCGAGTTGTATTACAGAATGCACCATGAAAAAAATTTACTAGATTCCCAATATGTCCACCATATATTATTATGGTAGTATTGAACAACTATAGTAATATTTTCAATATCTAACTAATTATGGCTTCCTATCATAATTTTAAATAACTAATGATTTTGTACTTCATATATTTATAGGTGTGTTAATTTATTGTATTCGCATTTATGGAGAGGCATAAAAATTAGATGGATGCATCATGGAGTGACACTATGATAGTTATTGTATATGATGTATAATTAGTTCATGATTGTATTATAATATTCATATGGATGAGGCTTACTAAATAAGTAAATTATTCAATGCTACATAACCATCTGTAAGTTATTGATATTATGAGTTTTAGTTAAATAAAACAACTCATATTTATAAGCCATAGTTGAAGATATACACTTTATTTGTGGTTGTTCAATTCATATCAGGAGCACATGAAGTAGTCAAAATTATATTAAGTATGAAATGTGTTTTTGAATATTTGATTGTAGTTTAAGTGGAATATATAAACAACTCTTAACATGCATGCAAAGTCATTAAAATTGATTTAGAGGTGGGCTTGTATAAAAAAATTGGCATGGTTTATTTTGCCAAATGGTAGAAGGATTATTGTGATTCTTATGGTTGGATGATAGAACATTATCTAGATTTAAATAGATTTATACTTGTAGAAAATAGTCAAATATTTACAATGGAATTATGACAGTGTTTAAATATTTTTATCAGTATGGATTTACTTCTTTTATTTATCACCGCTTGAATAAAAATAAGGATGTTATTATTTCACATTCATTAATCACATAAAACATTGAGTGTACATTGAGTTCGAATAAATATTCATCCCCCTTGATGTCAATTTCAATGAATACTTTTAACCAAGATGTTGCTTTTTCACAATCCTCATTACAAATTATTAAAGCAATGGAGGAAAAAGATTATGTTATTAATAAGAACACCTAAAATGCATCCAAATATGGCCTACATGATTCACAATATGTCTTACATAACCTTGTTTTATTAGAGGTATCATTTCAACCCTTGCCACACACTTTGTGGCATTGAAATTTCCTACTTATGAGAAACATGACCCTAAGCATGACTAAGAAATGAAACTCCTTATATTAAACAAGATAAAGTATGGGGCCACTACATTGTCTTCATCCAATACAAAATTTAATATTAATCTATCTTATAAAGTTAATCTGAATGAACCAAAATGTTATACCAATCAAACAATGAACATGGTAGCACCACATCAAGCTATATTAAAGAATGCACCACAAAAAAATACTATATTCACAAAGCCTCTAGTGATTCTTATTAAGAAGTTGGTTGAGTGTCAAATCATATCTCTCCCTACATTAAGGTATTATTAGAGGTTGATATGAGTAAACCTCTTTCACAAGGATATTAATATGATGAGAATTCATATTGTGCTTTTTACCAGGGCCATATGCACTCTACTAACATATGCTTTTCCTTGTGTTATAAGATTCGGGACTTATACAAGTCTAAAAAAATTAAACTTGATGGGTCTCCTACCATGGGTTTTAGATAACATCATGGGGATTATAAGAGTTATACATTGTTTAATAATATGTTGTAAAACCATATTACAAAGATAATTATAGAAGTTCAAATATGGAAATAGAAGTAAAATTATAATCATAGAACTTTGGAACTAATGGTAATAATTTATAAATAGGATCTTTCATAATATTAAGAGGAGTTTCATCCAAATTTTTTGAATACTTAATTTAATAGTATCTTTAGTATAAATAATACTATGGTGGTGTACTTGAGAATGCATCATCATTAGGCATAGTATGCATACATGGAATAGATGGTGTCTTTCGAACATATATGTCCACTTCAAATTTTTATCCAATTTTTAAACCAAAAATTTCTCTTGTTCAATATTAATTTTCTTAGTGTCATTGTAAAAAAAGTAATTTATCCATTATAATCACCAAGGCAAAAGGTGATCAACCACAATTGAGCTTCTCATCTAGTGAATATAGATGCACCCTAATCGAAACCAATGGAGTTATAGTTTTGAGATAGAGATTACATGATAAGAATTTATCTATCTACATGAAGAATTCAAGCCACCATAGACTAAGTCATTTCATGGTGATTCAAATCCTGATCGATCTATGCCCACAATTATTTTTAAATACGAACTTTAATATTTTGACATTGTCAAGGGTTTGGAATTACTAGGTTTAACCATCAATTATAATTTTACAGTCTTTCACTTTACATAACCCCTCTCACCAATACATATATAAATACATTATATGTCATGATGTGTGTGTGTGAATGTACACACACACACACATATTAAAATGAGTAATATTATATATAAATTATGTAGTATATTAAAATATATTATATAATATATAATATTGTAATATTATATTACATTATATAATATATATTTATAGTATATATTTTAAATAAATATTACATATTTTAATATAATATTTATAAATATCATTTTAACATATTAAATATATCACTTGCTTCTAATTCAAATTAACTACTCCTAAGGTGAATTTACGTTCAAAAATAGGTGAGAGTCCCCGACGAAATGAAAATTCAAATTTACTTTGTAAAATAGGGTGCATATAATTTTCACACATTTTTAAGAGGAACAAAAACTTCCCAACATGTATGACCAGATATATCATTATTCCTACATATTCTTATTTTTTCCCAAACATACATTGTAGAGCAGTAATAGATAAAAATGGAGTAGGTTGTAAAGTGTCTAAAGCATTAACCATATTTTTTACTATAATTTCTATAGATCTTTATTTTTAGGGACTTAATCTTAATAGTGTTTAATTTATATTTTTAATCTATCTAAAATGTGTGATTTATTTGTGTTGACTTGGCCCTTTTATTATTATTTTTATCACTTTATGTAATGAAATCACTAAGATTCAGATAGTCTACCTAGATTATTGTAATATTTTTGGCCCTTCTAGAGTGCACCTAGCTATGATGTTAGTGAACCTTCTACTAAAGGAGCACACACATGACTATTTTTTAGGCAAATAGGGTTTTCAAATTGTAACACTAAATTTTTATAAATAAATACAATACATATAATTCCAAATAATCTACCTGTATACACTTCAATAAAATTTTAATAAAAAATAGTCCAATTTTTAAGAATGTGTGTCAAGCTTAGGGAGACCTTGGGTTGGCCTAGGTAGTAGTGAACACTGTTGTAAATCTTGGTATAAAAGGAAGAAAGGTCAAAGGAGTCAAGTGGGTATATAAGACAAAAATGGGTAGACTCTACTAGTTGTAATTCAATATGGGTAGACTCCTTGTTTGGATTAAATTATATGGAAAATAGTCTCACAATATTTACTTTGCACCTTTTTTTATTATCTTCATCATCTAGTTAAAATTAACTAATTTCATATATTTATCCAATAAAACATAAAGTTTAAATGTCCTTTTTAAATGACTGAGCATGAATAGTTACTCAAAATTCAACTCAATTATGCATAAAAAGGTGAGCCATTACAATCCAAAAAAATGTTATCCCCATCCATGATAATAGAAAACATAAGATAATATAATGTGTAGTCTCCCATAACTTTATATGGCATTTACTAGAGCAATTGACTATACCCCACTTGCAATTAGGATTTGAAATTTTGGAGTTGGGTAAATGAAATAGTTCAATTGAGTAGCCAACATAATATTGATGAATTTGTGTGTAATCTCAGAGTAAATAGATATAGTTGACTTATATTTCTTGAGGAAATTGACCACCTTAATATTTAGAGGAGTATTAATACCTAAAAGTACATTATAGGAAATAGTAGGTTGAGAGAATTTAGATTCATCCTCAGGTCCTTCCAGACCATTGATGTGTGTTTGCGTCAAGGACATAATGTGAAAAACATAATAATGTTTTTCACATTATAGTATAGGTCCTATAAAACCTTAGGGATTCACTCAGTTTTGATGGAGAGATTATGTGGTTATAACTTACCACCTTCTAGTCTAAAAATAGACCCTGTTGTAGGGATGCCATGAATATGGTAGTGACACAATACACCAAAATTTGTTATGATGTAAATTTATTTGTATTTGCCAATGTAAACCCAAACTATTAAACAAACAAATGGATATAGATAATGATCATTAATCTATATTCATTCATGTTTAAAATATTTAAAAGGAGGGAGTAAGGTAGGGTAGAAAAGAGAGTTACCTTACAAAAAAAGACCAATAGATCTCCTTTGATTTATATTAGACACCCAAATAGCACCCAATTGAAATCAGACTACTCAGATTTGATTCAGATTTGGACTATCATTGGAATGATCTAAGGCTATGGGATGCCTATATCTAGACCAAACCTCTAGTTGTGAGGATAGCTCCTCTGAATATGTGAATTTAGGATCAATTACTAAACCTATTATATGTTGGGATGAAAAGAGTAAGGAAGAAACTAAAATGATTATTCAAACATAACAAGACCCTATGAAATTTGAAAATATGTAAGATCTTATTCCTTCAATGTCTTGATTATCAACATATTTTCTAAGTCCCTTAACTAGGTGTAGGTGAAGATTTCATGGAATTGAGTATTCAACTAAGCTTGGATCCTTGAGGTCTCCTCCAAAGTCCACAACTTAATGCATTCCTTTTAGACTATTATCTTCTTCATGTGTTCACCATTATTTTATTGTGAAAAAAAACCTCTCCTATATAGACCATTGTGTGTGATACGATGTCCTTTGTATAGACTATGACAGGGTCTAAATATGATTTTGGAGTTTTTAAAATACACAAAGTACCCATGAGTTTATATTTATATGATGATCTCTTAACAATCTCATTACCCTACTTGAAAGTCTGTACCCTTAAAGTTTCCATTAAGCATGGTTCACCCACTTGACTGTAGCAATGCTCTTGTAGCTAGTTTTATATGTACATTTGTGTTTCTTTATCCCTTTTTTAACCTCACATGTATCCTTCTTGAGCTCTATATTAGGGTTATTAATCTCAATATTTCATATATTTGATGGTCCAAACAACATCCACAAGCCTATAAAATGTCTTAAGATTGTTACACCCCTAACTATAGCATATTTTGACTTGAAACGAAGCTTGTAGGTATCTCAAGGACACTTGATTTATTGATTAAAGGCTACTTTATTAGGAGTATTGATGTACTTATTATTCTCCCTGTGTCACTAAGAAACAAGGGGAAAGTAAGAAACTAAATTTTAAGTCTTATAAGACTTAGGGATTGAGTTGTTTATACGACTACTACTGTAAATAGCATAAATAGTAGAGATGTGATCACTGCTTTGAAAGTCTGCTAGCATAACCTACTATAGGGATAATAGATGTTTATGTAGTGACACTTATTCTTACTAATCTTTGTAAAATTGTTTCAATATTTGCCAATTTTTTTCCAAAATGTAAACAAAAGATGGATATTTACAGCATGAACTAAGCTAAAGTGATTCATGGGTGGATCCAAAAGTGAGTAGAGTAGGGCATAAAAGAGATTGTGCTCAAGATGATCAAAGATACCAATTATGCTAAATTTTGAGGCAAAAACATATAAAACTAGCATCTGCCAACTCTAACATAATACTCAAAACTAAATAAATGTAGTTGAATATTCAGGGAAAGGAAATGCATATGTCTAATAACATACATTGCATGAAAATTACTCACTCACAATAAATTTCATGGCACATGAGATTGTAAATGAGAAGAAAGTAAAGAAAGTATATAATCAAAATAGTCAGCCTAGTGTTAAATGCAAGCTGATAGATGCATATAATGTGTGTTATTACCAAATTAGCTTGTAGAAAAGAATCTATTATCCATATAAAAATGTGAGAATCAAAAATCATAGAACACACACAAGAGAACACTATAGACAAAATATCAAATTCTTTGGCTCCTTGTATTAATTCTAATAATAACTATTTTATGGTTACAAATGAGGGGGAAACCCCTATTTATAGGCTCAAAAAATTACGAATAAAAGTTTATGTGGGCCCAAAAAAATCACCCAAATACAAATAAGTGGCTAAAATTTTACATTATAAAGGAATATTCTTCATTTGAATCTACAAGATGAAACAAAATATTCTCTAAGGGCCTAGAAGTGGTTGTTGGCTAGCTTATTGCTATTATTTTTCTTATTTTTTCTTTTTCTCTACTTCTTATTTGGTCCATAACTCTACATAAGATAAGTAGTCTTGGTCTATCTGAGTGAAGTCTAGGATCATAGGTCAAAACAAGTTTGGTATCTCTTGGATGAACCTACCATGCTCTATGAGTACTGACCTTAATGTCTCCTGAATTGCATCCACCTTTTCTAACATTTTACTTGAAAATGCCACAATGCCCATTACCTCAGTACCTATCATTACATTGGTTGTATCCTACTAGAATTAATGGAAGAATACCTTCATTTGTGCTCTAAACTCTTGTTCATCGATGAAGGAGATATTGGGTTTGGTCACCTTATTGACCATGGCATATTTCAGCAACAAGGTTATTTTTAATTCAATTTTCCCTAAGGATGTATTTTCATCATTGATTTGATCAAGCCTTGTCTTCAAAATCCTCCTCTTATTCATGAGGATGGTGTGTGTTGAAATAATGTATTCAAGTGGTAGAACCTTGAGGTCAGGGAATTTATTTCTTCTGGTAAATCTAACCGAATTTTATAGCTTGTGTCATAGAGTGTAAGCTTTTGGTCAAGTTTTATAAACACTATGGCTTGATGGATTAAATATTCCTACCTCTTCTTCATCACTTTATATAAGTTGAACACATCAATGATAGAATTTATTATTGAAATTAGAGTATTGTCTGACACTGTTGGCAATGCCTACTTCTTTAGTCTTTTTAGTTCTTTTTACATCCCCTTCATCAAGGAAATTATAGACTTTGTTTATGCTTAAACTAATTATATTGGGTCCTTTGTATATTATTGCACCTCTCTAGGGAAAACTTTCCTTTTCATCATCAAAGTGAAGAGAGGAAATTCATTCTCATGGATAACAATTGTGTTTGATTGTGGCAGCTCAACCTATCTTCTAACCACCCTCTTCATAGTTCCTATAGCTACATCAAACCTCATCCTAATTTGAGATGTTGAGGATGTCACCTGATATCTTTCCTACCTTACTTCATGTATGATATCCCTCACCCAATTTGGGTTAGTAGTAGATGTCGGTCATGTATGAGGTGTCTATAATGGACATGCCTAGGTTGAAGAGGAGGCAAAAGTTATTACAAGGATGTACAAATTGGTTGGGTCCAATTGTCTAAGTGAGTCAAATAAGGACTTGGCAGGGCTAATGTTTGTAGTTCCTCTTACTTAGTGTTTTTTATTTCCTCCATTGAGTCTAATGTATCTTTATTCCTCCTAGCTAATGTTTGTATTTGCTCCATTTAGAACTCAATTCCCTATGAGATTCTTTGAGGTCATTAACATCCAGATCCAGTTGATCTAAGATTTCTATGGCAGCTTCTTCAACAAATATAGAGACAAGTGTAGAACCTTGAGAGGGGCTAGGTTTTCTAATAGATTCCCCTTTCCAAAAGCTTAGAGGTATGCTTTGTCCACTTGGAGTAGTTTGGAATGGAGGTCTGCATAGCATGTTCCTAATGAGTGGAACATTATCTTCTTCCTCCTCCTATTCTTCCTCATAGTCAACATTTAATATGATCCGATGAATTGGTGGGAGTTGGGGATTAATATTATCCTCTTTCTTCTTGTCTCTATCAATACTCATTTCTAGATTGATATTATTCCTTGTAGCATTTTTTAGTACTACCTAGTCATTCATTACATCCCTTAAATCCATTCGTGTACCTCTTTTTAGTGTTTATGTTCCATAGCCACATATTTTTTGAATTTTAAGAAGTGAATTTTAGTGACATTATTGGGGTCCCATGCCATAAAACCATCTTTAGGTAATATGTATGAGTTTCTATACCTTATTTCTACTATAATATCCTACCACTTTATGATTTTAGTTCTCCCTAGCTTGTAAGCATTTTTGTGGGGCACTATATTTTTTTTTTAAGGCACCATCAAATCCACATATTAGTTGATAGGTCATCTCCTCCTTGGACAAATTAATCAAGATACACCATGGAAATCTAAGGGGATCCACCATTATCCCTTTTATCTAAATGACTATGCAATTTGGATATTTTTAGAAGCTTCCCATTTCTTGTAATGTCTATCTAACCTTTGGAGGAACACTTGGAATTTCACACTTAGTGATTTATTTGTAGATATGAGGGTAGAAATATTCTATAATTATCTTTATGTGGTGTCTAAAGTAGTGAATGTGCATCATTAAGTATGTCTGGGGCACATTTTCATCTCATGTAAGAGACCATGAGTTTTGACCTAATTGGGTAGTCATGTAGATGGCATCCAATATGTATCTCATCATGTAGAATGGAGAATTATTATTTCAAGTGTCACTCATAGTAGTGGCTATATTATTTATAATAATGTCCCTAAGTGAGTGGATTTATTGATCTTATGGAATTATTTACAATAGTAGGATAGATTTAATATCTACATACCCAATGTGTATATTATCAAATATTTTATTTAGTAAGGTGAGGCTAACCTTGAATCAATTTTTGAACTAGTGAATGGGTACATCCCCTTGGTCATCCATGAATACCACTCTAATTATGTTTTTTATCTGTGAAGCTAAGATTGTCTCTGGTTTATATGCCTCATACCACTTATCAATGATGTTCTGGTTGTGTTCCAGCTATGGTAGGGGTAGGTCATAATATCTTTCAAAGTTGGGACCTAAAATTAAGGTAATGAGAAGTCCTTGGTTCATGTACTTGAGTAATCCATTTTCACATCTTGAAATTTGAAAGATGGCATATATAAGGTTATCATATGGCATGAGCTCTAGTTTGGTTTTAACCTTATGGAGACTGATAGTTTGGATTACAATTATGTCTGAAGCTAATTAAATAATGTGGGGCATGGTATCAATTTCATCATGATCCTTCTCTCCTTAGACATTATAATATATTCTCATATAATACATGTCCCCCAATTCTATATCATTGGTATAAACTCTATGTCCTTGAACACAACTAAATTATCATATTGAAATAGAAAATTATCATTTCCAAATGCAATGCTCTTACCTAGAATAAAGGGTCCTACCTGTGTCATTTCTATGATAACTTGAGTATAAATTAACTTCTTATACTTGTATATATTTTTTTAGCTCTAAAAATGGTGGTTTGGTATAATCTGTGAAGAGCTCAATCTTGGTTGAATTAGGGTTGTAGGTGGTAGAGAGAGCAAATACTTAGAGCTTTGAATGAAAATGTAGGTTACAATAGCTGAGTTGAGTAGCCTTTTGAATATTTATTTGATTAATGTAAGTTTTTATGGAAAATTTTATTCATATCACATTAATGGTGAGTTCATCAACTTTGCATATCTTTAAACTATTTATTTTCACATTTAATTGCATTAGAATTCAAATTTATCATTGACTTCCCTTTGATTCGATGTCAATTTTAGCTTTAAAGATAAATTTTGAAACTTTTTGACATGTGGCACCTTTTGATTACTCTCGAGTGGTCTTGAAATGTAACTTAGTGTGATGAATTTTCTATACTATGCCATGTTACATATTTCTATTATTGGTAAACTCTTGGGTTGGGCCTTATAATTTTAGTTGGTTGTGAGAGTGCCATGCATCATTTATGCAGGGAATCAGAGATGGAATTAGGGTTTTACTAAATTAGAAGGTTCCATGGTTATATAAAAATCCCTTATATGTACCTTTGCAACCAATAAGGAAGGTATTCCAAAGCCCTTTGAGGTATATCCTAGGAGATACCTTGAATGAAAATTCCAATTATATGCATGTTCAAGGTTTCATCTAGGATATACCTTGAAATAAATTTATAATCATGTACATTATGGTTCTTTCCAAATAAAAAATCTCCATGTTTATATCAAATCTATTACAAGGACCTTTACAATCAACATGGAAGGTAGTCCAAGGCCCTTCGAGGTATCTCCTAGGACATATATTGAAAGAAAATTCTAATTGTGTGCATGTTTAAGGAATCTCTTAGGAGACACCTCAAAAGAAAATTCCAATCATGTGTGTGTTAAATGTATCTTTTAATAGATACCTTGAAATAAAAATTCTAATCGTGTGTTTCTTCAAGGTATCTCTTAGGAAGTACCTAGAAAGAAAATTCTAATTATGTGTATGTTAAAGTTATCTATGAAGAGACCCTTTTAAATTAGTATAAGGCCCTTCAAGTTAATGCCCTAGGAGATAATTTGAAAGAAAATTCTAATCATGTACATGTTTAAGGTATCTACTAGGAGAACTTATAAAGGTACTACAAGACCCTTCAAGGTATCTCCTAGAAGACACCTTAAAGATCATTGTAGTATTTTCAAGGATAACTTCAAGGTATCTCTTAAGATATACCTTTCAAACATATATGAAGGTATCCTTTAAGGTATTACAAGGGCCTCCAAGGTATCTCTATCTATTAGGACAACCCTTGAAGGTACTACAAGAGCCTTCAAGGTATCTTCTAGAAGATACCTTGAAGGGCATTTTAGTACCTTCAAGGCTACCTTAAAGGTATCTCTTAAATTTAAATTGCATCAGGGTTATTTATAAATAAAAAGGTGCCATATTTATATCAAATCCCTTCCAAATACCTTTTCAATCAACATTGAAGATATTCCAAATCCATTCAAGGTATCTCCTAAGAGATACCTTGAAAGAAAATTCCAATAATGTATATTAATAAAGTTAGTCCATAAAATGTATAATATCATGCTTTATTCTTCTAACTATAATGACTAAGGATAAATTTGATTTGAACTTTTCTCAAACAAATATAAGAAAGGTTAAACAAATATTACCAAAATTTAAAAATGAGTCCCCATTTATGGAATAAGAAAAGGGGGATGTTGGGTAAAATAATATCTACTAGGAGAACCCTTGAAGATACTATAATACCCTTCAAGGTATCTCCTAAAAAGGGAATTTTAGTACCTTCAAGTCTACCTTTAAGGTATCTCCTAAGAGATACCTTTCAAACATGCATAAAGGTATCCTTGAAGGTATTACAAGGCCCCCTAAGGTATCTATATCTACTAGGATAACAATTGAAGGTACTATAAGACCCTTCAAGGTATCTCCTAGAAGATACCTTAAAAGGCATTATGTTACCTTCAAGGCTAACTTGAAGGTATCTCCTAAGAGATACCTCTCAAACATGCATAAAGGTTTCTTTTAAGGTACTACAAGGCCCTCCAAGGTATCTCTATCTACCTTGAAGGTATATCCTAAGAGATACCTTAAAAACATGCATAAATGTATTCTTGAAGTTATTACAAGGCCCTCTAAGATATCTATATCTAATAAGAGAACCCTTGAAGGTATTACAAGACCCTTTAAGATATCTCTTAGAATATATGTTGAAGGGCATTGTAGTACCTCCATGGCTACCTCAAAGGTATCTCCTAAAAGATACCTTTAAAACATGCATAAATCTACCCTTAAAGGTATTAAAAGGACCTCTATGGTATCTCATAAGAGATATATTGAAATATTATTCTGATCATGTACATTTTAAAGGTATCTACTAGGATACCCATTGAAGGTACTACAAACTCTTTCAAGTTATATCTTAGAAGATACCTTGAAGGACCTTTTAGTACCTTCAAGGGTACCCTAATGCATGTTTTAAAGTATATCCTATAAGATACCTTATACCTTTAAAACATGCATTAGGGTACACTCATAGATAATGTAAAGCCATTCAAGGTATCTCCTTAAAGATACCTTGAAATAAAATTCCAATCATGTGCATGTTGAAGGAATGTTAGCATATTTTCTTATAAATTATCTTGAACATGAAAATTACAGGGATAGATTGCATAATAAGAAGCAAAAAAGAATCATAATAGCATGAGTGAACTTACATAATATTCAATTTTATACATAGTAGTAAATTAAAAGATAAACTAAGATGGTATTAATAATTTTAAAACATAAGCAACATAATACAATATAGAACAAGCTAAAACAAAATAGAGTAAACATTACATAGTAGGAATACATATAAGAATCTTAAGAAAACCAAAATAGAGTTAGTATATTAATCTCTATCACACATCAAAATAATATTACATTACATCATAACACTATATATAGCTTTTTACATGGCTCAGTCTCTTCACATTACAAATTTATGACACACAAAAATAGAAGAGTCATGGCATTCTTATATCTATCTCTTGGATAACAAGGCTGAAGACATATAAAATATCATATATATGACAAAATGTACCCTACACACATGTGTCCATAAATTATAAAATTGTGATTTTACGAGGCCCTACTCCGTGTCCAACACTTTCTTGGATTTAAACTATTATTTCATCTCAAGATAAAATTTGAACTTTGATCTCAACTAAAGATGGAAAATATTATCCTTTCACAAAAGTGGTATTAATATCTCCAAGTGTCATTTAATAATTCAATCCCATATCCCACTACTTAGTTTCCCTTTCAGGTTATCAACTAAGTAACATACTTTCCTACCACCCTTTACAGTTTTCCATAGATTAGGTTAATTAGGTGGTTGTCCAAGTTAGGGGTATTCAACCAAATTGGACTTGATTTGAATGCTTATGATTATGTTACAAATAAAAACTTCTCTTAAACAACAAAACTTAAACTATGCATTTACCTACTGTGGAGGTGGTACCAAAGTTTGGCTAGGTAGCTGTGTAGGTTATGGCTACCTAGATTACACCTTTGTATCTAGATTTCTCTTATACAAAATTTCTTAGAGGTCCTATAGTGGAATGAACTTAGGTTCATATATGATATGTGAAATATCTAGTTTAACCTATGAGAGTTCTTTCTTGAGCATTTTCTAATTATCAAGTCCTTCTTGCACCATGGTAAGTAAAATGTGTAGTGGAAACTGAATGACCATCAAATTATGGAAATATTATTCTTTTGTGATTATAAGAACTATATAGAATTCAAAAACTTAAGTTGGATATCTGACACAACATAATCTAATTTATCTATAGTCCTTTAGGCTTGAATAGCCATAAATGTGTTGTGCATTGTCTCATTCTACAAAACTTGAAGCTTCTTCATCATAGTATCCCTGACATCTAAAAATGGTTGAAATGCATCATTAAATGCTTCTCTAGTATCCATTTGATCATTCATTACAAGTTTATATTTATCCACCATTGTGAACTCTAGTTTAATAGAAGCTAGGGATTTGTTAATGTACTACCTTTAATCAAGTATTCTTTGCACAATTTACTTATCTTAATGCATAGAAGTATCTAAGACCTATATATATTCCTCTAGTAGTTCACAAATTCCTTCCATTTCAACATGGATATCCTACCCTTGGGTGAATATTTTATGTGCACTCACCCAATCCTTTATTAGTTGAGTTAACAACATAGTGAGTTATTTCTCCTTGAACATTACTTGATCACCAAGGACTTGTGTAACCATAGCAGGATAAGTGGCATTGATGAGATTTATAGCCTTGACAATTTGATTTTAAGTTTATACTTTCTCCTTATGTAGCTAAAAAATAATATGGTCCAAGTCTGAAACCTTTTGTGCAATGGTTTTTTTGGAATGCATCTGGTCCTTCAATTTTCTTAGACAATGGCAACTATGAAACATACAAAGACATCTCCATGTAATTCAAAGCAAACATGGTATATGTCATTAAAACTATGGTAGGAGATGGCATAAGTTGAGATAATAGAGAAAGAAGTGTTACAATGAGATGATGCGGTAGGGACATCCCATAACCATTGGGTAGAGGGGAGATATTTTGATAGTGAAGTCTCCTCTGGTACACCTGATTGGGTCACATCCTTATAGGATGCTACATGTTTCACTTTTACCTTTTCCTTAGCTTTTTATTTTTTAGTCTATGCCTCTACATGTTATACTTCTTCCTTTTCCTTAGATTAAGCCTTGTATATGGCCTCAAATTAAATTTGAGCTACCTCCTCAGCCTTGGATCTAGACATAATTTCAGCCTTCTCAGCCTTAGCTTTAGTGTCAGTCTATATTTAGCTTTGGAAATAGCCTTAGATTTTTGCTTAGAAGCTTGTACCTCTACCTCATGATTGGCTTCCTCTTCCTTTTGGTTCTACTATTTAGCATATTTATCTTGCACCTATTGTTCTATTTGATTTTATCTCTGTGTAACTTGTGCCTCTTCATACTTGTGTACTACCTCTTCATGATCCCTTCTCTTCCTTTCAGCTTCTACTTTCTTGGCTTTCTTTCTTTCAGCTTGAGCTTCTTGGCCTTATTTTCACTAACTTAGCTTCTTCAAACTTATTTTATTATTCTTCCTGCTCATCATACTATTTGTCTTATTCCTATTGTGCACATTAAATTTCCTTCATATCTTTTTGTTTTATGGCATATTTTTTATTTTTGTTCTTCTCCATGTTTCTCTTTTTCCTCTCTTCATTTTTTGTAGCCTCCTCATAATCTTGGGTATCCTACATAACATCCATTTCTTATACTAAATTTGGTATAGTGGTATCTAGAGATACCTCCGTTACATATACATCATCTATTTATATATCAAACTATGAGTGTTCCAAAGATTCAAATTCGATAACCAAACCCTTATGCACAAAAATATTTCTCAACTCAACTAGAGGGACAAGTGTATCCTTATGTCTCCTCATGCCCATAGACTTAAATTGATGAGCACTACTTATTATGGATAAATATTTGAAAGATACCATATGTTCTTATATGATGGTTAAAGGCCTCTCTCAATGATGAGTATGTTGTTTATGAATTAGTGGTCATATTAGGCTCCCTTCCTTTAGTAGATCTATAATCTACGTAGATTATGAACCAGAATCTAGATCCTTTTGGAAAATTTTGGCCACAAGTTTATGCTAAAATTCTTGTTAGCATAAAATATCAATAATAATAGAGGGAGGGGGTTTTAAAATGTTGACCAAATGATCATTTCTTACCCTATTCTACACATGGCAAGTATGCATTGCTTTGTAGAAAAAGAACTCCTCCTCCTTATCATAGACCTTTTGGCTGATGTCTTCAATAATTCATTGAAGAACTTATTATTCATCAACCCCCAACATTTCAATAGTATACTTACAAGATATCTTTATTACATATGGGTTGTCCAACCAAGACTTGATTCACCTTGATCTCTTTTTGGCTAGTGATAGTAAGGCTATCCACACAATTCCCTTATATTTTCCCTTTTCTTATTATGGGGGAGTTGTGGATTGCTATGGTGAGGCTTATGGTTATACAAATAGATATGTTTATTCTTGATCTTCACCATGTTATTATGCACCTAGAGGGATGTTTTATATAGGATGCATTAACATCACAACTAAGGATCTTCACCTCCATACTTTAGCTTGTGATTCAACCATTATGATGAAAAATGGCATTAGATTCATAGTTGACATGGCTAACTCATGCACCTTGATTTCAATAAGATTGTATAATTTGGTTACCAATGCATGTTGCCCCAAATATTGCATGACATCTTATGGAATTTGAGGGTGTGACTTGATCAAAGCTAGAGCCTAAAGACATCATGTGTTAAACCACCCTAGTTTCTCATAATATTACCCTATCTTAGTCCATGTAATGCATGCAAGGGTAGTAGTAGGCCAAAAGTACATCATAAAATTAACTTGGCCTAATGGGGACTTTCATTGCATTAACCATAACAAGAAAAGTAGAAACTGATATTCAAAATTTTTTGAGCTACCTAAAAGTACCTTGTTGATATTAATAGTAAACATAGATGTGAGAAACATGGGCCAATTGAATTTATAATTTAGGTGTATCATGCAATACATGATTTCAATTACTCCTTTTTTTCTTGCTTGACCTAATTCATTATCTACAAAAACATCTTTGTAATACACTCTACTAGAATGTGCATTGAAACATCTTTAATGGAGTCAACTTGGGCTCCTCTGCCTGCCCTATTGGAAAACTTATCTTGAATAAATGAATGAATTGGTTATGCAGTGGAATTATATGGCAATAATGATTTTACATGATTCAAGAGGACTATGGCTCTTGCCATGGTCTATGTATTGATCTAAATGATTATATTTATAAATAAATGAATAGCCCCTAGTTATATATACTTAACAAGGTATGCATGACCTCATCCAATTACCCAAATGTAGGTAACTTGATTAGCCTCTCCAAATCAAAACCTATAAGTGGATGTTTAAGTGCAAGAATTCTTGATTATGCACCTAGTTGTGTTGATGGGTGTAAGAGAGTAACTTCGACCATTTTCACAAATTCAAAGGGATCAAGGTCATTGAATTTGGTTTTTCAAAGACATATCCCAGTCCCCATTTTTTCCTTATGTGCATATATGAGTGGGATCTACAACTTGCTCCTATCTATGACTAAACCTGTAATTTGAACTATTTGATTTATTTGTTCTACCAAAATATGGGTCTCAATTTTTTTGCATGGGAGTATATCAAGAGAAGATTGTAAAATAATCTTGCTCACTAGATTCTATAATTTTTTGGCATTATTCATCCCCTTCATTTTATGTATTTTTACATCCAATTTGCTCTTTTCAACCCCTTTAAATGCACTAGCTACCTGTGCAAGAGTGTTCTTCTCATATTTAATATTTTGGATTTGATAGTGACATTTTTCATGTGTTTGATGTGACCCTATGTCACTTTGGGTATCCAATTTGTTTAATGAATCCACCTGCCACATCACAAATCAATTTGACTCAAACAAGATGTAATATTTCAAAATGCCATGTCATTAATGGTCTTGCATGACTGTTAGCAGTCCTTTTTCCAGACCTATCATGTTACTTCCACTTTTCTAAACTTAATTTGAGCTTGATGTACTTTCTTTACTAGATTGATCCTTAATATCTTTCTTTGGTAAATTAAAAATAATTATATTTTACATTTTAGACTAACTTATTAAATGCATTTAATAATTTGTACTATGAAAGTTTTGGGACTTGATTTCATTTATAACTATTTTTTTTGGACATTAACTTCAGATTTTTGTTCATTAGTGAAGTGATTGGGAATTGTTTATCAGACATTTATCTCAAAACCTCTTTTTTAGAAACTTTTTGATTTGGGATTTTTCTTCAAACTTCTTTTTGAAAACTTTGAGCTTCAGGGATTTTGATCGACACTTGTTCATCAAACATTATTTCAAAGGATTTGGTTCCTTTTAATATTTTGATATTAGAACTTTAAATTCAAAGGATCTTTTCAAAAAAATTGTTTGAATGTTGTTCTAGAGGATTTTTTCTTTAGACATTTTCTATTATTAGTTATTGTGATGTGTGACTAAAGGTAGTAAGGCTTAAGCCTACATCCTAAAAATATGGTTCCCTAAAAATATTTTAGCACAATGGTACCTTATTATGAGACTTATTAAATAATGTAGGGTTGTTTTAATCTAGTGTTTATTTTCCATGGAAATTATTTGAACCTGACATCATATAATAACACTACCTCTTTTGAATTAAACTCTTTAGATTGTAAGTTTCAATCATTACATGCCTTGTGAATCAGTGTTTGAACAAGTCTTAAAATAATCAATTCACCATTGATGAATACAAAATTCATTTCCACTTTAGAAGGTGTTTTATTTATTATTTTTTATTATCTCTACATATTCACTCATATAGCCATATGATCTAGGCAACAATTTAGGCGACAGTTCCACCCCAATTGATGATAGAACTTTCGAGAGCCATAACTTTTGCACCGTAGCTCCAATTGACTTGTTGTTTGAACCATTGGAAAGATAAAAATGAGGATAACTTCGTGAGATGGTATTGATCTCTTTTTAATGAAGTTTTACCCTTGAAAATCTAATGGAAGTACCCCTAATTTTAATTTTAGTAGTGCAGTCTAAAAATAGTAAGTTTCTAAAAATAGTAATTCCTTGAATTATATATTGTTTTAAATCTTGGAAGTCAAACCACTTAATCTTCATTGATATTGGTGACCTTACACATCATCTCCATTCTTTCAAAATGTGTATAAATTAAGAGGAACCTAAAATGTGAAGATAGACATCTCTTCCCAGAGATAAGCATATAATTGTATTGCGATCTTGAGTAATACTACATCGCTTCTCAGAGAATTAATTATTACTATGTTATTTCTATGTTATTGAATTATTTATCAACCAAAACTTTTGAGTTTTGTATCAGTGGTCACAGTTCAATGGTACCCATTACATCAATGTTTCCCATCAGGTGTAGTAGTTGTGTCTTGATTTGATTCTCTGTGAGCCACTCACCTTAGTGGCTAAGCTAGCCCCTTTTGACCACTTGATAAAGTAGAATAGAGAATCCTCTTGTTGTATTCATATAGGTGTCCACAATTTGATCCTCCTCTACTAGAGAAAAATTATATGGATTAAGCTCATCAATGTCTAGTTATTCTGCTACAACTGAAGTGTCTAATAGAGGTGGGTGATATGGTTTGAGGAGATCCACATTGAATATTGGATGTAAAACAAGGTAGGCTAGTAGGTTTAAATCAAAATCATTTTCTCCAACTTTTTTGTTGATGGCATAGGGACCATATTGTAGAGGCTAAATCTTTCTGTGTGGGCCTGCAAGTCATTCCTTCTGAAGTTGCAACCAAACATTGTCACCCACAACAAAATGGTGTGCAATCCCATGTTTATCATGGAATTGCTTATATTTTTGACTCATCTTCTCTAGGATGTCATGAACTTGTTGTTGTATGTGTTGAATTTGTTTAATAAACTTTATTGCTTTTGCTACCTTAGATCTTCCATGAGGTGTGTATTCCATAGTGGAAAATGGAACAATTATATCAATTGGTGCCATGGGTTGGAACCTAAAACATACTTGAAATGGATTGTGCTTGGTCAAACTATGTAGCACCTAATTATATCCATGTTTTATGAAGATAAGTCCCTCATCCCATGTGTGTGGATGTTTGGAGTGATACATCTGAATCATGTGAATAATCAAATGGTTTACCACCTCTGTCTGACTATCAGTCTATGGATGGAAGGCTGTGGACTTCATCAACTTGGTATCCATCATCTTCCATAGAGTGGACCAGAAGATGCTCAGGAACCTACTATCTCGATTTGAGATAATTGACTTGGGGAGACTAAAATGGAGCCATACATGACTAAAATATAGTTGAGCAATTTCCTTAGTAGATATATTTTTCTTACAAGCAATCATGATAGCCATTTTTGAAAAATGATCAACTACCATAAAAATATAGTCCTTACAATGTTTTAAAGTGGTCAAACTTGAGAGAAAATCCATTGAGATAGATTCCTAAGGCTTGGTTGGTTTAGGCAATGGCATGTATAATCCTTGATTCTTATTTGTTGGCTTGGCTATCACACATGGGGTGCAAGATTTGAGATATCTTTCCATATCCTTTCACATATGGGGCCAATAAAAGTGTTTTTTAAGAACTACTAATGTATTTTTGATACCAAAGTGTCCAGCTATCCTACTGAAGTGTGCTTCCCATATCATCTTTTGTTGATATGTAACTAGAACATAGATGTGCCCCATATGACAAAGGACATTATCTTGCCAATAGAAATCAAAAACATGTTTACATTTTTGAAGAACTTGATATGTATCAGCAAAGGTAGGATCTACTTCATATAGAGCACCCTAAGTGGCAGTCTCATGTTCGCGCAGGTTAAGAACTATTGTGAGTGTAGTAATTGGTAGGTGGCTCAAACAATTTACAGCTGTATTTGAGCTCCAATTTTTGTGTTTGATTATTAGGTGGAATTGATAAAGATATGTGGCCCAATTTTGGTGCCTCTCATTTCACATTTTTCTCTATGTCTGGATGAATTCTAATGGTTTGTGGTCAGTTTGGATGACCGTCTCTTTCCCCAAGATGTAGTGTTTCCATTATTTATAGGCTTGCATAATGGCATAGAGCTCCTTATCATATGTTGGATATTTCCTAACTATATTAGTGAAAATTTCACTTTGATATGCAATAGGATGGCCATGTTGCATGATGATAACTCCCATGGCATATTTAGATGCATTTATCATCAACTCAAAAGGTTGATGTAAATCTAGCAAGGTAAGAATAGGGGCTGAGTAAAGTCTATTCTTCAAATTCTCAAATTCCCTTTATTGTATTTGACTCCACTAAAATGTAGTTTTAGCTCCTCCTTTAGTCACTTAGGTTAGTGACCAAGCAACATGTGAAAATAAAAGAATAAACCTAAAGTAGAAATTTATAAGACCCAAAAATATGTGAAGTTCTATGAGGGTCCTTGGTGTGGGCCATTCTTGAATAACCCAAATCTTTTATAGATCAACATGGACCCCTTTCTCATTCACAACATACCTAAGGTACTAAATTGTTGTCATCTCGAATGTGCATATGTCTATATTTGCATACAACTTATGCTCCCAAAGAGTTTGAAGCACCTTATGAACATGTTACAAATGTTCTTCCCATGTTCTGCTATAGATGAGTATGTCATCTAAGTAGACAACCATAAATGAGTTGGTGAAGGGTCTTAAGATGTCATCCATCATCCTCATTAAGGTTGTAGGTGTGTTAGTTAAGCCAAAAGGCATAACCAACCATTCAAATATCCCCTCCTTAGATTTGAATGCAGTCTTCTAGACATCAGTGGGATCAATGGGAATTTGGTGATAACTAGATTTGATATCAATTTTGGTGAAGAACTTCACACCACAGAGCTGGTCTAGCAGGTCATCAATCTTGGGGAGAGGGTAGCAATTCTTCACAGAGATTTTATTCAGGGCTCGATAGTTAATCCAAAGCCTCCATGTTCCATCTTTCTTCAGTGCCAAGATAATTGGGCTACCAAAAGGTGAAGATCTTGGCCTGATGTGACCCTTTTGGATCAATTCTTAAATCTATATTTTTATCTCATCATTCTTAAAATTGATCTATGATACACAAGAATATTAGGTAAAGGTGATCTTGGGATCAAATTGATAGAATGTTTTACCTGGCAATGCAGTGGAACTCCTATGGGTAACTTGAATAAGTCATCATATTCTCCTGTGATTCATCCTATCTACTTTTATTGTTGTGTTGATTGTGTAGTTAGGACTACAACATCAGCCTCCTTGGATTTTTGTGGTTTGACCACCATGAGAACAAATTACTTTGTCTTCTCCACTAATATCTTGCATTGCTTAGCACTGATCAGGGAGATATATGTGGGAAATGGTACCTCTGGTACCCTATAGTGCCATGTTCCAAGAGTGAGGGTGATCCTTCAAGTTTGTGATTCATAGATACCATGTCACTCATACATGAATGACTAACCAAGGAGTACATCATAAACATCTAGATTAACCACATCACACAAGACCTCATCTTGGAATGGTTTTATTGGATATGAAAGAAGATACTGATGGGTGACACGGAGGTATCTCCCTAGGCTCAACCATCCAGTACTATAGGGATTTAGATGAGGCTTCATGGATAGATTTAGAATTTTCACAACTTTAGCAGAGATTAAATTCTTTTGACTCCCACTATCAAGAATGAAATTTAGAGGCTTACCTTTTACCCATAATTTGGAGTGAAACGATCTTTCCTTCTCATTTGGTCTTTCCTCATGGGTTTGTGATGAAGTGGCAATGGTGTCAAGCTCAACATCTACAATTTCTTCTTCATCCTCTTTGACTATGGGTTATGTATGAGGCATATTAGTAGATGTCAAGTATTATGACTTAGAAATCAGTGACTTGATGGCTCAACATTCTTCTTTGGAGTTAGTTCTAGTTTTGTGGTAATCACACCATTTTCTAGCCTTCCCCTTTTGGGGTTTCTTATCCTGAAACTCCTTTTACTTCTAATTTTGGCCTTGTGTTTGACCTTCCTTTTCACTTTTCCATTTTGAGGGTTGACTCTTCGTATCCTTTATGCCATGCTTTTGTTCAATCTTCACTAAAAATTTGTATGCCTCATCAAGGGTTTCCAAATTGAAGAGTTCCATTTCCCCTCGTATGTACCATTATAGTCCACCATGATATTTGAGATTATTATGTTTCTCACTTTCTTTAGTACCCAATCTTACAGATAAATAATGAAAAATTTATGTGTAATCTTGAACAGATTGGTCCTTACCTTGGTGAAGTTGTTGCCACTATATGTACAAATCATCATATGCTCTGATGGGATAGTATTATTCTTTCACCACTTCCACAAAATCATCCCAGGTAGGTTCTACCTCAAGGCTAATTTAATCTATACTGAGCCTCTTTTTGTACACTTCCCACCAATTTTTCATGGTCAATGATGCTTTTAAAAGAGCAAAAGTGATCTTTTCTCCATCGGTGAACTTATTTATAGAGAAGTAGGAAGATAGTTGATCCAACCAATTTTTTACTACATCAACATTTATTTTTCCTTCAAATGTAGGAATATCAAAATTTACCTAAACCTTAAAGGGTGTTGGGGCACTGAAAAGACATTCCCTGGATGAGGAACTAGGAAGTGTAGCCATGGAGCCATAATTTCCCATCAGGAGTGTTTGAAGAATATGGGTAAATTTTTGTAGCATCTATGCTCATTGCCATTGGAGGGATTCATTCACCATTTCCTTGAAAGGATTGGATATCTCTGTGTCATCCACCATTTAAATTTTTTTGGAGTGAATAAGTGGAAAGTTTGGAAGCTCTATTATTTCCCACCCAAGCTTCTTATAGCCTGACCACGTCTTCGGGATCATACACTCAAGAAAAACCACTTTGATACCACTGATCCAAAACTCAAAAGTTTTGGTTGATAAATATTTCAATAACATAGAAATAACATAGTAATAATGAATTCTCTAAGAAAATATGTAGTATTACTCAAGCTCACAATACAATTATATGCTTATCTCTGGGAAGAGATGTCTTTCTTCACATTTTGGGTTACCTATTAATTTATACACATTTTCAAAGAATTTTTAGGATGTGGAAGGTCACCAATATCAAGGGAGATTAAGTGGTTCAACTTCTAATATTTAAAACAATACAAAATTTGAGGAATTACTATTTTTAGACTGCACTACTAAAATTGAAATTTCGGGAACTTACATTGTGTTTTCAAGGGTTAAACTTCATTGATCAAATCTCAATGCCATCTCATGATGTTTTTCTCACTCTTAGCTTTCCAACGGTTCAAATGGTGAGTCAATTGGAGCTATGGTGCAAAAGTTATGGCTCCCAGAAGTTCCATCATCAATTAGGGTGGAACTGTCACCTGAATTGTCACCTAAATTGTTGCCTAGATCACCATAACTTGATTGTCCCTCACATGCCAAGGTTATATTAAATCCCTTGAAATAAAATTTTTAATCAACATTGAGGGTATTACAAGGCCCTTCAAGGTATACCCTAGCAGATACCTTGAAAAAAAATTCTAATCATGTGCATGTTCAAGGTATCTACTAGGATAACCCTTGAAGGTACTATAAGACCCTTCAATGTATCTCTTAGAAGATACCTTGAATGGAATTTTATTACCTTTAAGGATACATTCAAATTATCTCCTAGGAGATACATTTCAAACATGTATAAGGTTACCCTTGAAGGTATTACAAGGCCCTTCAAGGCATCTCTTTGGAGATACATTGAAATAAAATTCCAATCTTGTACATGTTCAAGGTAGATACTAGGAGACCCCTCAAAGGTATTACAAGGCCCTTCAAGGTATCTCATAGAAGATTATTAAAATAAAATTCCAATTGTATGCATGTTCAATATATATCCTAAGAGAACCCTTGAATTGCATTGTACTACCTTCAAGGGTACCTTGAAGGTATATCCTATGTGATACCTTTCAAACATGAAAAAGGTTACCATTGAAAGTATTACAACTAACTTCAAAGTATCTCCCAAATTCTAAATTATCTTAACAAGATCTTATTCCATAAACAATCACTAAGATCTAACAACTAGAATTATTATGACACATTCTTCATTAACATAACTTTAGTAACTCATAATAACACTTTTAAAACTACTATTGCATATATCAAACAACTAAGATACCAAATCAATGACAAGAAATGGAAGAGATCACAATAGAAAATAAACTTGTAGATTAACCTAGATGATTTTTTTATCTATGTTTGATGTTAAAATTTCTCCTATATGATTAGAGAGGATGATATAATTTTTATAGACTTGGGATGGGGCCAACCTCATCTCTCAATCAAAGTTAAATTAACACAAAATCTCATTAGAGACAAAAAATTTATAATGAGAAAGACATCCAAAAAAGGCTAATAGTTATTAGAAGGGATACCTATGAGTTATTAGCTATAAATGGTGGCACTTATGCACTAGCAACTATTAAAGCTATTGTATTTGTAAATGAAATCATTACCATTATCACTGAAGTCATTTCCATAGTGTGGCATGTCATTAAGGGGACCATTGTAACTAGAATATGAGATATATTTGGAGAAATGGTTACAACTAAATTTTTTGTTTGGGTGACCATGGATGTCATGGCATTTTTTCTCACCTAAATTTAGAGGTAGAGAGTATGGCTAGCCTATAAATCAATTTCAACTACCTCAAAGTCCAATAGGGTCTTTTTGAAAAGTTAAGGAATATTATCCATCAACTTTATATGTATCTTTAGTGATTCCCAAAGCTGTACATAAAGGGTTTTTTCACTAAGAACCTTTCTTATAGTAAAAATCACTAGTTATTTTACTTCATTGACTATTATATAGATAGTGCCCTCAACCTCTACTCTAAAACTTTTGGTAGATGCATGGATAAGGTCCTCAAAAATGAGTCTATATACCAAATATCTATGTGAAGTGACTAAATTATTGATCCTTATTTCTCCCAAAATATCCATAGCTTGCCTTATCTAATTGTTCAATTTCAAGACCCAAGACTTCATGTATTAATTCCATTCAAGCAAGGTGTATCTCTTGGTAGTTATGTAATTCTATACCCAGGTAGCACCAAAGTCTGATATCAAGTTTAAATGGGTATAAATTGTGTTCCTAGATACTCTAATTAAAAAAATTAGTTTATCCTCCATTTTATTCATCTTCCCTATCTCTGGATATACATTTCCCCATTAGGGCCATGACTCCCCTTTTGTAGCTCTAATTAATTGGATGATACTGTATAGCTTTGTATCCACACCCTGTATATTATCAATGTTGTCCATCAAGGGTTTTATGGTGGTTATTCCTTGCAATTATTTAATGGTTTGATCATATCCTTTGAACATTTCCTTTATCACCCTGCTATAGAATCCAGAAAGGTATAGGGGTCCTCTCAGGGTAGAGAGATCACGTTAGAGGGATGTACTTTTCTCCTTTTGGAAAAAGATAAAATATATTCCCTTTGTTCCAAATCCACATCATACCATTATATAACAAGGGTTTTCCTTTTTACCCTCCTCATGGTCTTTATCTCATTTTTAAAATATAACTTGGCTAATGATTGCTCAATGACTGCTAGGTTCCCCTATCCTCTTTTGTCTGTTGTAGCTTTTGTAGCCATTCTAGTAGGTTTAAGGTTATTGACTGATCATTGGACTTTGTAATATCTATTGGAGTGGAGGATTAAGGATTTCCTATAAGGAACATATGATAATGGGAAGAGGGTCTTATATTTAGGAAAGGTGGGATTGCTCATATACAACTAGTGACCTTTTTAGGGGGCATTATATGTAAAACAAGCTTTCCCTTTTCTAGATTCTTTTGGGTGTTCACCATAGAATTATAGGTGTGAGTATGTTGGGTTAGTGGCATACCAATTTTATAGGAGTAATAAGTAAAAATTTTAAGTACTCAGTACTAAGGCAAATGTGAGTCTAGTGGTAGTGGTAGTAGGCTAATTATGAAATAGATTAACCTGAATCTCATTCAAAGAATTTAAAGAATGAGAGGAAATGATAATACTAATTTCCACTATAGTAAAAATTATAGAAGTTAAGGACAAATAATAATGGGGTAAGGTGCTTCCATGATTCAAAAATGAAATTTGGGGAACTATTGTGGCAAAATTCATTGTTATCTATTTGGACAAAGGACCTAGAGACACTCTCATTGATTGTCCACTTGTGGAAGCTAGTAGTCTCAAATTTGCTTCATCCTTGGTGTCTCCATCTTCTGGAAGTATCTCAGTGGAAACTAAACTAGTACCCAAAATATTTATATCCCCTAAATGGGCTTCTTCTTCTTATTTAAGACATTCATCCTTAGGATCACTCTCAATAGTCTCAATGATAGATACTGAGAGTGATGTCTCAGATTCACTTTCTCATTTTCATTCATTTAAGGGAAATTTATTTAGTTCATCATCACTATCCAATAAATTTATTTTTTATGTTATTATAAAACCCTTCCATCCCTTAAATCATCCCCTTGATCCCTTATTAGGTGCCTCTTAGATAGGTACATGTCATGATGAGGTCAGAGGAGTCCAGGGTTTCCTTTTATATACAATATGCTACATGGTGGGTGAGGAAGTTTGTGTGGAGGAAAGTGGAGTACTAACTGATAAAACAAGTTTGATATTGGGTGGAGATGAGGGGAGAGTGGATGGATTTAAAATATTAACTAAGGTATTGAAGGAAGGAAGAGGAACTCCGTATGGTATGGTGAGTGGAGGAAAGGTCAACATAGATAAGGTTCCACCAGTCGCCACAATGGTGGCTACTACATGAATTGGATGTGAAGTTGGAAGAGGAAAATTGGTTGAGGAGAGGAAGGAAGAAGAACTTCCTAAACTATGGTGAGTGGAGGAAAAAATAACATAGGGAAAATTTCACCATTACCCATGAAATTTATGATACTTTATGCTATAGAGGGTGAAGAAAGCATCATGCCACTATATTAGTTACTATGATGTAAATGGAGGGTGGTGAGACATGATTATATTCATGAGGTGGTACCTACACTTGTGTTCCCATTTTTGAAAGGGTGCCCTTGGGGAGCTCTACAACTTAGTGGTCATTTTCAATATTCTTATCCTATTCGTTGGTGGTTTTAGTATTATACTGTATGTGCTTGGACACCACCATTAACATGGTGACCTTATTAATCTTGGTGTTGACCTTTGAATCATTTATGGAATTCATAAACACCTTATCATGCCAAGTTTGGATGTGCCCATAGTCAATATTTACCCTTCTTCTTAGTCTCATTATCCCTAGGGGTCTCATTTTATATAGGGTACCCACTTGAAATAATAATGGTTTTGGGTTTTTCCATTAACTAGAAGTATTCCCATTTGGTATATTAAATCTTACCAATACTAAAGGGAGTCAAGTGCACAACTCCCTGCCTCTTATGTCTTAGCTAAAAATCCACTGAGTTAGCCAACTAAGTAGAAATTTCTTGTTATAAAACTTTTTCTAGGACCAAATTGGGTAGATACATAGGGTAGGCTCTAGTTCCCTTCATCTTGATTATGGTGCAGTCTACATAGATCCAATAATACCCCACTTTGCCTATGCTCTTCCTAATTTCATCTAAGAACTTGGGTATATATTTTCCATAGATGGTCTAGTATACCATTAGGTATAATGTCTCAATAATTTTGGTCATGTTCCTACTAAACTTGTAAATGTGGAGGATGTTTAACCTTCCACATACCATGCTCATAGGGTGCTATTTAGAAGGCTCCCAAATCTCATGAAAAGATGCATGGATGGTTCTAGTTATAACATCCACCACATAGGACATCATATAGATGTTTTTGTTTGAGGAGCTATTCAAATTCGTTATTATTCTAATGATGTTAGAATTTATGGTTCCCCCTATATAAATTATCCTTTTGAAGGTGAGAATAAGGTTGAGTAGGGGAATCTACACTTCATTCACATAAGTTATTCTAGGTAAATCATAGATTCTATATAACAGGGCCATGGCAATTCTGACTCCAGGTCAGAAAGTGGCTATTAGGATATCATAAATAATGATTTTTATTTAAAAAGTAATAGGATCATGGGCATATTATTATATTTGTGGATACATTATTGGAATGTATCCAGGTATTCACTAGAGTTTGGTTTTATGCCATATCAGGGCCAGTTATCTTGTAGTACCTTTCAAATGCTCTACCACTAAGGTGGACCATTGATGTGCTATTTTTGTGAAAGTGTAATATTTTACCATAAATTTTACCATTTTTAAATAAATAAAATAATAATTTTATTTAAGGCATTCCATAGAGTTTAGATGTGGTGTTATGTAGACCCATTATCTTGATTGCCAATAAGTCATCTTGATAATTTAATGAGAATGTAGAGAGTTGGTCCTCTAGATTGTAAGGTTTGGAATTTTAAACTTATTCCTAAATATAATATAAGTTCTTGAAATTATGTTTGAGTGAAGATTCATCAAATACTATGTTAGTATATTTTGTTGTTCTTGTAATTTAATTTAGTACATAGATGAAACTTCTCTCACAGATGAAACTTCTGGTTCATAAGGGTTCAAACTTAAGCTTATAATTTATTATATTGATGGTATTATGAGTTTAATTTGACCTATAAACTACATATTTTTCTTTTATATTCACTAAATTTTCCTATAATACTATTCAATTCATATGAATTAATGGTGTCAATGGTTTTGGAATCTTGCTTTTAATTTTTATATTCAAATTTCTCTTGACTCATGGGATGGTGACACTTTGATCATGTTAAACTTATAGGATGGTAATACTTTGATTGGGTCAGAATCATGGGATGGTGATACTTTTATTTCATTGTATTAATGGGATGGTCACACATTGATCATGTTAGACTCATAGGACGGTGGCACTTTAAAGGATCATGCTAAGTTACTTACCCAAGAGATTTTGTACAATGTATTTCTTGAGTTAGTCTCTGGATGATCAGGATGATGACATTTATCATGATCTCAATTTTTTGCTTTCCCAAGGATTTCTTAAATTAAGTTCAATCTATTAACCTCTAATTAAACAAGATGGAGACACTTGGAATAATCATGGAGAGTCACTCACCCAGTGAACTTGAAATATTTTTTGAGTGTTAAAATGTCAAGAGTTTATAGGTGCATGCTAGATGTCCTTGAATATTTAAAAATGAAGTCTTAAAATTAATTTCATGGGTACCATTGAAGGTATTACAAGGCTCTTCACAATATCACCTAGTACTACCTTCAAACATTCAAAGATCCATACACATTTTTGAAAGGTATCTCCTAAGAGATACCTTCAAACTTTTGGGTCCACAATAGAGGTTCAAATCACATATAGGATTCCAAAATATAAGAAGCTAATCATTTTCCATAATTTTGATCAAAACCCCCATTTCTCAATATAATTTTTTATGCTAATAAAATACATGGTTGAATATTGACTTAATTAGCTATGTTTCTCTGTGTGCTTATTTTGCTCTAATGCATGTTTGAAATGTATCTCCTAGGAGATACCTTCAAATTAGGATGAAGAAAAAATTGAAGTATGTAGTATATGATATTAAAATCTATTATTTTTTTGGATTGACATAAACTATGTTATTTAAAATAATATTATACATTACCTTTTTTAACATTTTTAGGCTATAACATATCTCCATGCTTATGTTATGGTATAAATATAGATTTATCTCCTACATATAGGAATAAATTAAACTAATTTTTTAAATAGACTAATTAAAAACCCTATTCATGTGTTTTTCAAATGTCCAGGATAAAAAATATACATCAATGGCTTTCGAATGTGGAGACTATGTTTTCCTCATAAATAATGGTAGGGTCATTGGTGAAGGAAGAATACACAAAGTGGAAGATTTAGTCATTAAATCTCTATAACCCATAAATCTCACTTCTACAAGCCACAATGAGGAAATACCAATTAAATGTGTAAGTTTTAATGTGACTAAATATTTTGATCCAACTCTATCAATTCCATTTCCTACAAGTTTTTTGAATAATTTGGGGATAGTTGATAGTTTTACTAAATGGAGCACAAGAATGATGAAACATGTCATAGACAAGGTTTTTATAAATAATGGCATGGCAAAAAGACAAAATAATTTGAGTTTAGTTGTAAATATACAACCATTACAACAATAAAACCCTTACTTGGATTCATTTGTTTGATATATCAATGATCCTACCACATTTTAAAGCCTAAGAAAACATTTATTGGTAAAAGGGTACATTTGTTGCACAAATGTATAGATCTTACAAATGATGAAAAATTACTTTTGGTTATGTTGAATTTACACAACCAAAGGAGATTTTCAGTCGCATTCCTATCCCAATTTTAGAAAATGAATTGGTAATTTACATAAAGAAATTTATAAAATATTGTGAGACTTGAAATACAGAGGTAACTGAAACATCTATCATTATATGGCCTTCTAATAAAATAGTGGACATTGAGACTTGTAGAGCAATCAATTTATGATACATGACACCAAAGGAGAAAGAAACTAGAAATGTTTAGGATATAGTGGATAGTTAAGTCACTCATTTCCTAACATTCCTAGTGAAAAGGAATCCAAAAAATTAACTTGTGCCTACAGATACTTGGGTCAAAAAATAAATTAGCCAAACACTTCACTCAGCCAAGTGTAGTTTGATGAAAGCATAGATAGTGAGATTTCAACAATGTATGTGGATAAATGTTGCACTTAAAAATGTTTTCAATTAGGATTTCCATTTGAATTTTTAAAATCTATAAGGATAAAGTTGTTTAATTCCTCCACAATAGATAGGAGGAAACATGTCTTGGATGCCCTTTCTATCAGTTTATTTAAGAAAAATACAAACAAAACTACCATTGGTTATTAGGGTATAGAGATCTATTTGTAAGTTTGGATTAAAATATATGGATTGAAGAGAAGTAACTTTTTTGACATCTAAAATTGTCACAAAAATGGGGAATAGAATGCATTGCAAGGAGATTTTGACAAAAGCCACAAAAGAAGACAATGGCATCTAAATATTTGTTTCACCAATTGGTGGATTATTTTAATGATGTTTATCCATCAATAACATGTTAGGTAGATATATATGGCTCATGATAAAATGTTTGACATCTTCTAGAATATTTAACTCAATAATTAATGAGTCACCACATCAATGCATAACTAGCAACATTTTCTATGATTTCTAACTCTATTCTTAACTTTTATAAGGAAGGAAAGAAAAAAATGATGAGGGGTGTGTACCTAGTTAGATGTTGTGCTCATTGAGGACTAGATGAAGTGAGATATCCTTTTTGGCAAGGAAAGACTAGCTATAATAAAACCACACTAAACCAAATTGTTGGTTATAAAGATATGAAGGGTGGACTTCCTAACATATACTATCTCCAAGAAATGAAAGCCTCTTTGGAAGGTTATCAATCCACTCTTCTAATGATAAGATAATTTGATAATATAAAATAAATATGCTTATATTACAAATTGACAAGAAATTAAATAATTATACAAAAAGGGATAAAATACCTATTCGATAAGTTGATTACGTGTAGCATGATGGGTCAATACCTTGCAAAAATGGGTCAATATTTGATTTATAAAATCTAAACAAGATCTATAGATAGATCAGAAGTAGACATAAGGTTTGGTTGGGTGTGAAAGGGGTAGTAAATAATAATATATTATTTTATTGATAGGTGACTAGCAGTGATCTGGCTGACTAGTGTTAGTTAGTCTGACCAATGATGGTTTGATCATCAACGATAATTTCTATAACTGGCTATGGTTATAGGAACTTACTATGGTTTCTTATGTAAGATTTATAATATTTTGGTGTGGATTAGGAAATATAACGGTAAAGGGACAAAAGGTTGAGTATGGATCTAGTGGGGGAGAAATGAGTTGAAGGTGATCTAATTAAGGTAGAAAGGTTAACAATGAAGAAAATTATTAAAAACAAATAAATGATACTTGTTAGATGAAAAGTGTGTGATAATAGAAATATAAAGAAAATTAGGTAGCATAATAGTACTATAACCTTAAAAAGTCACATGGATAAAGTCTTGGTTCACCTAGATACCTACACAAAGGAAACAAGAGAGCCTAGATGCAAATTTTTGTTCTTTTTTCCTTTCCAAGAGCCCTCATTTTAAAGCAAGAAGCTAGTTAGTGAGGAGGAAGGAAATAGCTAAATTGGTCTGGGATGAAGATGTTAATTTGAAGTGATGCTTAGCTATAAGGATCACATGGGAAAGTCTCCATTTTTATCATGCTTATCTTGTTCACAATTAGAAATTCTTATATTGAAAGTTTGGAGACTTGAGCATCGATGGTTAGGCTAATCATCACCGATTAGGCTGACCGGTAGTGTTCACACTCCTAGGCAAAATAGGGGTGAAATTAAGTTTCAAGTTAATGAAAATTTTCTTTAAAAAGGTGTCTTAGGTACATTGATGATTTTTAAGATTCAAGAAAAGGGACTTTAGTAATAGTTAGCTAGGTAACCAGCTAACTTAAGATTGAGAATAGGTCTTGGGTAGCTTGACATCAAAAATTGGTCTATGTGACATTTTTGAGTGTCTACATTTTGTCCCTTTTTATTGTGAATATTTAGATCAATAAGCCATAGAAAAAAAATTAATAGTTGAGTAGTCAACATCTGATTCCCCTAAGTATGGGAGGAGGTAGTCCCCCTTAAATTGAGAGTCATGAGGCAAAACCAAAAATGGGTCAGGGTTTGATAAAATATAAATGGGGGTCATGAGGTTGGTGATCAAAAGGGTTGGGAATTTGAAATGTGCAAAAAATATGACTAAGCATGATAGTCAAAATCATGCAAAGATAAAAGTTACCAATGTTGATAATAATACATTCAGGTGCTAGGATAAGTGATAAGGTAATTGATCCCTAGTGTTTGTTATAGATTATTAGGCCACATGTATCAAGTTTCTTAGATAAGGTTAGTGTTTACTTAGGTATCTAATTTTAAGAATTTATCTCAATAAAAACACAAATGGTTAGGTCATGTACGAGGTGGTATAAAATGCAAAAGTTCAACATGGCAAAATTTGGTCAAGGTAGTCAAAATGACTAAGGTAAGGTAAATAGGTGGGTTCCAAAATGTCCAACATCAAGGTGGGTGTGGGAAAATGGGTTAGATGAATGGTTATGTAAAGGATGGTTGAGCTACCTCTTGATGCATCAGGTAAGAGGACACTACCTACATAGTCCCATAGATGGTGGATCTAATGTTAACTTCAAGCCTAATGTAATTCTTGATGGTTGGGGGAGAAGGTAACTCCTAATTATGTCAAAAGGTGGAAAAATGGGTTACCCCACTTTAGTGTACCATAAGATTGGTCTTAGGTTAAGAGAGTAGAAAAATCTAGGAACCCCAGTTATTGATGATTAGGGTTAACCATTGATAGTTAGGCAACCATCGATGGTTGGGTAAAATCCCTAGAACCTAAGGTAAAAAGACAAATATTAAAAGTTTAATCATTATTCGATGAATTGACCTTTAATTTTATGTGAGTTGAGTGTGTTTGGTTTGAAATTTGTCCATTATTATAAGGAGTTGGCAAGATTGTATTGGTGAGTGAGATTAAGTGTGTGATTGAGTATAGATCAAATGGACATGAGAGGTGGGTGTGGATAGGTAACTAGATGCAAATTGAGACCTTGTTATCACTCATGGAATGAGGAAGGGTCATCTTATTTTGAATTTAAGATGAATAGGATATAAGATGTATTGTATTACATGGGTTGGGATTGTGAAAATGTTTTGGGTAGTTGATGCCCTAGGTTTATGTTTGTTAGGGAAATGGTTTTGTGAAAGTTTATGCAAGAGAATGATAGTAATAAGTTGTGTTTAAGTATGTATGGTTAGTGTAGGAATGGTGAGAGTAGAGATTTAGGGTAGGTTGGAGGGTTTAGAAGAAGTTTAGGGTTTAAGGGTCACTATTTAGGGTCATAGCTGGTGACAATTGGTGGTTGACTTGATCGATGACAACTGACTCAAGGGGTAAAAATTCCCCAAGATGACCATCGATGATTAGGGAATCCATTGACAGTCAAGATGAAATTAGGGTTTTTATAAGAAAAAGGGTAAGTGGTTCATTGATGTAATGATTTTTTAAAAGAATTATTATAATAATTAAATGGTGGGGAAATGAGGAAATAGGGAAATTATTAATTAATTTAATAGTTAAATATGAATTTTTAGGTGGAATAGTGTAATAATAGAGTGTTTATAAAATGATGTAGTAATGAATAATAAAAGTGATAGGATGTTTGGAGGTGTGTAGGGGATTAGGTGATAAGTGTAATTAGAACTGAGTAAGTGACAAGTGTGTGTGAAAGCCATGAAGGGCTGAAATTATTGTTATAATTTTTTAGAAATAAGTGTAGAAAAAGGATCAATGGAATAATGTTGGTGAGGATACTAGTGATTGATAGAAAATATGAGTGAAGTTGTATTTTGAAAGAGATAAATAGGGATAGGTTGTCACCTTATGATGGATATGATTGGTTTTCAATCCCATGAATAGATTCAATTATGAGATTGAGTCCCTAAGATCTCACAGAGGTATGAGACACTATGTCCATAGATGATTGGTTACATATAGAGGCAATTATCTTTAGAGTGATGCATCATTACCAACACCTACCTAGAGATGCTATGATGATAGTCACCCTCATCGAGAGATGGGACCCAGTGACTAACACATTCTAGTTATCAATTTGGGAGATGAGCATCATACTAAAGGATATGCATAGGATTACCCAACTCCCTATCCAAGGGGATCTAATATATCATATAAAGAGTGAGGATATTATGTATTACATGGATCTATTATGCAGGGTACACTGATCACATACATTATTCCACTCTAGTGGATTTAGCATTAGGCCACTATATCAAAGGGCCCAGGGAGAGAGACACCTACTGATGATGATGCAACTGACTATGACCTTTTAGGCTCTATTAGATTCAGTTAAAGGGAGATTCCCCCATAGATTTCTATGGGTACTTTTGATGTTGGTATTTGGGAGGATGATCTTTAGATAGGGGTAAGTTTTGTTATTTCAAATTTATAGAGAGTTATGGGGGTGTAGAGCACATAAATGCTATGGTATCAGTGTTAGATTTATACTCCATTACTAGGAATATGAGCATATATTGATGTTGAGACCATTGGGTCTATCATTTTAGGGTTACTTACTGATAAATTATAGAGTTGGACTCCTCTACTAGAGGAAGGATGATGCGATGATGGGGGATGGTGGTGGTGCAAGGGACATTGAGTGGTTTCGAGGTACCTTAGAGAGTTTAGCACTAGGTGATATAACATGGAGGCCATATATAACTTGGCCTATATAGGTTGGATATAGGTACCATACATACTCATTATAGAGTTAGAGGTGGGTATATGGTAGACAGGATGGTGAGATAGAGCTCATCCCACTAGAGAGAGTGTAGCGATAACTCAAACTCATGCAGGGTATTCCACCTAATTTTCCATGGTATAAAAGGGAATATGTAGAGTTTATATTACTAGAGCCACAACCATAGGAGGAGGAATTAGACCATAAGGAGTTTCTTGATAGAGCGAGAGATGATGTAGGTATCATATTAGAGTATCTATCATACTACTAGGGTAGATATGATACAGTTGATTTTGGTTGGGTGATGGAGGCTATGGGCCCATGGATATTAATCTAGTAGGGGGACTAGTATAGGGTGACCTATAGATAGTCTCAGCACTAGCAGTGGCTTAGGTACAAATTTCAAGATTATAGGGGTAGATTGCCACTCTTTAAGGTCATCTAAGAGGAGTTACTATTGAGAGAGAATAGGCCCAAGTCTAGGTCATTACCTTATAAGGATATGTAACTATTTTATAGGGGTAGATCATTGTAGATACATTGGAAAAGGACTAGGTGAAGGTTACACTTGGTTTGGTGTCATAGGAAAGAGACTTACTAACATAGCTAGGTGGAACAATGGTGGTACCTCTCAATTTTATTCCACAGGCTTGATATTTAGCCACTATATAAGAGATGAGATAATATGAAGGCATTGTACTAACATAGTGCCCTGATGAGCTAAGGTGGGATGAGTACTAGGTTAAATTATTAGGTGGGCCAATGCTTATGACACTAGGATAGTGGGTAGAAATAGTGGGTCAATAGGGTGGTATCCTAAGGGGACCTCCAATAGATGGGGGTGTTGGTGCAAGTGGGGCTAGTGTTAGTGGTGCCCCAAGACCTTGATATATATGTTAGAATTTTGATATGTACCTATGTTTTAATAATGGCCTATGTGCCAATGATGTGAGATGTATATGATTGAGAGATATGTATGGGACATGTATTTATGACGTATATATGATTAAGATGTTGAGGACATGATCATTACATCGATTATGATGGTGATGTTTATATTGATTATGAGATATGTTTATAGAGATTCATTGACATCATGGTTATTGATATGTTTATTTATTATGTGATGATGATCATTTATTTATGGATTTTGATATGTGATTTAGATGTTATATATGTTATAGATATTATGGAGATAATGATTGTTTATGGATATCATGACAATTGTATTATATGGATTAATGCTCTTATTTTTAGATGTTATAGTTATTAAGGATATGATGATTGTTTATTTATGGATGTTGATATGTGAATTGTTTTATGTGGATTATGTATATTTGATTTTGATAATGGCTTACATGATGATGATGTGAGATGTATATGAGAGAGGTTACCAAATTTGAAATGTATTGTTGGTATATGATATTTATATGAGAAGGATGCCAATTTATTATGATTTAAACATTTTTAATGTTGTGTTGTTGATGTTATGGATGATCTATTATGGTTTGCTATGCTTATGAGGTTGTTGTGATCATGTGATATGGATTATTGTATCTTTAGCTTATTCATGTGATGAAATGTATTAATGTTTATGTTTTGGTTAAATTTGGTGATAATGATAATGCTAGTGTATAGATATAATTTCATGTATGGGTGATGTTTATGCATTGAGAGGATGAAATGTGGTAATTTAGGTAATGTTTGGATTTGATGTAGTAAAATGGTTGATGTAATGTGATTGTGTCATTGTTATGGTTCATGATAAGTTGTTCAATTTTGATAATCTTGTGGTGTGTATTTGATAGGATTTGATGTCATGAGGTTGAAAAGATAATGAAAACACATAAAGTAAGTATAGGTAAAAAAATGTGAGAAAAGGAGTAATGAGAGACAACATCCTCATGAACTAAATAAGAGGGATCAAGAAAAAAACATATTGGGTTTATTTGAAAGGACCATGTTAAACCAAAGTTTGATAGGTCTTAATGAATACAAGCCTTTCTTATGATTCACATTATCATATTTTTAGTGAAAAGATGCCATCATAAGTGCAATGTGCCAAGTGAGCTCATAGTCCCTTCATTTATAAAGGGTACAAAGGAAAAGTGGATGGTAGGTAAATGGAAGGGAAATATGTAATGTACGAATCTGATGTGGGTTGACTTACCCCTTTTATAAGTGACCCAAGAACTAGAATAGATAAGTCCATGTCTTGATACAAGGTATAGACTTATTGATTCAGGAAGTCTACAAATAGTATTTATGAGAGGACCAATTATGGCCCCTTTTTGGGATAAATTTGTTTTTGATTGATTTTTATTTTGTTTGGTTGAATTTGATTGATGTGAGAAGCTTAAAATTATTGAATTTTGGAAATTTTAACTTATCCATCCTTTAAAAGATTGGTCCAAGTTTGGATTTTCCTTTTTGTAAGATTACAACTGTCCTTCAAGGGAACGATTTATCTTTTTGCCATTTTTTAGTTGGTAGTCATCCTTTATGGGAGTGGTTTGTGATGATAGAGATATGAATTCAAATGATAATTTTAGTATCCCATTTTTTATTTTGAATGATATCTTCATACATCGACAAGCCTATTTAAGCTTAGAGGTCTATCTTCATGGGGGTAATACTTTTAGCATAAAAGGAAATTGATAGGTAATGGAAGGTGATTTCAAAGACAAATGACCATGGGATTTCATTTGATTATAGATGAAAAGTATCCATGAGAGTCATGCCATGGGTAGAGCCATGGTGCCCATGCTTAGGATTAAGCTAAAACTATGATGGATAATCACATGGTTTTATTGTAATCAAGTTTCCTCAAGAGGAATAGGGTAAGGGTATAAGGGAGATGAAAGTATCTTAAACCAAGGGATGAACTCAAGTTAGACAAAAAGGTTAATCATATCTTTCTTAATATTAGAAAAGATGTAGATGTAAAGCATTGAGAGGTTCAGGTTTTGGTTTGCTTTTGAGAGAAGATAAACAATAAGCTCCTAATCCATACTTATGGGTGATGATATAGGGTCCAAACTAATTAAAATAAAATTTTCCCATTTTGATTTTTTCGACATTCATTATGTGTTAGTTTTATTTAAGGATGAGGTATCTGATATTAAACTCCCATTCTTTTAGATTTTTGTTGTAAGCACGAGTGATCCATTCTTGGTAGATGCAAATATGGTTAAGGGAGGTGAGGTGATGCTAATTAAGCAACTAAAGGCATGTGAGGCATTATTGATGATAATCATCTTTGGGAATGATGTCTCAAAAATATATGCAAAGAGAGGGCATCTAGAATTCAAGAGGAAATATGGCCTCTACTCTAAAGACTAGAGAGAAAGGCATATCACCTATTACAGTTTAGGTGCTAGTGTGATAGGCCCATAAAGTGAATGGGATGTGTAGGTTCCAATCCCAACTTGAATAACATACAACATTGGTTAGAATATTCATGAGGGTTTTATTAGAAGCTTCCATTTATCCATTAGCTTGTAGATGATAAGGTGAGGAATGGTTTAGCTCTATGCCAAAAGCAATGTAAAGAGCTTGGACTTTCTTATTTTAAAAGGATTTACCATTTTTAGTGATGATCTTGTGGGGAACATCAAAATGATAAATGATATGGTGATTGATGAAATTGATAATTTTCTCATATTTGAGTGAGATAAGAAGAATGGATTCCACCCATTCAGTGAAATATTCTATGTGGTGATGATGAATTAATGTCATTGAGATGAGTAAGGATTGATTTATCTAATGAGATCAAGCCCTTATTATGAGAAAATTCAATAATCATTGGATACTTGAATTCCATGAGTAGGTGCATGATGCAGATTAACTTGTTATTGGCATTTGACACACTTTTTTACATAGTCATAGCAATATTGATTAAGGTTAGGCCAATAGTAGCTAAGACATAGGATTATTTTAGTGACAATGAGGCCATTAAAATGTCCCCCATAGATCCCATCATGGGTTTCCTTAATAGCATGGGAAATCTCATGACTACATAAACAATGAAGAAGAAGTCCATCAAAAACAAGCTTGTATAGGATTCCCCTTAGTATGGTATAATGAGAGGTACCTTGAATGAAGGATTTTTGGGCATTTTTTGAGAGGTCAAGTGGCACAATTCCAAGATTAAGGTGGTTGAAAGTTTGGTCATGTTAGATGTCAAAAGAAGATGCCTCCATGATAAAAAATGGTAGGAAGGTCTAAAATGATATATGATAGCCTGATGAAATGATGAATGGTGACAAATAATTTAGATGCATTAGGTTGAGAAGGAATTTAAGATGCCAAAAAGCTATCATATCTATGAATTTTTTGGTATATCGAGGAAACAACTAGATTTGGTAATGTTTAAATGATGTTAAGAGTTTGTGAACTAGAAACTTATATTTTTTTAAAACATCATTTTTACATTAATAAGACCCATTAACTTGGTTGATCATGAGTTGGGAGTCACCAAAGATAGAAATGGTTTTGATTCATAGGGTGAGAATGGTTTTGATACCTATAACTAAGGCTTCGTATTTAGATATGTTATTGGTGCACTCAAAGTCAAGCTTAAAGGAAAGTGGGAGAGGTTCCCCATGAAGGGGAATGAGAATTATTCCTACACCCCCACCATGTTAGAATTTGGAGCAATAAAAAAACATGGTCATTTGGAGGTGGATTTTTCTTAAGAAAGAGTCACAATAGATTCATCTAGAAAGGCAAGAGGATGGGTTAGTTATCTAGTAGGGAGCCTTAACTAATTGGTCAGTGATGACCTATCCCTTAATTTGTTTTTTGAAGGAACTCAATATCAAACTCAGCTAGGAGCATGAGCCACTTATCCATATGCTAATTTTGGTATGGATTGGAGTGCATATACTTGACTAGGTTAGTATTAGTAATGACATATGTTTTATGATTAAAGAGGTAGTGATGGAGTTTAGAGGCAGCAAAGATGAGTGCAAGACAAAATTTTTTAGGATGAGTATATCATGTCTCATACTCTAGAAAGGTTTGGTTGATGTAATAGGCAAATTTTTATTTATTTGGTTCATCTTGATGAGTGGGCATGTCCCCCAAAGAGTGATCGATGATGGATATGTAAAGGTAGAAAGGTTGGTCATCCTTAGGTCAAATGAGAACTGATGGAAAAAGCAGGTACTCCTTGAGTGAATCAAAGGCTTGTTGATAATCTTTAGTCCATTTAAATAGGGTTTCTTTCTTAATGAGATGGTGAAAGGGTTGGCATCTATTCGATAGCTGGGAGATGAAGTGATGGATAGATTAGAGCTTTCCATATAGATTGTGAAGTTATTTAAGGTTTGTTATAGGAGGCATCTCTAAGATTTATTTGACCTTGGTAAGGTCAATTTCAATTCCATGAAGGGATATTATTAATCCAAGGAACTTCCCAAATAAAACCCCAAAAATACATTTCTTTGGATTGAGCCTGACATAGAATTTGATTAGTCAGTCAAAGATGATTGTGAGAACAACTAGATGATCCTTGTAGTGTTTGGATTTCCCAAGGAGATAATCCACATAATATTCCATAATTTTATGGATGAGCTCATGGAAGATATAGTTCATGTCTCATTGATAAGTTTCTCTTGTGTTCTTTAAACCAAAGGGCATGACCTGATAGTAGAAGGTTCCCCAAGGGGTAATGAAGGTAGTTTTATGATTATTAGAGGGGGAAATCACAATCTAATTATATCTTGAAAACCTATTAATGAGAGATAATATCTCATGTCTTATAGTAAGATCAACTAATTGGTCGATATCAGGCAAAATAAAGTCACATTTTGGGCATGTGAGGTTAAGGTCATGATAATCTACACAAAGGCAAAGACCCCTAGTGGGTTTGGTAATGGAAATAATATTAGAGACCCATTATGGATATTCAATGGGTTGTATGAATTCAATAGATAAGAGATACTAAATTTCCTCCTTAACAAGAAGGGAGATATGGGGATGCATCTTACCAAGCTTTTACTAAACCATCTTGGCTTTAGGATGAGTAATGATGTTGTGAATGGAGATAGAAGGATCAATGCTAGGTGTATCTTGATAAGACCATGTGAATGTGATGCTATGGTATTGAAGGAAATATGGGTATTCTTGTTGTTCCTCAGGGTATAAAGATTGGCCAAGCTTAATGATGTGGGGGTTATCTTGAGTTCCCAAATTAATACCAATGGTGGATTCATTGAGGATTTTTTGGTTTTCAAATGGAAGGTATTTTTGAATATAAGAATCCCCCATACAAAGTTAGGCTAGAATTAGCTCATCATCTTGGTGTTAGATGGAGTTTATGGTAGAAGAGTCTTTTTTGACCATCTTGAGATGGATGAGAGAAAGAACCTTATTTTGGCCACCCTTATGATAGATTAAAGGGCCCCAAATAATGGTCTTGATAAAAAAAATTTAGGGGTAATGATGTCAAGGTCTTTGGATTTTGATGGTGATTGGGTTGATGGTTAGGGTATGTCCTCATCGATGGGGGAAATGGATTGAGGTGAGTCAGTGGGACCCTTTGATGGGACATACCCAAGGCCAAAGGACTCATGAGGTTATAACATTTTAACCATAGGTAATGCATGGGGTCCCTATTCTTAATGACCAAGGCTAAACCCTTTCTAGGTATAGTGTTAAAGATATATCTTGGAAAATGTTAGCCTATCTAGATAGGAGAAGTCAGAGGTGAATGGTTAGATATGTGAAATAGTAGTAGGGGAAAGAAGTGGTTAATCAAGTCCCCCATAAATGAAGTTTGTTTGATTATCTGGTAGACCAAAGGGGATAATGGCTCCTAGATTAGGGTCATAAGAAGCATCATATTTGAGGTTCCCATAATATTTTTGAGTAGGGAAATCATCCAAGGTGAGAAGGTGGTAATCCCCAAGGGAGAGACATTAGAAATTTTGTGCTAAGGGATCCCCAATGAGAATATGGGAAGAATAGATAAATGAATTGGTTGAGGCTTCATCATTATTAATGGTAGAAGTGATGCAGGTTGTAGTTAGTGGAATAGTAGTGTTATTGGGGTTAGTTAATTGTGAGGTAAATGAATGAGGAAGAAGAACATCATTATGCCTAAAGGTAATGTTGTAAGATATAAAAGGATTTGGGTCAACCTCGATAGCTACAACTTGCCCTTCATGTTTAAATTTAACACAATGGTGTAGAGTAGAGGGGATAAAACTCACAGCTCAGATCCAAGGGCATCCAAGTAGAATTTTATATTATAATGCACCCTTTAAAACATAAAATAGTTCACAAATGATGCAAAGTTCCAAGTGTATATGAAAGACAATGGTCCCCAAGGTAGTGGCTATTGTGTCATTAAAAGAGTGAAGAACCATTGTGCTTTCAACCATGATGTTATTTGGTAAATGTAGTTGATCAAAAGTATGGGAAGAGATTATATTAATGTTATCTCCTCCATTTATCATCACCCTTTCAATGTGGGTGTGATTGATGTATACAGTGATAAAGAGAGGAGGATCCAATTCTTTATAATGAGTCAGAGGTATCTTAAAATCTTGGAAGGTGATGATGGTAGAATGTCAAAGGACTCCAATGAAGGATGAAAGATGTTGAGGGTCATCTGATTGTATGTTTAAGGATCATAGATCCTCTATTTATGCTTGATAATGATGATGTGAGGCGTTGATTAAATCATAAAGGCTCATCTTCACCAGTGCTTGATGAAGTTTCTTCAACACTATTTATTAAATGGATGTAGGTGGGTCGATGGAGGGTACACCTAAGATAAATACCTTAGGCCTTAGTGATGGCATATGTGAAAATATTGGTGTTGGGGATTGGATGGAAAGTTAAGAGTTTGAAGGATATGCCCATGGAATAGATACATTGGTTCTTTCCTTATCTCTCTATTTAGATTAAGATCGTGTAATCATGTGAATGGCATGGAAAATATGATCAATTGGACTAAGTGGTGGCTTCAATTCCTCCTCCTCACTTTTAGATGAAAGTGGGTGAATAGGTGTAGGTTGGGTTGGTGGTTGGATTGGTAAGGGGGGTGAAAGTGGTTTATCTAATAATAAATGATCATCATCATATAGGTAGTGAAAAAGAGCTTGGAGAGCTTTATAGTTCTATGTGTCATGTCCTAGTGCCCTATGGTATGCACAGATCAAAGTGTCATTAAACTAGGAGGGTTTGGTATAAGAGGGGTTGAATGACCTAATGGGAGGTAGTTTAATGGAAGATGTTTGCAATAACCTCTATAAAATAATTGAATAAGATTCATTTAGAGGCATCAGAGGTGTTGAAGTTCTAGTTGTAGAAATAAAAACCTTCTTAGGTGTGGGTTTGACTTTAGAAGTGGTAAGTGGTTGAATAACCTTGGTAGATGGTTTGGTTTGAGGTGTCTTGGTTATGAATGGCTTAGAGGTAGATGGTTTCAAGGTAGATAATGAGGGATTGATAATAGTGGGGAAGGTGGAAGCAGATAAATTAGTTAAGAATGATGAAGAAGTTGATGGCATGGGGGTAGAAGTGTAGGCATAGGAAAGTGGGTTGGTTTAATCAAAGATGAATATGTAACCAAGATGGTAGAATGGTAAGGTCCTAAAATATAAGGTAAATGGGAAGGAGGTGGCATAGGTGGAGTTTGAGATAGAGGTTTAGACAACTCCACTTTTTTTTATTGTTTTGGCTGGTAATTTCTTTGGTAGATTTGATGGAGTTAGATCTAACTTCAAAGGTGGGTGAGAAATGCTAGGTTTAGGGAGGATTCCCAAATTCTTTGTTGGTCTAGCAAGAAATTTATGATATGACTTGGTTGGAGATGGGTGATATGGTTCTCCTATGGCTTAGGAAAAAGAGAAGTTTGATGAAGGGGTGATAATAGGTTTAAAGGTGGATGTCAATGAGGTAGAGGGCTTGATTTTATTTTGGTATGGGAGCCCAAGATGATACTATAAGGTAGCTATATCAAGGTCAGGTTGAGAAGAAAATTCTAGACTTTTCAGTAACCTAGAAAATGGCTTATAAATTGGTTTGGTTCCTTGATCATTTATTTCAAATATTAAGCCCTTGGGTGAAAAAGAGGGAATGGTTCATTCATCTTAGCTTGGGATATAAGGTTTTAAAATTATTGATTGGGTAGATGAGGTAGTCTTTGCTTTAAAGGTGGTTTTCAAAAGGGGAATGGATGTTTTTTTGATTGGGGGTGTAGGTGCAGTCATAACTTCTTCCTTTGTTTGGGTGTCTAATAGAATAGAAGATGGTTTACTATTTTAATTGGTGGGGTAGAATAAGAGGTGGTTAAATCAATGGTTACTTCCTTTGGTGCTTTGATAAATGAAGGGGTAGGTATGGGTATGGTTTGATTGATTGGAGGGATGGGGTTTGTTGATTCCTACCCAGAATGATAAAAGGTAAACTTGCTTCTTCTATAGGTGAAGTGGATGAAGGAGTGATCAAAGTAAGGGGCTCATACACCATAGGCTCATTAGTGATCAGGCTGATAGTGTGTGCCTCATGAGATGAAGATGGTTCAAATTGGTTGTTATGGTGTTGGGTAGGTGGAATATGGGTAGGGAAAGGCTTGCAAAAAATATTGAGAGAATGGTTAGGATATGCATTGGGTTTGTTAAGTGATAATTTACCATTATCAATCATGTTTTATATAAGACTTTTAAATGTATTACATCGATTTATGTCATGTCTAATGACCTGATGGAATACACAATGGTCATTTTTATTGTACCACCTAGGCACATGGTGAGAGGGGTCAAATTATTAGGGTGGCTTCATAAGAGGGAGTTGGATAACATTATATTTAATCAATTTATCTAACATGAAGGCATAATATTATCTTATAGGTGTACATTGTTTAGGGGGAAACCAATTTTGATTTCATTTTAGAGGGTAAGAAGGGTTGGAAGTAGTGGTTTGACATAGTTGGTTAATGGATGGAGGTAGGGAAGCTTTTAACACAACCAAGTTTGTAGAAGCTTTGGATTTAGGGTTGGATTGGTTAGTTGTCTTGGTGGAAGAGGGATAATTGGGTTTGAAGCTAGAATTGTGGTTACATAGTTTCAATTTCCCTTCATCTATGGCCCAATTTTCAAGTTTTTGTACCATAGTAAATGCTTCATCAAAGGTTTTGAATGTTTGCACTTGAAGGGTGAAAGAAATGTGTTTTCTACATCCCTTAGAAAAAATATTGATGAATTATTCTTGCGGTAGTGAAAAGGATAGTTGATTGATGAGACCTCACCATCATGCGATGAAGTTAGTGATTGATTCATCATCAAATTTGTTGATATAATAAAAGTAAGTTATGGATACCTTCTTAGATATGTTCACTAAAACGTGTTCTAAGAAGATTTGGGCAGGTTGGGAGAACAAAAATATAGAGTGCATGGGAAGAACACTGTACCAATCTAAGGAGGGTCCCAATAAAGATATAGGGAAGGTTTAGAGGAGGAGAGCATCATCATATGTGATCAAGTAATAAGAATGGTGAAATGCCATCAAATGTTATTAAGGATACTCCTTACCCTAAAACATAGATAATTTGGGGAGTTCCCATTTGGGAGGAAAAACATGAATTGGGACAAATGGGTTGATAATTTCATTGAAAATATGGTCATATGATATAAGGTTATGGGACCCAGAGATAGATGACTAAAGATGGGTCATCTTGTCCATAATCATCTTGATCAAATAAGGTTGGGGTTGGGTAGCTGCATATTTTGGTGGTAATTTTTGTTGAGGTTGGGTTGCATCTATGAATTGATATGTAGTAGGAGGTATATAAGTGGACACATATTGGTAAATGGTAATTTGAGGTTGGGATAGTGCCCCATCAAGATTGATAGGCATTGAAGGCTAGGTGGAAGGCACAATATATCCTTATGGGTTGGGAATATATTGATAGGGTATTACATGGACTTGTTGAGGAACTGATAATGGTTGGTTCAGGGGTACATTTGGGTTGGTTGATGGGGGTATGGTTTGGGTTGGTAATGTTAAAGTTCTTATAGGTTGTTAATGGGTAGTCACCTTAGTGCTAATAGAGGGAAGAGTTTGTGGTATGGATAGTACCAAGTTTTGAAGGGGGAAGAATTTAGTATATTAGTTGAGTTAAAGGGAAAGGTAGAAATGGGTATGGAAGACACTATGCCAGAAGAAGGGGCATAAGTGACAATGGGTAAATTTAAACCAATGTTAGAGGTATTGTTTGGGGTAATAGGTGTCTTGGTGGTGGTATTAAATGGGCCAATGATAAAAGATGAAGCTTAGATAATCAAAGGTTGGGTTGATGTAACACTAACCATGAGATGGTGTGGCATACCATAAGATATATCTATGGGAAGAACTATAGTGATCAAAACATGATAGGCTAAGGTATTAAGATAGTGTTTAAGAGGCACCTAATTATATTTTAGAAAGGTGGAAAAATCCACATTGCCTTCCAAAACCATTGGAGGTCTGATAGGTGAAGGAGAATGGTGGAGCAAAGCATGGGGGATCTATCAACATCCAAGGTGTAATCCATGGATGAGGATGAAGAGGGAGATATTGGTTGGTTGTTTATATTTCTTAATTGTTGTTTACTAAAGACCATGTGATAAATTCAAAATGGATAGAAAGCCTCTCACCTCAAATAATGAGAAAATTAAGAAAAGATCAAAGCAATCAAGGCACAAACTAAAAGAGTGATAAATCCTATGATTCATTTTATATCACTTTTGGCTTATGCCTTAAAGAGTGTGAAAGGGGAAATTGGCTTGAAAGTTGGGTACTAAAATATTCATCTAAGGATGGTCTTGGATTAAATTTCAATGCTCAAAATAATCTATGTTAGACTAGGTACATGGCCTGGTATTGGGGGATTTCTCCCTACACTTCACAAACTTGAAGTTGAGCTAGGCTACTTAGCTAATAAATACCATTTGTTTATAGTTCATACTCCACCAGAGAATGGAGTGGGTCCTCCCCTTGGTGATGAAATATAAGTGGGATCACCACATAGGGTAAGGTGATCTAAAGGGTTATTAAATCCATGTGGGATCACTGGGTGGGGTAAGGTGATCCAAAGGGTGATGAAATCCTAATGGACCTTGTCTCAAGTATGTTTTGATGTTTTTTTTTGTGCAAGTGGTTTGGTAGTGTAACATAGGTGTGCTAAGATTAATTCATAATGATTTTAATTAAAAAGGTGACCTAAATCAAGCATACAAACCCTGAATGCACTCAATTTTAACCAAGATAAAGACTTTGATTTTTCTGGATGAAAACAAAACAACTAGAATGCACCTAATGCAAGATGAAGATGAAATCTAGGCCTATAATGAATATTTTATTTTTGAGTTTTAGAAAAGAAAAGAAAATAAAATAATTTTTTATCTTTTGAATTTCAAAAATTATTAAAATGCAATAAAATGAATTTTCACTAGTGTAACTATATGCCAAAAATGAACTAAAAACCCATAAGGGGTCCCACTAGGTGTACTAGAATGTTTCCTATGATTTTTAACTCTATTCTTAACTTTTAGAAGGAAGGAAAGAAATAAATGATGAGGGGTGTGTACCTAGTTAGATGTTACACTCATTGATGACTAGATAAAGTGTGAGCTCCTTTTTGGAAATGAAGGACTACCTAAAATAAAACCTCATTAAACCAAATTATTAGTTAGATAGATATGAAGGGTGGACTACCTAGCATATTTTATCTCCAAGAAGTGAAAGCTTACTTGGAGGGTTGTCAATCCACTCCCCTAATGATAAGATGATTTTATAAAAGAAAATAAATATGCTTGTATTCCAAATTGACAAGAAAGTAAATTCTTATGCCAAAAAGGGATAAAATACCTATTTGATAAGGTGACTAATTGTATCATGGTGGGCCAATACCATGCCAAAATGGGTCAAGATCTAGTTTAAAAAATATGAACAGGCTCTATAGATAGATAAAAAGTAAAAATGGGGTCTAGTTGGGTGTGAAATGGGTAGAAAATAACAATCTATTATTTTACTGATAGGTGATCAACAATGATCACAATGATTGGCATCAATTAGTCTAATTGATGAAGATTTAGTGACCAATGATGGTTGTTGTAATCGGTGATAGTTACAGGAACTAGCTATGGTTTTATTTGTAAGTTTTATAAGATTTTGGAGTAGAGTTGGAGAGAGAATGGTGAAGGGTAAAAAGGTTGAGTATGGATCTAGTGGGGGAGAAATGAGGTGCAGGTGATTTGATTAAGGTAAAAATGTTAATGGTGAAGAAAATTTCTAAAAACAAATAAATGATACCTATTGGATACAAAGTGTGTGATAGTTTAAATTTGAAGAAAATTAGGTAGTATAACAACTCTTCAACCTTCAAAAGTCACACAAACAGAGTCTCATTTCACCTAGATACCTACAAAAAATAAATAAGAGATCCTTGATTCAAAATTTTGATCCCTTTTCCTTTCCATGATCCCTCATTTTATAGCAAGAAGTTGCTTAGTGAGGAGGAAGGAAATTATTAAATTTGTCTAGGATAAAGATGCTAATTTGAAGTGATGATTACCTATAAGGATCACATGGGAAAGTCTTCATTTTTATCTTATTCACAACTATAAATTATTGTCTTGTAGGCTTGGAGACCTAATTGTCGATAGTCAGGTTAACCATTGGTGGTTACGCTGACAAATGATGGTCACACTCCTAAGAAAGAAAGGTGTAAAATTAAGTTCTAAGTTAATGAAAAACTTATTATAAAAGGTGTCTTAGGTATGCTGATGAATTTTAAGAGTTAATAAAAGGGACTTTAGGGTTATTTAGCTAGGTAACTAGCTAACTTAAGATTGAAAATAGGTCTAGGGTAGCTTGACATAAAAAATTGATCTAGGTGATGTTTTCAAGTGTCTAAAAGTAGATTTGGAATTTGAGCTAATATCCTAGCCAAAATTTAATAACATGTGGAGAAATAATTTTCATGATGTTACCATTTCCACATATAATGACTTCGCTTGGTATAAAACATTCATATTATTATCTTAACAAAAATTCTCTACGTCCCTTTCTAAAAATCAAGAAGATCGTATCAATCAATAATTTTTGATGCACTCAAATAAAATAATTTATATAAGACAAATGTATTACACACATAAATTAATTTCAAAATAATACCCTAAATAATGGCTCATTTCTATTCATGAGAAGGTATAATGTCAAAAAACATTTGTCCCAAGGATAGTGACAAAAAGCAAAGTAGTTGCTGACAAAATATTAGAGTTATCAATGGTAGGGATTATAACACATGGTCATGTTACAGGTGAATATGGGTATTTATTTTTACCATACATTCTTAGAGGGTCTAACTTTAATATCGCCTCATTAAATAAGTGTTTCAAGGATATGTAAACAATAATGCTATATACTTATGGATATTTATTATATAAACCTAGATATTTAAAATATCCATTGAATGATGTACTTTTATCTAAAAAATTCTACCTTTAATGCAATAAATATAGAGAATAAGCATAATCAATTGGTGCCTTTAATAAAATTATTTCTAGGCTATACATTCAATTATGAGGACAATAAGAATAACTACTTCCATCCATAATCATATTTAAAAAATGTTGAACCTTATATGTAACTAATGTTACTATTGTCACTTATATTTTCACCCTTTGAGGATATGTAAAATCTCTCCTCATGCAAGTGGCACAATGGAATCACCTCTAGGCTTATGGGTAGCCTTAAAAATGAGGTGAATATCTAGATAGGGCTAGCTCACTTGATCTACCAATTTGGATTACAACTACAACTAAACTTTAGGGTGAAAAGGTAGAAGTATAACTAGAATAAAACTAACCTAAGGGAGGTGATACACCAAATAACATGATGACATCTAACCATATGCATAATACACTTGAAATCAAAGGACAAACTAAACATAACCTTCTCCAATCGTTATCTTCTCACATCAATGTAACATTGTGAGGTTATGGATGAATGTGCAAAGCTAGGAGGACTAGATAAGATGATTATGAGAGTACTAATTATTATACTGACTCATTCAATCCTTGACATTTCCTATAACACTTCACATGCCCTATAAGAATAAGTTTTCCAACTAAATATAAATGGTGAAATGAAATCACATGCTAAGGAATCCATAGTCTTCACTTATGCAAAATCAAACATTCCAAATGAACACAATAAGAATAGTCATGGAGGAGGTAAAAATCAGTAATATTATTTTTAAAAATGTATATAAATGAGTAGGGATTCACCATATTCATGTGGAGCATCCATTACAATGGCCAAAATGGCTATTTCTTATAGAACTTGAGAGAGAGAGAAGAAGAAAGAAGTCAAAGGGTCATAAGGACATTTTTCAAGCTAAGAAAATAAGTTATTTATGTGTGAAAAGAGGACGTGGGATGGACCGTGTAATTTCAATAGACAGAAGTGTCAATCCAAGTCATAAACTTCGTGAAACATGGCAAGAAACTCCTTATTCTATCTCAAAAACATTACCTACATAATTAGCTCTATTTAAACACCTTGAAACTAATTGGTACTAGGTTTGATGATTATAATGAAGTGTAAGTACATTATACATGCCTCTTCATTCATTTTTTGTAGTCCTGGTCATCTAGAATCACCTAAAAAGAAGCAATTATCATCTGCTATCAAGAAAACTACTCTTTCATGCACCTTACACACTTGACCTCAAAACTAGAATTAGTTTCTCATGAAAATATATGGGAGGGAGTGGATGATAAGTTTCAAGTCAATCCATATCCATATAAGTATTAGGGACACTTTAAAAATACATCATCTTAAATTTTTCACACTTCTCTCTAGCCTATCTACTATGCCAGATTTGACTGGCTAAGATGAATCTATTTGTTGAGGAACTTAGTAGTTGTTTTGAGACATGAAATGAATATACGGGGGTTATTATAAGTCTTAATATTCCTTATAAATTCGATTTCATCTCTTAAAACCTCATAAAACCTAAATAATTCTCAATTTTTATCACCCCATCCATAAAATTACATACAACTAATTCTAATGGGGAATAGCCTAACTAAGTCCTAAACAACATCCAATCCTTGTTTCAAGAAAATTATTTAATTTTAATGCATTATCTCCTTCATTTTCTACATCGATTCTAGATCAATGGTTTAATCAGGTTTTAGGTGCATTACACTCTTAAAGTTGGGTCATAAAGATGGAATGTCTAATCTAAAAAAAAATTACACAAAATCATTGTTCAAGACCCTTCTCAACTCTCCTAAAATCCTTTGACCCCCATATAAATCATCATGAAAGATATGACCTCTTGAAATCATCCTATCAAGCTCATTTTCTCATTATAATAAGGATAAAGTTACCTTCAAGCCAAAATTGGCTATCTCAAGGTTTCATTTTCATCTAAATGGTTTGTGCACATCTATATTGTCTTTGTCAACATGACTCAAACAATTTGTAATCTCACTTAAGGCTATAATTTAAAATGGTCTTGTATTTGGTTCTTATGCATGAAACTGCCATATAGGCCTGCCTACAACCTTGAAGGCTTTGAGCACTCTGTTTAGTTTATCCCCTCCTTGAAATGTTTTTTATGTTTTATTATATGTTTTTGAAATTTTAAAAGATAGATCAAATTCTAGTACATCCTTAGAGCTATATACCTCAAACCCTATCAAAGTTCACATTGAGGGGAGTACCCCCTATTTGAGACAAAATATGGTACCTCCATTATTATTTTAGGAAATTTGAATATTTAAGAATATTTTCTCATTTTTTAGGATTATATCAACAAAAATACAAACTAAAATAATGCCTTTTACTCCTTAAACTCCCTAAAAACCAAAATAGACTTGTTGGACAAAGGACTGTGTAGGGTTGTTTGGAAGTGGACTGTGTTTTACATGTTTGGGAACTTTGTTTGACTAATTGGTGTATGATAGGATCCTATTGATAAATTATTAATCATAATTTATGTATTTCCATTTCATTCATAATTATAAATCTTAGGTACCCCCATACATTTTGCCTAGCTTTCAAGACTGAGTTCACAAAACCATAACTGTGTTGTTCTTTTAGACCATGTTGTAGGCATTTCATGCATAAATTAGGCCTTAGACACTATCTAAACCTATTAATTTTTATTTAGAGTCACTTGGTAATTTATATATGTCCATTTTATTCATCAATTATCCCTTATATACTTCAAATAATATCCTATTTGTCCACTACCCACCTCACATTCAACTATAGTTGACTGTGGGGTCTTGGAGGTATAGATTACTTTCTTAGGGGTTTATTTAGAATTATTGAGACATAAATGAATCCCTATGAGTCATAATATGTATATTTAATCATATTAGGTTACTCGTATTCTTCTATTAACATAAACTATACCCTCTTGCTTAGACTAAGAAACCCTTACGTATAGGGCCTATTGTAGGGGCTTACATCCTTATTCAATTGGTCATAGTGCCCATAGGTCTATTTTAACCCCCTTTGAGGTAAAAAATTATGTATAATCATTTTTATTTCACTTTATATGTGTTATAAAAACATCAAAATACCTTGACATAGGGCACTGTCAGCTTGGTTACAATTGTAGGTGAGTGTTAGGCATGTGTATAGACTGTTCCACCCTTGGCAAGTGTAAAACATCTTCAATGTTCCTCTTTGGTGATTCACATGGAAATAATATGTCCAATATTAAAATTATCATCCTACTAGCATAAATTTAGACTCATTTCATTGACTTGAGAGACCACTTAGCTCACATGACTGTAGACATCACTAACTAGGTTTAGTGCTTGGAAGGCAACATGGAGCCTTTGAATTACCATCTTCCACTAAAATTTTCTCTATAAAACTTTTCAAGGCTCTATTATATGATAAATATTATAATTTTTAGTCATAATTATACATCAAGGCTACTTGTAACCATGCGATGGGGTACCTAGAAAAACCCTTGAGGCCTTTATTTCTGTATTTTAGGGAAAAGAGTCCTTAAAACTACAAGCATCCCTTTTAAAGGTAAAATCCACCTTGATCTTATCAACTTGGACCTTAAAATAATTTTCCATTTTATCTCCAACCATTAATATCTCAAGGATGGTTTTATCATCAATCCTAACACTCAAAAATGGTTTCTTAGCTCCTTGTTGATTGCCTATAAGTGACTTTGACTAAAACTAGCATGCAGATTGGGTGTATAGGCTGTGAAATTGAACTATGTATGGTGATTGAATCAAAAACTTTACCAAATGTTAGCATGGACTCCTACAAATCTTTAAATATTGAAGAAACTTACAAACTATTTTTCCATAGCATAATGTCATCTTGAGAGGTTGTAGGTGCATTGTTGGATTGCATACAAATAATGAGCATAAGTTAGAACAATATATCAAAGGTTATACCTTAAAAGTTCAGTTTCTCATAAATGTGTTAAAATGGATACCCAAAAATGTTTTAAAACTATAAAAAATGTTTCACACCTCCCTTACAATGTTGGAATCCTCCATGAGAGCTCTTGGTTACTATGTATGATAGTCATAGGGTAGGCTGACTATATGATGGTTATGATTTCCAAATCATGGAGTGTGATTTTAATAATGAATTTTAAAGGTGAATTGATTATATAAAACCTTTAAAACATGGAAATTACACTATCACAACCCTTTGTGACCATTCATAAAGCATAAAAATTCAAAAAATAATGGAAACCTGCCAACAACATAGAATGGACCAATCAACTTGGAACATGAAAAAAAGAATGGGTAATATTAGTTAAGGACCATAATATAATATTGAATAATCCTTAGTATTTGGTTCATATGGAATTTCCCAAAATGAAGCAAGACCTATAGGGTGCATAGATTCGTAAGTAAAAAAACATGGTCAGCTTGCAAAGGATGGTTCATAAATAATGGTTTACCAAATTTATAAATATTGTTTTGAAAATAAATGTATATAATTATACTATACTTTACCTAAATAACTTATCCTAAAACCTCATAAGTTATTTGTATCGAGGAAAAACCTAAAGGCCACTTCATTGTGTCTAAAAAACCAAGAAATGAGCAAAATAAATTTGGCCTTAAAATGGAACTTTCAGATCAAACAAAATGTTTAATTTATGTTTATAAATCTGAAGAGGCACTTATTTACCATTTCCCACATGTCACACTTCTCAAGGAGGTCGTACAAGTGCCAAATTCACCTTTTCCTTTAAGAAAATTACCTTTTTCTGAATAACCTACCAATTTTTAGTTGCTTTCAATTACTTAAGACTTAATAAGACACATTTCATGTTAAATCACCCTTTTAACCTTCAAATTTCCAAATAAAAATGTACAAATCATTAAATGCACCTTTTTACCCCTAAAATGACTTGAAAGGACATGTTGGCTAATAAAATTTATAACCAAGGATAATAAATCATTTAATAACATTAAATGACATATTAAAAACCTCATTAAAATATATTATTCCCCCCAAGACATACATAAAATGATTTTTTTACCTAGGGGTGCCCCAATTTGACCTAAAAGTCAAATTTGGTCAACAATTTGGTGACTCATAGGGGTAGTATGTCTGCTATACTAACTAGACCAATAGCCTTATCAATCCATTGGGATTAGAATTCATTTGAAGTCTAAGACAGATAAGGAAACCTTTGACCATTGACTTTGATCAAGAAAATACACTAATTACTACCTCGAACACATAAAGTAAAAGACACACACAAAACAAGACAACAAACTAATAAGACACACACACATGTGCTCAAGACACTTAGGGAAAATAGAAAACAACTACTATGTAGAATTAAATAGTAAGCATACTTCCCTCCTAGATCAAATGGAAATATTTATACTCTTCTTGGTTCATGACATGAAGGATTAAATGAGGCATATAGCCTTTTATCCTTTAGCATTGATTCCTCCAACTTTTTCATAATGTTTTCCAACCTCATTAACATGATGTTCAATGAGAACAAAACAACCTAAAATGATTTTACCAAGGAAATTAACTCTTCTTGCATTCAAATATCCTCCAATTTGTGATGTGGATCCTCTATTACAACTTCAAATGGTGATTCAAGGCATACTTTCTTGACTTCCATAGTGCTCTCAATAGGATTAATCTTCATCTCAGCTGCATGATCTTATAGCTCATCAAGTAGTTTAGCATACTCTATCCAATCTTGATCATTTTACTCCATGGGATATTATTTATTCACCTTGTCATACACCTGGCCCTCAACTTGGCAAAGTTCTTTAAGTTCTTGAAATAACTCCATTTGTAGCTACCAATCATCCTTGATAATACACTCCACTTCATGCTTGAAATGGTCATCCACAACCTCATGATTAGAGATGGTGTCTTATTCATGTATCTATTTCTTCAAATCTTGGTCACATTCCTCATGGATACACATCTCCTCAAATATGGAGGTAAAAGCTTCTGAATTGTCCTTTTGTTCACCAAGGGGAGTCCCATGGTAATCTCTTCCTCATAATCACTCACGAGGTATTCTTGATCAGCCATGAATTGAGTTTGCTCTTATTCACTTGATTTTATCAATATAAGCTCTTCTTCCAAGATTTATTCTTTTGCACAAGGAAGTAATTTTTCATTATCAACCAAATAAGGAGATTCAACACATGAAATCACCTCTTATTTAGCACTTAGGACCTCTTGAGAGCTTTCAAATTATACCTCAACTATCATAATTCTATATTGTTTGTTAAGGGATGCAAGGTCTTCCATATCATTCATGGTGATTCCAAGATTATACATCTTGAAATATGGCGACCTAGCCCAATAAGGATACCAAGCGATTGCATTTTCTTCAAGCAAGATTCTAAATTTTCCTCAACTAGCTGTTCTTCGTTTGGATCCCACACCAAAGGTCCATCAAGGCAAAGGGTGATGGGATTAGGACAAGATTAAGTAGTTGGTGGAGGTGGAACATATAGCTCAAAATCATATTGGGAAATCTCTTGAAGGAGGTTAGATGGGGTGTGTTTAGGCATATGATCTTCTTTTGGGTCTAAACCTTCCATCACACCTTGATTTAACAACTTCATCTTTGCCTCTAACTCTTCAATTTGCTTGGCTAGGTTTTCGTGGAAAAGTTTCTCTTGAAGTTCATAATAATAATCATGAGCATAAGTAATACGTGAGGGATAACATGAGACACAATAATATTCTTGAGGAAAGGTAGGAGGGACTTGTAAAGGGTCAACTTCATTTTCAACCTCATACTCTGTTAAACACGGAATATACTAAGAGGGGGGGTGAATCAGTATATTATATATCTTATAAATCTTTCCTTTATCAAATTCCACTTTTTTCCTTATCTTTGGTGACTCTTCATATTCCTCAAAGTGTCCCTTCATGAGAAATTGTGCCTTTACTCTTTTGTCTTCACTTGGTGACTCTTGGTATTCCCCAAGGTGACTCTTCATGGGAAAATGCATCCCATCCTTCTTTTGTCTTTATAATATACTGAGAGGGGGGGGGTGAATCAGTATATTATATATCTTATAAATCTTTCCTTTAGCCACATTCCACTTTTGTCCTTATCTTTGGTGACTCTTCATATTCCTCAAAGTGTCCCTTCATGAGAAATTATGCCTTTACTCTTTTGTCTTCACTTGGTGACTCTTGGTATTCCCCAAGATGACTCTTCATGGGAAAATGCATCCCATCCTTCTTTTTTATTTATCCCATGGCTCTTCAACTTCTCCATGGGCCCTTCTTTTGTCTCATATGCAACCAAAAATATATTCGTTAATATTAAATAAATATTAACTCACATTAGCCAAGATAAATAATATTAAATGCAATGGGGCGTTTATCACCAATAATGATAAACCTTTGACATCAATGACAATATTTCCAACAATCTCCCCCTTTGTCATTGATGGCAACCTCAATCCTGAAATTGCCACATCATGTCACCTGCACATACCATCATCTGAAAACATACAGTAACTCCCCCTTATTGTAGTAACCTGTACCTATTCCCTATACTTGCTTTTTGCACCTATACCTATACCTATTATTCTCCCCCTTTGACATCAATGGCAAAGGGCCTACCTAGAGCAAACACTTAGATCCCCCTAATTTGATGTTGAACATCAATGGCAGGAAGTAATAGAAATTACACCCAACTCCTCTCATCGATCTTTGAGAAGATATCTGATTTTACCTATCCTTTGAGAATCTGCAATCAATTCATTTGAATATTTTCTTATAATCTCACAACCTTCCACATGAAACTTTAAGGTGTATCCTTGATCACATATTTGCCTTACACTCAATAGATTATGCTTATAAAACATTCTTAGTCTTGGTTCTACCATTATCTAAAAATAAAGTCCCTTTTCTGGCTATCCTGGCAATGGTTTTATCTCTGAATCTCACTATACCACCATTGATCTTCTTTACTCTTATCTCATATCATATGCCTCAAACATCCACTATCAACGAACCATGGTTGATCTTTATCTCTTACATGCAAAGCTATTTGCACCAACATAGAATCTTCAGGTTGTTTCTTCTGCCATGAACACGACAACCTTCTTCCTGATGAATGGAGCTTTGAAACTTTGATCCTTCTTGATTGAATCTGCATAAGTATCCTTTTCTTTCTCTCTAAAACTATTAGCTCTTTTTCAACATTCTAATTTCTTATGACCATAATCATTTGAAACACTACATATGCAAGAATCATTATAATAGCCTCAAACCATAATACTAATGCAAAATTTTCTTCAAAAATATATTCCTTCAAAAGATATACAAATTAATCTGTCAATTCACCTTCTTGTCATGACAAATATCCAAGACCCAATAGCATCCACCATGCTTCAATTTTCTTAAAAGTGTCTCCTTGAAGCCTAGAAGAGACACCCCCACACAAAAGGGTTCTAGAAATAAATCTCAGGAGATTCCCACATCTCCTTTGTTTCTTCCTTGATCTTCTTGTGTTTTTCTTTTAGAATCTATTTAAGCATGTCTAACCTTTTTGACTTACTAACCTTATTATTTATGATGTTCTTCTTTTTCTCAACTTTTGCAACTATCTTATCTTGACAAAGCTGATGCTCAAATGTAACAAGAGATTCTTTATAATCCTTCTTATCTGATGTTTTATCTACTATAGCAAGTAATTCATTTTCACTCTTAACCTCAACCTGATCAACCTTTACTATTTTAGGTCTCCAAACCTGAATTTGTCTTTTCTCATATTTTCTAGAGGCTCTATATCCTTTGACATACCTTAAATATCTCTTTACTTTATTTTGACATAATCTAGCAATATGTCCAACCTCATGACAATAAAAGCAAACAATATTTATCATACCTTTTTCTTGAATGTGACTGAGATCTCCCTTTGACTGATTGCTTCTCCTCATACAGTCTTTTGCCCTATGACCAACATGATGACAAACAAAATAATGACCATGAAAATAATTTGAAAACTTGAAAGCATTGGGCTGCCTGATCGACTTCTTTGATTTGCCTTCAAAACCTGCATCCTTCTTTCCTTGGACTAATATTTCATGATCTTTCTCAACCTTGATTATAAACTTCTCATGATTATCCTTTAAAGAATCTAACTCAACCTTCAACTGATTACATTCTTCTTCTTTTGATGTTAAAATTGAAGTTGTAACCTCTAACTGATTCTTAAGATCTTGAATAAATATCTTATTTTCTTTTACTTCTATAGCCAATTTAGAATCCAAGATACACACTTTTTCCTTAAGAGCCTCAACCACAGATTTCAACTCTTAATTCTCCTTCTTTAGTTGCTTGGCCATCTTATGCTTTTCTTTGATCTACATTCAAGCTGTTAAACCCTTTATGAAGGAACATGCTCTGATACCAATTGTTAAGCACAAAATATACTGAGGGGGGGGTGAATCAGTATATTATATATCTTATAAATCTTTCTTTTAACCAAATTCCACTTTTGTCCTTATCTTAGGTGACTCTTCATATTCCTCAAAGTGTCCCTTCATGAGAAATTGTGCCTTTACACTTCTGTCTTCACTTGGTGACTCTTGGTATTCCCCAAGATGACTCTTCATGGGAAAATGCGTCCCATCCTTATTTTGTCTTTATCCCATGGCTCTTCGACTTCTCCATGGGCCCTTCTTTTGTCTCATATGCAACCAAAAATATATTCTTTAATATTAAATAAATATTAACTCACATTAGCCAAGATAAACAATATTAAATGCAATGGGGCCTTTATCACCAATAATGCTAAACCTTTGACATCAATGACAATATTTCCAACATACTCCTTAACAATGCTTTTCTCCTCTTTCTTGCCCTATGACTCTATTATCTTACTTCAACTTAGGATGTTTAGATTAGAAGTCTTTTCTTGAGTAAGGATTGGAAGGCTTTGTATAGGCTCAAGCTCCTTCTCAACTTCATGCTCTTTGGCAAGACTTTTCTCCTCTTTCTTTCCCCATGACTCCACTATCTTACTCCAACTTAGGATATTGGGACTAGAGGTCTCTTTTCGAGGTGGTGGGGATGTAATTTGAGAGGGAAATTAAGGCTTGAAATCCACTTAATTGGATAATAACATGGAATTATTAAAATTCATATTATCCATCTCAATTTGCCTATCAATATTATATTTAAACACAATATTTCTCCTTTCAAATCTCTCCTCTAAATGATTGGGAAAAGAATGACTTTGGTAACTTTGATTTGGATCATGAGTAGGGGTCATATATGTCTAATAAGAAACTTGGGGAAGTGGATGTTAAGGCTTATAGGTTTGGTGATGTTTCCTTTAATGAACCCTTAGCCTATCCTCTAAGGAAGAAACTAGGCCACTCACATCAAGCATCTCACTTATAAGCCTTTGCCAATTGGCTCTCTCAATAAGTACCCATGCTCTTCTGAACAACTCTAATGCTTATATCACCTTATTAATGACATTATTAGTAACCTTTATACCATATCCTATATTTTTTTTTCAATCTCCAACATGTACCTCTCATATCCCAAAAGTATCTTTTTGAAGGTGGAAATGGATGGACTTAGGAAAGGACTAGGTTGATTAGGAGGATAAAGACATTGAGGAGGCTAGTTATAAGACTAATATAATTCAGGCATGGGTTAAAAAGGATCATATTAAAGATTATTAAATTCATATTGAGTCTGGTAAGGATCATTAAAATATTTACCAAGGACTTGTTCATATTGATAGGGAATGTCACAAGCTTGAAATGTCTCACTAGCTTGTATAGGGCAAAACTCAACACCAAAGTCAGCCATGAAACTTCATTGAAATCAAGAACACAAAGAAACCATGTTACCAAAAATATTAAAATTATAACCTATGCTACTTGACCATATGATATATCTTTGGAGTCATTGATATTTGAATAGATACTTCCAAAGGCTGATTATTAAGAGACGACACCAAAAATCTCTTAACCTCTTGGACCAAGAATCCCATCTGGCATGCTAAAAATTATCATCACTTGGATTTTCACCCTTTTAGGAGATGTAAAATCTCTCCTCATCCAAGTGTCACAATACAATCACCTATATGCTTGTGGGCAGCCTAAGGAGTGAGGTGAATCTCTAGATAAGGTTAGCTCCCTTGATGTACCACTTTAGATTGTAACTAAAATAAACTTGGGGGTGAAAAGGGATAAGGATAAATAAAATAAAACTAACTTAAGGTAGGTGATACACCAAATAACATGATGAAATCCAACCATATGCATTCTACACTTGAAATCAAAGGATAAACTAAATATACCCTTCTCCAATCTTCATCTTCTCACATCAATGTTACACTGTGAGGTTATGGATGAATGCACATAGTTATGAGGAATAGAAAAGAGGCATATGAGGGAAATAATGAATATAATAACTCACTCAATCCTTTAAATTTCCTATAACACTTCATATGCCTTACAATAAGAAGCTTTCTAAATATAAATAGATGGTGGAATAAAATCACATGCTAAGGAATCCATAGCCTTCACTTACGCAACATCAATCATTCCAAATTAACACACTAATAATAGTCATATATTAGGTAAAAATAAATATTATTATTGATAAAAATTTATTAAAATGAGTAGGACTTCACCATACGTAGGTGGAGCATCCATTACAATGGCCAAAATGGCTAGTTCTTATATAACTTGAGAGAGGGAGAAGAAGATTGAAGTCCAAGGGTCACAATGACACTTATAAAGATAATAAAATTAGTTATTTTTTCATGAGGAGAGGATGTGGGATGAAACATTCAAGGTTAGGAGATAAAAGTTTCAATCCAAGTCATAAACTTCATGAAAGTGGCAAAAAACTCCTTATTTTGGCTTAGAAAAACTTCCTTCATGATTAGCTCTATTTGAATGACTTATAAATAATTGAGACCAGGTATGATGATTGGAAATAATTATATGGACATAAAACATGCCTCTCCATGAATTAGTTTCATTCTTCATCATCTAGAATCACTTGGAAAGGAGAAATCATCATCTATTATCAAGAAAATTGGAATAAATTGATTAGTATAATCCATGGGAAGGAGTGGATGAAAATTTTAAATTACTTACATATCCATAGAATCATTAGAGACACTTAAAAAATACATCCTCTTAAAGTTTTCACACTTCTCGCTAGCTTGTCTACTATGCCAGATTTGATTGGTTGTGATGAATTTGTTTGTTAAGGAAATCAGGATTTTATATGAGACATGAAATTAATATATGGGGTTATAAAAATTCTAAATATTCCTTCTAAATTTTGTTTCATCTCTTGAAACCTCCTATAACCTGCACAATGCTCAAAATATTTAGAAAAAGCTTATTTATCACCCCATCCATACAATTATTTATAACTTGTTATGATGGGAAGTATCTTGAATGAGTCTTCAACAACATATAATCCTTTTTTTAGGCAAAATATTCCATTTTTATGCATTATCTCCTTCATTTTCTACATCAAGTCTAGACCAAGGGTTTAGGAGGGTTTTAGGTGCATTTTTCTCTTAAGGTTGGTTCATAAATATGGAACATCCAAATTAAAAATAAATTCCAAAAAATCATTTTCCAAGATCCTTGTCAATTATCTTAAACTCATATGGCCCCTATGAAAATCATCATGAAATATATAATCTCTTGAAATCACCCTATCGAGCTCTTTTTCTCATTCTAAGAGGCTTAAAGTTACCTTCAAGCCAAAATTGGCTCTCTTAGGGTTTAATTTTAATCTCAATAGTTTTTACACATATGTATTATCTATATAAACATGATTTAAATAATTTTTAGTCTCACTTAGGGCTATAAGTGAAAATGGTCTTGCATTTGGTTCTCGTGCATAAAAATACCATATAGGCCTGCCTGCAACCTTGAAGAGTTTGAGCACTCTATTTGGTTTCACCCCTCATTCAAAGGCTTTTTTATGTTGTATTATATTTTTTATAAATTTTCAAGGACCCATTAAATTATTTATCAAATTATAGTACATCATTTTATCTATATACCTCAAACCCTATCAAAGTTTTCATTGAGGGGAGTACCCCCTGTCTAAGACAAAATAGGGGGTACCTCCCTTATTTATTCAAGAAATTTAAATATTGGATAACATTTTAAATTTTTTTTGGATGATATAAACCAAATTACAACCTATTATCATGTATTTTACTCCAACTCCATAAAAACCAAAATAGACTTGTTAGAGAAAGGACTATGCATGGGTGTTTGGAAGTGGATTGTGTTTTACATGTTTAGGACCTTTGTTTCATTGATTGGTGTATGATAGGATATTATTTATAAATTGTTAATAATTATGTAGGAATTTATATTTCATTCATAATTATAAATCTTCGGTACCCCCATACATTTTTCCTATCTTTCAAGACTGAGTTCAGAAGACCCTGATTGTGTTGCTCTTTTAAACCATACAGTAGGAATTTCATGAATGAATTAGGATTTAAACACTATATAAAATAATTTAGTTTTCCTTGGAATAAATTTTTAATTTATTTAGGTCTATTTTATTTTTATTTTATCCCTTATATACTTCAAAAAAACATCCTATTTGTCCTTTGCCCACCTCATAGTCAACTACAATTGACTATGGGGTCTTGTAGGTATAGATTACTTTCTTGGGGTCTTGGTTAGAATTATTAAGTCACTAAAATAATCCATATAATCAATAATAATCATATTTTATCATATTATATTACTAATATTCTTCCATTAATATAAACTATACCCTCTTGCTTAGACTGAGAAACCCCTTTCTATAGGGCCTGCTATAGGTGCTTACAACCTTATTAGATTGATCATGGTGCCCATAGGTCTATTTGAACCCCCTCTAAGGTCACAAAGTATCTATAATAATTTTGGTTTTTATTTATATGTGTTAAAACAACATCAAAATACCTTTACTAAGGGCACTATCAACTTGGTTATAGTTGTAGGTGAGTGTTAGGCATGTGTACGAACTGCTTCACCCTTAGCAAGTGAAAAACATCTTCAATGTTCCTCTTTAGTGATTCACATGGAAACAATATGAAAAATATTAAAATTATACCATATCATCCTACTATAATTAATTGAGACTCATTTCATTGACTTGAGAAACCACTTAGCTCACATGACTATAGACATAACTGATTAGTTTTAGTGTTTGGAATGCAACTTGGAACCTCTAAATTACCATCTTCCACTAATAATTTTATCTCTAAAACTTTTAAAAGATATATTATATGATAAATAATATAATTTTCACAAATTATTATTTTAACCATGTTATGGGGTACCTACAAAAACCCTCGAGGCCTCGATTTCTATATTTTAGGGAAAAGAGTCCTTAAAACTATAATCATCCCTTTTAAAGGTAAAATCCACATTGATATTGTAAAATTGGACCTTAAAAAGATTTAAATGTTATATAAAACCATAAATATCTAAATTATGGTTATATAATCAAACCTAACACTCCAAAATGGTTTCTTAGCTCCCTATTGGTTTCTTATATGTGATTTTGACTGAAATTAGCATGTAGATTGGGTGTATAGGTAGTGAACCTAAACTATGTATGGTGGTTGAATAAAAAAATTTAAAATTTTTTCCAATGGATTCATAAAAATATTAAAATATTTAATAAACTCCCAAAATATTAATCCATAGCACAATGTCATCTTGAGAGGCTTTAGGTGCACTATTGGATTACATACAAATAGTGAGCATAAGTTAGAATAATGTACCAAAGGTTCTACCTTAAAAGGTTGGTTTATACTTAATGATTAAAAATGGAGACCTAAAATTTTTTCAAGTCTCTAAACAAGGTTTCACACCTCCCTTATAATGTTGGAATCCCCCATGAGAGCTCCTAGATAGTTGTGTATGATAGTCATAGGGTAGACCGACTATATGATGGTTATGATTACCAACTCATGGAGTGTGATTTGAAGAATTAAGTTGAAAGGTGAATGGGATCAATAAAACCTTGAAAAAATGGACAATGAGACTATCAAAACCCTTTATTACCATTCATAAAGCATAAGAATTTAGAAAATAATGGAAACCTGCCAACAACATAAAATGGACCAGTCTCTAAAATTGAGTTTATTTGCTCATCAAATCAACTTGCAATGTGAAATAAAGAATAGGTAAAATTATATAATAAATATAAAATCATCTTTAATCACCCTTAGTATCTGGTTTGTGTGGAATTTCTAAGAATGAAGCAAAACCTTCAAGGTGCACAAATTTGTAAGTAAAAAACCATAGTTAGCTTAAAAGGATGGTTCATAAAGCATGGTTGACCAAACATGGAAATATTTTTATTAAAATTAAGGTATCTGAGTATAATATAATCTCCCTAAGTATTTTTTCCTGAAACCTCATGAGTTATATGTTTTAAGCAAAAATCTAAAGGTCACTTTAGTTTGTTTAGAAAACCAAGAAATGCATAGAATAATTTTGGCCTTAAAATGGTACTTTCAGATTAAAAAAATGTGGAATTGAGCTTAGAGAAGCTGAAGAGTAACTTATTTACCATTTACCATGTGGCACACTTCCCAAGGAGGTCATACAAGTGCCAAATTCACCTTTTCCTTCAAGAAAACTACCTTTTTCTAAATAACCTACCAATTTTTAGTTGGTTTTAGTTAATTAAGACTTATTAAGACACATTTAATGTGAAATCACCCTTTTACACCACTAAATTTCCAAATAAACCCATACAAATCATTAAATGCACCTTTTTGACCCCTAAAAAGACTCAAAACGACATGTTGGCTAATGAAATTTATAACCAAGTCTAATTTATCATTAAGTAACATTAAATGACCTATGAAAAACCTCATGAAAATATATTTTTTCCCCAAAAACATCTATAAAACCAATTTTTTACCTAGCGGTGCCCCAATTTTTAAAGTCAAATTTGGTCAATAGTTACATTTACAAATTCATAAAATCATGTTTTTTTATACAGGTATGTGTTGCAATATTTATCTCTTCTTGTTTATAAAGATTTTTTCCTTGACGTTAAGGTTATATTTATCCTTATAGGACATACCCATGAGGGAATCAACATCACATTTAGAAACCTATCTAAATGTATAAAGAGGAAAGATGTATGGATTACGACAGAAATGATGGACACTTATAGGATGTGCAAAAATACAAGAAACTTCATGCCATATTTGATTGAAGAGGTAGTGGATTTCAAATACTATGTTAATAGTTACCAATTTAATGGAAGAAATAAATTAGTAAGATTGACAAAAGGTCAATACTTTCTTCTATGCATGGAGAAAGGTCAACCCATTATGTGTTGCAAAAACTCTATAAGAGATAGAAATTGCACCCCCCCCCCCACCAATTACATTATGGGGAACAAAATAAAATTGTGAGCCAAATTTTCTAGAAGGTAATCTAACAAAAATATATTTCAAAGACTTTAAAATTAGAGAAATGTCTCAAGATTCCATTATTTCAAAATACTCAGATAGAAGTAGAAAAAAAAGTGAAAAACAAATTAAATATAACTTGAATAAGTATGTATAATAATTTAATGAATTTGGTTTGAGAAAAAATATTAAGTGGAAGGATCTATAATATTACTTCTAAAACTCCATGACATAATGAAAGAAGACATGCTCCCTTCTAAGTTGAATGTACAAGAGATTTTTGGCCTAGAACTCACCATGACATAACCCTGCATAGAGATATGTACAAAATGGTTCATGATAGGACCTTTTATTTTGGAGTGGTGTCTACAAATACATATGTTGGTAAAAGAAGAAAAAGAACAAAAATTGTGTTTTATCCATCTCAAAATGTGTAAATCAGAGATATGTTATTCGTCAGACCTGACAATTCTACAAGAGTGGATTACACAGTATGGGTTGCTAGATCTAAAATAAATATTGAGATACTACAAAAAATGGGGAAATATAACAAAGGGTTGATGTAGCTTGGTTCATCCCAGTTCAAGTAGGGGAAAAAGATGTAGAAGAAGTAGAAATTTATTTAGGTTGCTTGGACAAGAAATGGAAGGTAAACCCAACTGACAAATATTTACCATCCATACTCATAGATAGTATCATCTACACTTGGAAACCAAATAAAAATTGGAGAGGTCATACACTTGTTCTCACTAATTTTTTGGAAGGCATTGTAATAGACTATTTGAATACATCATCTTACTAGGCACTATCAAAAATAGTGATAAAAGGATCGAGAAATTTGAAATGGTGTTTTCTTAATTTTGGAATGAGAAATATGAATGTTTATTTTCAAAATTTAGTCCATTTTTTGAGAATGTATAATGTTTTATTATTTTATTTTTTTATATTTATTTCTAATGGCACTTCACATTTTAGGTCTTAAAAAATACACTTCGGCATTTGAGTTTTATATTTTCTACTAAGACAATTCAAAATTTCAATATATGTGCATCTATTTAATAACATTTGACTATTGGAATGTCCACTTCACATTTTTTTTGATTCAAAATGGTCTTTAGATTTTGTGTATTCTAAATATCTAGATTTTTGAATCATGAAAACCTCTTTGGCTTTTTAGTTTCTCAAATTAAACTCCACATTTTGCATCCTTTAAAATGGTATTCGATAATTATTCCTCATAATTTACAAATTAGAATTTACTATTTGGATTTTGTGCATTGTAAAATACACTTTGTCATTTTTGTGTTTTTGAAAAGGTCTTCGGTATTTACACCTTGGAATGTCCTACTTGCATGTCAATATTTGTTATTTGGCATTTGTGTATCAAAAAATGGTAGTCGAGGTTTCCTTTTTTCAAATTACACTTCATACAAGCACCCAAGATTATGCCATGTGGATCAATATTTGTGACTCGGCTATGTAAAAGGATGACTAATCAAAACAAAAGTCATGAATAATGTGAGCACATAAGATTGCAACATGCATCACAATCTCAGTAATTTGACTATGTGGGAGATTATATTAATAATATAACAATAGAACACCTATGATTAATACATGGAATGTACACAAATATGAGATAAATTTTTATGGTCACGGGGAGATCACCTAATTTAGATTAAAAAATAGTTCATGATCCAATCAACCATTGACATGTGGCATCCGAATCATCACAGGTTTTTTAAATCACATATCACCTGAGTGTTCGATTGATGTATGAATTATTTTTCCTTAAGAAATAAACTATCAAGTCTTATCACCTATAAATGGATGGTCTATGAACCAGTTTGAATAGCTGCGTAAATTCTAACTACTTTGCACATTTAGATAGATGAGATTTATTTGTAATAAGTTTGACTAATTTTTAATTGTTTTGGATTATTTTTAATAATTTATACTTATTGAAAATACATCATATATATGTGATTTATTGGTAATAAGTCCAAGTAATTCTTGATGAAGTCCAATTTATTTATCATAATTTTTAACTATTAATTATTTTTTTATCATTTTAAAAAATTTGGACTTATTAAAAATACATTACATGTGATTTATTTGTAATAAATCTAGCTTAATCTTGATACAGTCCAATTTAATCTTGATAATATATAATTTATTTTTGATAGTTTTCAAAAATTTGGATTGTTGATAAGTTCATATTATTTAATATAGTCCTTATTTCTTCTTCTTAATATTTTTTACTTCTTTTTTATTCATCTAGAATATCTAAAATCATATCTTCTACAGCATGAGAAGGCATCTGACCAAGAGTAAGAACAACTTTATTATATTTGGGTTGCAAGATATTCAATAATATGGACATTTGTATCCACATATTCTACAATAGCTTTAAATTCTACTAGTTGTCCTAGAAGAGATCTCAGATCATTTATGTGACTAGACCTAGTGAACCCTTCATTTATTTTTAATCTAGATAATTTAAATTTTAGCAATTTTTTTTATTGATTGCTTTTGGTTTGAATAATTTGTTTATGTTTTCCACATTTCCTTTGATATTTTATAAAGATATGGCTTTGGATTTATCATCCCTACTTTTCTATTTTATTATGTTGTTTGGATCTGTTGATGTTATCAATGTTCCATAAACTATCCTCCACAAACATTTACTCATTAGTTGTATCTAAATTTTGACTTTTTAATCATGAAAGTTGAGACCAATATATTTTTCTAGTGGAATATCCATTTTAAATAATCGACCAAGACAACAATGTTGAACATCATTTTTTACCAAAAATGTGTCCATACAAAAATATCTTGACTTTGTGTACTGAAATATGCATTCAATTGCATTATATTTCCAAACTCAAATAACACTAACTAATCAATTTTTTAATTTTCTTACAATTTTGATTTAGACACAAAAATGACTCTCAATGACATAAAATGAATCTTGATAGGACAAGAATAAATTTAAATGAATTTATTTTATGACGTACATGTGACTTTATATAAGTTTTTTGAATAAAAACCTAAACACCTAAAACATTTTAGATACTAATGTAAATACTTATGTGCTAAACAACTAATGATAATTCTTAATGTTTTCTAATATATCTAAAATATATAATTATAAAATTATTGATATACTTAAAAAATATTACTAGCATATAATATAATTTGAACTAATCCAAAACCATGAATTTGATTTTTAAAAACACTAACAAAAATAAAAAATAATTTTTTGAATTAAAAAAAAAATTCTCAAAAAACTAAAGAAAATTGCATGTTTTTTTCATTTGTAAAATTACTAGTTGAACATAATTTGTTATAATGCAGAGAAATGGATATATGGTGGACAACTAGTGGAACTTTCCAAAAGGCTACATGGAAATACCATATCTAAGACAAATCCATAATCATCATTGAAGAGATTAACTCGTGAAGATTGTTTCCAAGAGAGTTTGAAGAAAAGCAACATGTGATGCAAGATATGAGGGATGTGTTGCTTCAACATCCCTAACTTCATTCATGGGTTTGGTTTGCCTTGATCATATGAATGGTGAGATTTCTTTGCACAGTGATTTGAGTGAAAGCAAGTCTGAATTATCAAAGTGGTGAAAAGTGAATCATTATGAAGCAAGTCTGTGTCAGTCCCAAGTTTATGTGGACCATGGGCACGTGTACATGAAAGTGTCATGCGGGTGTTTGTGAGTAGTTATATGGTCTTAGATTTCATGAATTAGGGGTTGGGTTGTCCTAAGTAGAGAGTAATCAGACCTAGAGGGAATTGTTTATTGTACTCATTCGAGTGGCTCTGAGCATTATCAGTTGATCTCGACTCAGTGGTTGTTGTGTATGTTGGCCAGTTAGCTCGTTTATTATGCTTTGGACCAGATTGTCCTAAAGATTTAATAAAATACATGTTACTCCTCGTTTTATTACATTGTGTGAATGCTCATGTGTGTGGAGTCAATTTAATGATATTTTTAAGTGTGTGTTTATCGTTCCACTGCTAATCCTTTCTTTATACAAGTTGTTGTCTACTGTGTTTATGGGTTACTTGTGCAGGTAAAAACTAAAGGCATAGTTTGTAGTTCTTGTTGAGTCCCATCATAACGAGGGAGTCCTGGTAGGACAAGTAGTGTCATATGGCCATACCATCTCTAGAGAGCTAGCCCCATGACAGTTGGTATCAAAGCACATAGTTTGTGTTTTGTGGGATTGTGTTTGCCTAAAATTTAAATAGTCTTGTGCCTTCCCATATCGAGTCAGTCTAATGTTTTTTGGTTATGTCTGAGTCAGTATGGTAGGAGATCTATCTAGGATGTTTCTCAAGGAAGTGTTCAATAAGGGTCAGGAGCAGGGTTGGGGCAATGGTGAAGGTACAAGTGGTGGAAGTTGCCATGTTAATAAGTCAAGAATTGTTGTAGTGGATGAAGGCCTTATTGAGTGAATTGGTGCCCAGTTCTAAGTGATGGGGGAGCATGTGGGTATGAGATTTAGTTATCTTGAGGAAAAGGTAACTACCATGGGGTAGACAATCATGGAACTTACTAGTAGGTTGTATAAGAGTTTGGTGTTCTAGATGAAGTTATAAGATGAAGTGGATTTGTACCAATCAGTAGTATTGGGTTTGGTGAAAGCATCAGGGTCCAATTCTTCTTCAGTCGTGAAGCTCCCCAAGTTGAAGGAACTAGAGTGTTATGATGGTGAGAGACATGAACATCTTCTGGATATTTTATTTTTGATCATGGAAGAGTTCCTAGTAGGGTTAAGAGGTCTTTCAGGTGCATAAGAGGTGTGTGCTGTAGTAAGGTACCTCATGGGTATGGGAAAGGGTTGGTATATAACCTTGGCTAATGACATTGCATTAAGGAGTTCTATGTGGAGGTTGGACTCTTAAGAGGATCTAAAGGAAGCCCTTGAGGATTAGTTGAAGTAAGTGGGAGAGATGGGTGAGTATATCCATGATTTCCAAATCCTTTTGTTGGAGTCCATTGACATGTCAAAGGAAGATAAGTTGTTTTGTTTTACTCATGGTCTTTAATCATGGGCTTAGGGGGAGCTCCATTGCCATGAAGTGTCTGATGTTAGTGAAGCAATTGTTATAGCAGACTATCTCTTGGATTGTAAAGAGGGTTATTCATCCAAAAACACTTTGAGCCCTTACACATCCATATGGGGAGGCATTGGTAAGGGGTTAAGTAAGTCTTCAGGGAAGCCAGTGGGTGACTAGGGAAAGAGGGCTACTTTAGAGTCATCAGAGGGATCTTGTAAGTCTTGGAGCACTTCCATGGGTGGCGAGATGAAGTCACTAGTTGGAGAGTCAAGTAGGAAGTGGTTCAATTTAAAGTGTTGGACATGTGGTGGGAATCACTACAAGTAAGATTGTCTAAAGTAGTAGGGGGTGTTTACAGTTTAGAAGGAGGATCTAGATGAATGATGTGAGTTGACTATGTGTGTGCTTAGGGGAGATCAATGCTATGTGAAGCTTGGGTTTGGAGGTGGTCAATGTAACTTGATAGGGTTGATTATTATGGAAGTGGTTCTCACAAACATAGGTGTTTTATAGTTGGAAGTCAACTAGTTTAGCCTTAGAAACTTGGCCTCCAAACATTTGGGGGTTTAAGTAAGCTTAGATTAGTTACAATCCATCCATGTTGTGCTAAGGCAGGGTTTACCCAGGTAGGTAAGGTGATATTTTTTCCCCATCTTGGGTTTCTTTTATGCCAGATCTATTACAGACGTGTAGGGTGAAGATTGAGTAGAGGAGCGGGATTGGGAAGATGAAAGTGGTGTTGGGTTGTGTATGTAGAAGAGTGAAAGAATTGGTGGTGATTTAGTGGATTTTGTATTATTTGGTGGTAGTTGCGATGTTAAAGGGGAAGCAGGTTCCTTTTTCCCATTGATGTGGGGTGGGTTCTTCACAACCATGGGTATGCTCAAGGAAACATCATCTTATTGTCCACAAAGAAGATAATTGATCATGTGCATCATGTTGGTTCCTAAAGAGAGTTCTTGGGAAGGACTCTATTCCTATTGTTGGGCCTAGGGTGTTTGATCTAAAGAGTTATCTTTGCCTATTATTCTCTTGTTGGGAGTTTCATTACTATTTGGGGGAAAGTTTGATGGGGTCACATAGTCTTTACTGAGTTTGTAGAGTCTTAAAGGGGTGGGTCATTAGGAGCCATTTTCCTCCACCCCATGTTTGGGTGTTTGCAAGATTAGGGTGATCTTGTGAAGCTACATTGGTTTGGTGTACCTTAAGTAGGCAAGCCTTGTCTATGTGCAAAAGTTGCCAAAGATTCAGTTTGTTTCTCAATTTTATAGCCAATCAGTTTCTTGAATAGTTTATTAGGGTGAAGATGATGGGTTACTTGGAAATATAAAGTGGAGGGAGTTTCTAGTAGTGTTGGAATGGTGTTTTTTTGCAAGCTAGGAGTAAGTGAAAGCCCTCAAAGTTAAGGTCATGGAGTTTAGCCTTGGTCTCTTAACTTTGAATGGAGTCAAAATAAGGGATGTGCTTTTTCTTGGCTTTGGGTTTGAAAAGGAGGTGTGTTAATCTCTTGAATCTAAATAGATATTGAAAAGGGGATGTGTTTCTCTTAGCTTTAGGTTTGAAAAAGGGTTTGTGATAATCTCTTGACTCTAGAAGAGCTTGAAAAGGGGATGTGTTCCTCTTAGCTTTGGGTCTAAAAAGGGGTTTTATTGATCTCTTGACTCTAGATGGAGCCTAAAATGGCGATGTGTTGATCTCTTGGCTTTGGGTCTAAAAAGGGGGTTGTTTTGGTCTCTTGACTCTAAAGGAAGCTTGGTAAGGGAATGTGGTTATCTCTTAGCTTTGGGTTTGAAAAGGGGAAATGGTGGTCTCTTGACTCTAGAATTCTAGATAGAGCCTGAAAAGGGGAAGTATTGGCCTCTTGCCTTGGATTGGGTCTAAAGAAGGGACATGTTAATCTTTTGGCTTTGGGTTGAGCCTAAATAGAAGATTGTTGCCCTCATGGGTTCCTGCTAGTGGAGTCGTGTCGGTGCTAAGGACGTTGCTAATTTTTAAGTGGGGGAGTCTATGAGGAATGTGTTACTTCAACATCCCTAACTTCATTCAAAGGTTTGGTCTACCTTGATAAAATTAATGGTGAGATTTATTTTCATAGTGATTTGGGTGAATGAAAGTCTGAACTGTCAAAGTGGTAAAAAGTGAATCATTGTGAAGCAAGTCTATGTCAGTCCCAAGTTTATGTGGACCACGGGCACATGTCCATGTAAGCATCGTGTAGGTGTTTATGAGTAGTTCTATGGTCTCATATTTCATGAAGTATGGGTTAGGTTTTCCTAGGTAGAGATTAATCAAACCTGGGAGGGAATTGTTCATTGTAATCATTCAAGTGGTTTTGAGCATTATCAGTTGAGCTTGACTCAATGGTTGTTGTGTATGTTGGCTAGTTGGCTCATTTATTATACTTTAGACTAGATTTTATTGAAGAGTTAATAAAATACATGTTACTCCCATTTTTCTTGAATTGTGTGAATTTGCATGTGTGTTGAGTCGATTTCTTGATCTTTACAAGTGTGTGTTTATCTTTCCACTACTAATCTTTTCTTTATACAAGTTATTTTCCACTATGTTTGTGGGTTAATTATGTAGGTAAACACTGAAGGCATAGTCCATAGTTCTTGTTGAGTCCCATCACAATGAGTGAGTCTCGATAGGACAAGCAGTGCTGCATGACCATGCTAGCTCTAGAGACCTAGCCCTGTGACACAAGATAAAAGGTAAAGTTTCTTGAGATGATAAATACACAAAATATATATGGTGAAGAAAATATAACATGATTGTTTTACTCAATGACCCCATTATTATTTTTTTAATAGGGACCCATTAAAAGTTTGAAAACTCTAGTTCTATTTTAAAAAGCCTTTTCATCAACATTTATATGTGTATTCAACAAGATCAAGATTTAAGAGATCTTATACTTTATGTAGTTGAAAATTGTTCAATATGAACACAATTGGAATTTTTTTTTTATCTGAGTTTTCACTTTGTTATTTATTCAAATTAACCTATTAATGGTCTTTGGGAGTTTTGCATATATACAAATTTTCACATCAGGACTTCATGTATTTTACACTTCACAAGTTATGCATTCACATTTTGGGTATTCAAAATTTTTGTTCATAGGTTTTTTCATCAAAAATTTATCACGTACTTCAACATATCTAAATTTTTGATTCCTCATCCATGCGCAACTTGATTTAAATTCACATAGTTTACACTTCATAAGATGTGTTCGCAACTCTTGATTTTTGTTAGTCATAGACTTTGAAATTTTTGTTCTTCATAAATTTAGTATTTAGAACTTGTGTTCACATATTTTGTCATGAATTTACCTTCACATATCTTACATTTTAAAATTTTTGTTTAAAATTTATGTTTCATAATTTGTGTTTAGTATTTGGTCTTCAGAAAATGTGTTCACAAGTCATGTTCACAAAAATTGTTCTTTATAGTTTGTGTCCGTAAGATTTGGTCTTCAAATATTTTATTTGAAACTTTTGTCCATTTTATCCTTCACCTTCACATTTCACATATTCAAGGTGTCATAATAATTGGCTAGTTCAGTCTCAACACAAAGCCTGACACCTAAATTTTGAAGGCATATTACATGGCAAAATTTATTTTGCATGAAATTAGCAATAATGTGACACTTATCCAAGGATAAAATGTGGTATTTATAAAATGCATAGAAATACTATATGGCATACCCACCAAATTAAAGTGGAAAAGTTTGAATTGTATGAGTAAAACAAGCTTGGAAACATTAGACATTAATGGTGCATGAACTAGAATTAAATTATTATGCTCAATGATATATGAGTGAATTATAAAAAGGCATTATGCCTATTTATTACTAAAGATCTCAATAGAACTAAAATTCACAAGATAATTAAAAGCCCTGTCTATTTTTGTTCCTGCATGAATTACTTTCAAAAAGCAAGTAAATAATTGAATTGAAGACTAGAACTATGTAATTGAATTAGGTAGCAATGGATTATTCATCCAAGGTATTTAGGGGAGGGTTTACACCTTCCAAATTATCTATCAAATACTCCATAGAATATATAGATATTATATTTGATTCAAATGTGTTCAATGATCAATATGCCAATTATTTAGTTCTTTGGGATGTGATTGAGAATATAAATGCCCATTCATGTAAAAATAATCTAACACCCCCACAAAAGTAGCTAGTAGTGGACTTGTTTCCATTAAAGTGTCAACATTTACATTTTTTAGTGGCCAAGACTGAGTTGATGCCCTGCATCAACCTAATGAGGGAATTATTCTTCACAAGGAAGGTGACTGGTGGTAATTTCCTACACCACATAACTCACAAGATAGTTATCACTGGAATTTAAGGGGATACTTTTTAGTGGTACCTATATTTTCCCAATGTAGATGACACATTTAATGGAAATTATGTTGAACTATGGAAGAAGACTACTATAATTGAGAAGTCACTAAGAAAATATATCATTCTTAGAGAAGTGGTTACTCTCAAAGACAAGGAGTTAGTGCATATGACCTAATTTTTTATGGGAATCCATATTGGGATGGAGTTATTGAATAGGTTATATGGTCACCCTAGTATCCACTTCCTCCACCTAGAATGGGTGCCATTTTTGGATTTATCTATAACCTCAGAGTTAAACATCACCTTGGGAGAGAATTAATGCAATACTACATGAGCAAGTATTTAAGAATGATAAGATGCCCTTGCATGATAATTTATATATGATGTCATATTTGTTGGATTTAGTCATGGGAACCATTTACATGTATAATGGATCTCTATGGAGCCTATCTATATATTTCATTCAAAACTAGGTATGTAACTTCTTTTTCTTCCTTCACATCTATGAATATACAAGGAACATAGTTAGAATTGATGAAAATGTTTACCCTAAATTATATAGGGTAATTCATGAGGAACCCTTGCTTAAAGTATCAAAAATCATTATAAAAATGCTAAATATAAGGGGGGATTATTAGCTCTATCTTTAATACATAATAACCATGTTTATGAGGAACAAGGTTTCCCCTTTATGTCTCCCAAAGCATGCCCCTAATAAACTAGCTGAATCAGATATTGATTATAGCTGTGGTAAAGCATTGATGGTGATTTGAAGAAGAATAATAAGGATTCACTTCATGGATCTTATTTGATGATTTTATATTTGTGTTATATTAATACAAAACATTTTGGAGAATTCTATAAAGATATGGAATACTATTCATTAGTGAGTTTATTACATAGGGATTGGGATCTTCATGGCATAATTTAAAAGCACATTCAAGGTTTTGACAACCCTTAAAATCATGAACTATATGAGCATGATTTCATTTTTCGAATGCAAAATATGATGCCAAGGTTTTGGAAAGATAAAAATCAAATTAATTAATGAATGAAATTTTAAGAGCCATCTAAGTAGTTCCCTTCATAATAACTATAGAGGCACATACTAGGATCCCACCTCCCAGTGAATTGTCAACTAAAGATTATTATATTTCTCAACATTCCAAAAAACCACAAGATAAAGGAACCTCCTCGAAAATACCATCCATTATGATTATAGTCCTAAAGTAGGAAAAAGGTGTAGAGGAGGCCCCTATTAAGTCAACATCCTCATAGGAAGGTTCATCTTAAACACCACCAATTATAATGATAATTATTAAGTTAGAGTAAGAGGTGGAGGAAATTCTTGGTAATTTAAGTTATTTTTGGAGAGATGAAGAACCACTTTACATTGATTCTTTTGATTCCAAATATTATAACCTCCTTATTGCATCCTTGGTTCCAAATACTACAAGTATGAATGTTACACCTACTTCCACTTAGTAGGCTCCTTTATTGATGAAAAGTCGATAATTTGATAAAGATGAAGCCTATAGTCCTTAAGGACCCTATGGATTTAGTTGTTGAAACACCAATACAAGAAGGGCATGAGCTTGAAGATGAGGATGAGGAACTAAAAAATGCTAAAATATTGAATCTTGAAAAAATAAAAGGGAAAACACCAATAAAGGTATAAAAGTCAAGTAAGTACATTACCCCTATAACTAGCTTAGTCCCTATTATTTATTCATTCCTTATGGTTTCTATTGTTTCTCTTATTACTTTAATTTCATTAGTTCTTATTGTTCCTAATGCTTCCTTTTACTCCATAATTCCTATTACTTATAATATTATTATTGTTCATGTAAGTCCTATTTCTTATATTACTAGGATTATTTATGCTACTATTATTGTCTTTTCCTCCCTTGTTATTACTTCAGTCATAGTTTCTTGTGTTCCCCCTAAATCTAATAAGGTACATTTTAATAATACTAGGGGATCCCTTGACAACACCCAATTGTATGTGTCTTATACTCAATTAGTATTGCATGTGCCTTCCTCCACCACAACCTATGTTACTTATATTAATTCCTGTACTAAATCCAAGAAGAAGAAACCCACTTATATTTTCATCCAATGCCTCAATTTCGAAATGTGGAATTGTTTAAGATCATTTGGACATCATTACCACACCCATTACACATAGAATAATTAATACAATATTTAGGGGATGTTTTAATAGAGATTACTACTAAGGAAACTTAGTCACTAGATGCCGCATAGTTAGTAATTCCTTAGTGTGCTATAGAACTAGAAGCCCAAGCTTCTTAAAGACCTAATCTGACAATAAATAGCTCCCCATTATGAGCTCTATTTTTAAAAAATAAATGAATGCCATTTATAGGGCTTAAAAGAAGAAGATAAAAGATGATTCCATCAGAGGTTTGGTCTTGGAAGAAAGGTAGGATGTGTTCTCACTATCAAAGAGAAATGAAATGAGACTTGGGTAGTCTCTATATAATGAAGATTTCAAATCCAATTTGCATTCAAATATAGAGGCCTTTCTATAACTCCATTAAGACATATATCAAGCTATACAAGAGTTACAACAAGATCTTAAGTAGGTAATAGAACAACAAACAAATATTCATGTTCATAGGGAGATTTAAGGTGATGTATAGAATGTTGATCTTAGGCTTTATAACATTTTAGAGACTATTGGTTTAATGAGGGATGAATCTTTATCTCACATTTTTGAAATGATAAATTTATTTAATTCTTTGAAAAAAGATGAAAATAAGTTCAATTTACTCATATTGTATATAACCAATTAGGATTACAACCATATTATTTTAATGACACCATTGAAAGCATCCTATGATCTCAATATAGTAATCATTAAGACATTATAATTTAGAGAATAGGTATAAAGTGTTAAATCCTTAATTCCTAAACTAATAGAACAAGAAAAACAATTCCTATAAATTTTGTATGAGTTGAAGTTGTCACAGGCCCTAAACCCCTCAAGAAAATTAATAAATAGGGCTAGTTTTGATTAACTACAATAGAAGGCATCTACCAATTTTAATAAAAGTCTCTATGGATGTGCACTATAATAAATTGAACAAGAACTAGGATTTTACAAGAAAAAGGTCATAGAGGTGGAGATATTTTAGGTGGAAAGATGGAGCATGCATATTTACTAGTGTAGGTCACCAAGATTCATAGACCCTCCCTTTCAAATATGGATGCAATAAGGTTATAAAAAACATTGGATACAATCACACTAGGAGTTGGAAGCAAATAATCAGGCTATGGATGGGTCTCCCATTTCAACTACACATTCTACTATAGTTTCTCCAATGACTATCCATACAATCATGTAATCACTATCAACAAATAAACCTTAGTGTATTTACTTATTTTTATATGTATTTTTTCATGTAAATTGATAACATAACTAAGACATATAGTATTTTATTGAATATTTTTGTAAACATGCACATGTTTCATGTATTTGTGATAGTGACTCTAATTTCAAAAAAAATGGTTTTGACTAAGTTTAGACATGCATTCATAACTTGCATTAATTATAACTCTCATTCTAATTATCACTAACATGTAATTTTAGACTTTTTCATAGATTTGGAGGATGAGGTGACCCCTCCCCTAAATATATTTATACTTTTAATCCTCTTTTTTCAAGGGTTAAAAAATCTATCAATATAGGAAGAAGTCTCTCTGATTTTCATGCAATTATGTTGATATTTTTATATTTTAATTTTGTGTAATTAATTGTGTTTACTTTCTTAGTTATTTAATTTAATAATTTTCAATGTGAATAAGCTTTATAAATTTCATTATTATTATTAATGGCATATGCTGATTGAAGATGTGAAATAAATATTAGATAATTAGAAAATAACATTTATTAAATGTAATTATTTTGATTGTTTCAAATTATTTAAGTGTACAAAAGTGTTTTTCTTGATATAGATTTATAGGTGTGAGTAATAGTTACCTTAGATACCTATCTGATCTGAGCTATAATATCTTGAATAAGGGTGTGAAAAAGTTAATTTCAATAGAATAAATCCTTAGTTGAAATCTTAGAATGTATTAAATCAATTCTTCCCTAGATTACCCTAATGTATTTGCATGTGTGTGCAATAGCTACTAACTGCAAACATTGGTATTAAATACACTTGTCCACAAAGAGACCATCTTGAAAGTAATCCCTTTTGAAATAATAAAGCCTTATTTTCTACCTTACCTTTTCCTCTTTTGAAGTTTTTTTAGATCTACCCACTTTAGCATAGGTCCATCCATCCAACTTAACTAGGTTTTAACTTTCTTCTAGGTTTCACTCATCCATTCACACCTAAAATCCCAAATTATCATTCCACCACCTATTTTTTCAAGTCATACCTAAAACTCATGCCTTGGAGTGGATTTTATCTCCATTGAGATACTAAAACATTAGAGGTTACCTTAGTAAATTTTTGTTGTGTATTAAAACCACATCAATAATCATTATACTCAAATGAAAGGTGACATTGTTCAGCCTCTAAGTAACCACCTTGAACCACAAATTTTATGTTAGACAGATTATAATACTACATGTAAAGATATCCAAAAAATTAATGGTATGAAAACTGGAAGTTGCTTAGGGTTATTTGTCTCAAGTGAATACAAGTTTTATTCTCATTAGCTATGGGTTGGACATGAATCTGATACTAGTGTTAAATTATTTTACATGTTTGCATAATATTAAATCACTAATAAACTTCAATTAAATTTGGATTCAATATAAATGGTATGGTTTATTAATCAAGAGAGGTTAAATTATATATTATAATTATATCCTTGATAGAGGGAGTCAAGTTCAATTTAAATTCCACATATCTCTCAACCCCTCCTTTAATCTCTCAACTGTTCCCCTAAGACTGTCTCACAAGGGATATCTCATCATATTGCTATCTGTGTGAGTTATAATTGACTTACATTATTTTCTCAAAATAACATAATTATTTCACATAAATATATATCTCAAACATGTGAGCACTAACCAATTTTCCTAATAATTAGATTAATGGTGTAGATCCTAAACATTTAGAATCACCTTTTAGTTTTCTAAAAATAATTAGTAAGCAAGGTAAACATAAATATTATCTTGAACGTTATCTTAGAGGTTAAAAATGTAAAACTTTCTAATTAAACCCATATGAGGAAAACATTGATGAATATTTTAGTGATATTAAACCAAATTTTATAGGCTTGAATTCTAAAATAGGTGTTTAAATAACTATTTCTAATACTTCCATTCATTTTTTTAAAACTATGGCTACACAACTAATGCCTACACGTAGTATACATACTATGTGAAACACAATTTACTCCTCAAATATATATGGATATCCCTACATAGCACATATATGTGACACCTCATATTAAAACTCACATAACACCACTTTATTCTTATCAATATAATATAGGTACCAAAAAATCACTTATATGACAAATTTTAGATATTAAAGCCAATTTTCTCAAATGTATCAAGGTTATCATAGAGTGGGCCATTTGAAAAATAATGAAGTATTATTACATAAACTTTTGGACCAAAAAAAATCAAGCTATCCCTTTCCTATAGGAATAATTGCAAATAGTATTACACCATTTGATGGTAAAGGTGATCTATAATAACATCTTAGAGCCTTCTATTTAACATTTTTATACTATGCATCTAATTATAAGTTAATAACAAATATTTTTCCTAGGCATCATAAATATTATACTTTATGGTGGGATTTTACCTTCCTTTTAAATTATTACATGCTTTTAAACCTTTGGATGACCATTTCAAAGCTTATTTCTCTATGAACATTGGTTATAAGGTCTCCTTAGCTCAAATTTCACAAATCAAGAAAGGACCTAATGATACCATTAGTGATAACATTATTTATTATAGAATTATGATCTAAAAAATGGAAAATCTTGTGGCCAATAAAGTATTACAAGACATTCAACAAAATCCAAATTCTAGCCATTCACAAGTATATTATGTTCATGCACTTCTATTATTTAGATAAAAATTTTCATAATTTTAAAGACTATGAGGAAAATATTATCTCCATGAGCAAGTTAACTTATTGGAAAAACCCTTGCACATATTCTAATTCTAATTTTTAAATAAACTCACATTTTCAAAGATAAGGCTAATAATACTAGGAATGATGCTAAAAAAACAATCAATGTAATTTTGCAACCGACTAATAGGCTTACCTTTTGAATCCTCAATGGGGGAAATTTAAATGATTGTCAAAAATTCCTCATATAGTTTTTATAAACTTTACTAAAGTGAAATATCATATCTCTCCCTTCAACTATATAGGTTAACATGTCAAAGCCATAACCCAAAATTCCTATATCAATGCATATTATGGTTGACATCTATAAACATGAAATTAAATTAATAGATGATTTGGTTTGAGGTATAAGATAAAATATTCAATTGAGAACAACACTATTGATCTCAATTATGTTAGTACACCTAATAATGAGTTGTTTTCACATGCTAATGCAAATCTTCATATATTTTTTTGATCAATTTCCAAAACATGTAACATAAGAAATGAAGACTAATCTTGAAGTACATATAATATCCATTCTCCTTAATCCCTTTTATCCTTAACCTTTTTAGTTTCTTATTATACCTCATTTATAGTTTTTGTATGTGATTGTAACATCTATGAAGGGTTACTCCTTAGTCATGTCTTATTTCTTTGGTTGATTTATATGAGCTAGATAATTAGATTCTCAATCTATGTAAAAGTTATATCAAATAATTCACATATGACTGGTCCTCTTATTTCTTTCAAAATAAACAATGATGGGATGAATGATGCCCTAGAAGGAGTCCAAATAAACATGGTATATGATAAATGTTTGAAACTTATAGTGAAAAATGGGTAGAATTAGGATGTGTATTTATTGGAATTCCCACAAATGTGAATGAAGTAGGTGGGACTAGTTCATCTAAGATTTATGGTGGGATGGTTACTCTATGTCCAATCTATTTAGTGTATTAATATATGTGACCATGCCCTCTCCCTAACCACATGCCACCTAGGGTTGTTTATGTGTGAACAATTATTATCCATTTATGTTGATGAAACCAGATGAGTCTTCTTATTTCCATTTGGTTTGATGTAATTCTATCAATATCCCAATTTCTTATTTCTCTACATCTCTTAATATTACAAAGGTGTTTCCTCTCACTTCCCTTTAAACTTGTTTTTTGAAGTGAGTGTTTGTTTGTTAGATCTAAAATTATGTATATTTTTACCATTCAATCCTAATTTCTATTACTATATGACCTAATTATATAAATCAATCTTCTTATTTTATGGTTCTATGATCTACTTTCCACTATAGTTTTTACACTACAATGGTGAACTACCTCTATGATTTTATAAAATGTGAACTTCCATACATTGTGTCTATTTAATCAATATTTTACATCAACTCATGATGAATATGTTCACCTATTTTCCATGCCAAATCACTTTACAATAACTCATTTATTATTATCTACATGACCCTTACCATTTTCATGGTTTTATAATTAATACATTTAATTTATTTTTGTAGAAACCTAAATATATAATTATACACTATGCAAACATTGACATTGACATACTTTGACAATGCAAATATATTTCATTCTTGAGCACACTTTCCATATATCCCTCTACCCATATATCATCATATCCACCTCTACTTAGAGATTCACTTATTTAGTGTGAACTTAATATATATAGGAACATATAAAAATCCAAAACATATTATATCACTATTTTAAAATCCAATGGATCTACTCATAATACATATAAAATACTCTTATGGGTATGCCTATATTGGTAGTGTCCAAGCACATTTAATGATTATTTTTTAAATTGGGAAGTATCTAATAGGTTAGCATATAAAATATTCATATATCAATAATAGTGGTAGTTAATGGATATTTATATATAAATACAAATCATTCCTAAGCTTATACTCACTTGGCCATCATCTTGAGAATCACTTGGAAACTTAAGAAATCAATTATCACTCTTTTTAGACATTATAAAAAGTGCATACACATATAGATACCTAAAAGGATTAGTCATAGAGATTTTCATAAATTCAAGTTTTTATGGTGCCAAGTGTTAAATATCAAAATGTTATATTAAAATCTAGATTGTTCATGATGTTGCACACACACACACACACACACATAAGTGGGATAACTACATGTAGTTTGATCCATATTTTATATTATTAGAATGTAGGAAAAACATATTCCATATATAATGGAGTGGTTGAGTTTATTAAATTAAAAATATGACCCCATTTTTAATGGTATATTTTGGTCAAAAGAATAATTAAGGTTTGAATAAAACATAAGGAAAATAAACATCATCACATAGGACCAAAGGTGTACACACACATAGGAAAAAAATTAGTTACATACATAAGTATCATGTTATGCTTAATTTTAGTACCCCTCCTTTCTTTTTTGAATTTTTTTAACAATGTCGTAACATTTAAATTTGTTGGCGAGGGTGAACTTTGTTTAGATTTGTTTAAATAGTTATTTCTTTATGTATATTTGAATATGAAATATTACTATGTTAAATTATTTTAATACTCAAAATATTATTTTTAGATGATTCATAGCATAATATTGATCAAATGATATAATAACAATCTATATTGTATTTAAAATTATACAATGTTTATATCTCATATTTATAGTGCAAACAATAAGTAGTTGTGATTGTCATAATTTGGTATGCTACATCTTGTTTGGTGAAAAATATCATTATTGGTATGTAACATACTTTCATATGTTTATAACATGTTTTCAAGTTGTCTCAAAGTGATAAATATCACATAATCATATTTAGTGTGTGAATTCAATGATATTCACATTGATAATGGCATTGGGGTTTTGTGTTCTTGATATGATCATGTCACAACTTGGTAAGTTGAGAATAAGTGAAAATTTGGTGAAATATTGATCATTTTGTGTTTTTAGTTTGTAAATTTTCATGTTTACAACACCATTTTCAACTTAGTATCAGTACCTCTTTGCACATGGTTGAAATAATCCTCTTAAACATTTCTAAGGTAATATGCAGAATGTTATGTTTGGTTAGTTATAAGGTGGATATTACATTGCATATTTTTTGACCTAATGTTAGGTCCATTTCCACTTATAAAGTGTTATGCATTATTGACATGTTAACTTGGAATGTTGATGATACTTGTTAAGGGATTCAAGACCATTAAATATGCTTTGATTTTGTATTTATATTGCTATATTCTTTGAAATTTTCATATAATAAAAGTTATATGGCCTGATTTATAATGAATTCATAGATATTATTTGATTAAAACATCTTTTCATGGCAATAGTTGTCTAGGAATGGATTAATGTCATGCATTTTAATAAGAATGTGGTAGATTAGATTTAGTAGTGGGTGGTTACTTTTAGTTTTAATACATGTTCTTGCCTTGATTGTGTATATTCATGATGGAAAATTTTGAAGTATTATTAGATGTTTGCTAAGTGTTTAGTGGTTTTTTTCGTCTTGGTTTTGGTAAGGAAATATTTAGCAGGGTCTAATGTCCATTAGTTTAGTAGACACATGAACACTTTCACATTAAATTTTGGTTATGAAAACCACATTGACATAAAATGATTCATTTTCTTTGATTTCACACCATTTTCCCAAGAATAACATAGAATCCAAGATCTGTATGTTTGACAGTTGGATTTGGATTTTTTAGTCTCATTTTGGTGCACATATTATTATAAAAGGTATGCAGTTGATTATATTTGTTTGAGAAATGCATTTTACAAATTTTTATAGTTTGTATTCACCAATATAGAGATTTTATACAATAAATTATTCTTTGATTAGTTTATTATAAAAGATAAATTACATGTTTAAGTGATGTTTTTGAAATAATAAATACTTGCATAACATTTGGTTATGGAAACAAGTTGAATCTACTTTAGAACTGTGCATTCATTTCATATCTCATGGAAGGTTTTAGTTCATCAAGCCAATGGATTAAAATGGTTCAAATTTGATGTTTAAGTTTTCTTTGATATCAAAGTATTATTTTTAAATATAAATCCTTTCATACATGATTATAAATTTTCATTTGGAAAAGGTCATGCATTGCATATAGTTGTTTCTGTTCTAAAAATCTTGTAAATATCTCAAAATCTTGATTTATTTTTTGATAAGGGTATTGTATTTAGTTAAAAAAAAGGTTATATTCATATTTTAAATGGGTTATCATTATGATTATTTTTAATGATTGCATGCTATATATTTGTGATTCATTTTATATCAATTGTCTAGGTAGATATATTTGTTTGTTTGTATGAAGAATGACACAATCATTATTGTTTTGATTAAATAACCAAAATGTCATATGGTTTAAATATATATTTTTAATATCAAGTAAGATATATGACATTTATTTTGAGTTTTTACATTAAAATAGAATTTGATTTGGTTTGACTTTGAAATGGAGAAATAATTTGGTTTTATTAAAGCTTGACTGCATAGATTTCATTACATGAAGTCATACAATAATAGGGTTAATGTTTTATGAAATTATCCTGCATACATTTTTGGGGGAAAAATTAACCCATTCCATTTTTATATTAAAAGTGTTGAAATTTTCATACAGGTGGTATAATGATTTTATTTTTAGGTAGTTACATTCAACATTTTCAAATATATTGATATGCAACTAAAAAAAGGAAAGTTTTATGACATTATTTTTTATCATTTTTTAATGAGGGTTTTAAAAAATAAGAATTAAAAAAATTGGTTTTGATGACTTGATATGAAAGGGTTTTATTTTTTAGAATTTTACATATAAATGTTATATAAAAAGTTATATTGTTGGTATTTTTAGTGCACTCAATTTTTAGGTTGTTTGTATAAACTTAGGGTTTTCAATATTTTATTTTAGTCACTCATTTAATGAAGTTTGATAAAATTAAATTTATACTTAGATAAAACATTCAATTAATTAACTTTGTTGGTATTTTGGCACAAAAATAGTTTGAGTTACATACAAATATCATATAAATGGATACATTTTGTATATCTAAGTGTTATGAAGTCTTTGTTTTTTCATGTAAAATATTTGGTGTTAATGTTGTTTGTATTGGATAATAGTTGTTTAAATATGTTTTGAAGTATCATATGAACATTGATACAATTTTTTTATTCATAAAATAGTTTAAGTTATTGAGTTATATGCAAAAATGGATTTAACAGTATGGTTACCAAACTCATTTTATTCATAAGTTCATGAAGAATTTTCATTTAGTTATAATTTGATATGAATCTAAAAGAAGTTGTTTTATTGAAATTTGTAAGGAAGTATTCATATTTTTATTAGTGTTTAGATTTGTTATTAATGGTGAATAATTTGAGATAGACATTGATAATTTAATGTTAATAGTATTTTGATTGCCTAATATTTTGTTATAAGTTTTTGTTTTTTAATTTATTTAAAATTAATGTCATTGTGGACCCCAAATTATTATATTTTGAGGATAAATGTTTGGGGAAGAGATAGATATAGTGGAACACATATTTCTATTCATTTTGATGTACGTAATCATATATTATGGAAGTTTCTTGATAACATTCCATATTATTCTATGAGTTTCAATAGCGTATACCATAAAATCATGAGTATATCATCTTAGATATCTAATTCTTATGGATCAAGTACTCAAATTTAGTCTTTTCAACATATGCATACCATAATTAAATTTGTCCAAGATAATCCACCTTTATTTAATCATCATGATTTTAATGTAAGTTAAATCTTAATCTTATAAATATGAACCCTTGTTTAGCTTCTATTACTAGACCTTATTCACTTGTGCTAGATAATCCCACCTCTTGTAGTAAGAAACATGTTGGCATCCCTATGAATCATCTAATGGTGACATGTGTATTAAATAAAGTGAATCTAGAGGTTGATGACAGCTATGGAGGCACTAATTTGATTTACATGTTACCTTAATGGAATATATAGATTATCAATTAGATAAAGGATCCCCACTCATTGATCTTGTTTCTAGTAGTGAATTTGATTGATATAGTTGTGATATGTTTTACTTTATGTTTCATTTTTATAGCCACCAGTATATTCTTGTCATGTATACTTTATAGTTTTACATTTTTATTGATAGATGCATTTTTGGCAATAGTATGGTTGGTTTATATGGTAGCATTGAAACTCTTTTTTAGTAAAACTAGCATTCATGGAATTTATTTATGTTTATATTTCATAATTTGATATTATTAGATAAATTATTCATTATCAATTATAATTTTAAATAGGTTTAGACTATTTAATATTAGTTTTTATGGATTATTTATTTTGTGTATTGTTAGATAATTGTCTAGCTAAATGTCAAACAAGTCTAAAGGACCACCACTAGATTAGAAATTGTAAATTGGTTTGTGTTTTATTTAATCTCATGAGCTTAATCGTAAGTTCAAGATATAAATTTAATTTATAAATTTTATAACTTATAAAGTAATTATTTATAATTAATTGACTTTTAAAAGTCAATCAACTTATAACTACCACTAAAAAAAGTTAGTTGTAACTTGATTCATAATTATCTCAAAGGAGAATTACTTTATAAGGATATTGAAGGCACATATCAAAGTGAGAAAAATAAAGGTATCAAGATCTATTCTAATTCTAAAAGTTTACCATCTCTTTTCTTCTTATATGCAAACATCTTTAAGATTGAATAATCATTTGTAGATAGACCAGACAACACTTTCTAAGATGGTGAATTAATTTTCTTGAATAATGTAGGTAAATCTAGGTTTCTTGATTTATTCATGAGTAATGATCTACATATTATCAAGTATTAATATCATTTCATGATTGTAGATATGTAGTCATATCTACAAAACTTCTTGTACTTGACCTAAATAATTATGAATACCTCACAGTTAGTGACAAATAGTTAATTTATTTATTATACTTCAATTTTAATTTAAACATCATGTTTGTAATCAGATTTATTTAATTTTTTATCAATAAATTTATGTTTATACACATAAAACTATTCTTGTTTCAAGTCTCGTATAGATTTATTTTTATTTTAGTTATATTTTTCTCTAGAGTTTTTGTTAGATAATGAATTTTATTTTTTATTTTTGTTTAAGTTCAAATTTATTTATTTTCAATTTCTATTTCATTTCATATTTTTATTTAATTCATTCCATCATTTATTTATTTTATGCTCTATCACATACTTTATTTCAGTATAGTTTCTAAATAGTTCAAATTATCTCTAAATAGTCTTTTCCTACTAATTTTAGTACAGTTTCTAGTTACTTGGTTATGCTTTATTTAGTTTTATTATGTTTTTTTTGTTTGTCCTATTTAATTTTATTTTAGTAGAAGTTATTGATTTTATTCATAGAAATAACTTATATTTCTTAATGTGTTGCTTGATAGTTTAGTTCATAGTTCTTAGTTGATATTTGTTAAGTGATTATGATAGTATTCATTTATATTTCATTGTTTGGTTTTCATTTTCATTTATTTTACTTTTAATTTGGTTTCTTTCATTAATTTTCTTTTAGTTTGTTCTAGTATTGAGACTAATAATAGATAAACATATTGAAATAAATATGAATAAAATATCTTTCCTTCAAGAGATTTCATCATTCATAGGATTTTCTCTATTGGATAAGTGAGATTATATATTTTGAATCTATTTTTGATTGTTAGGGTGTGGAGCTAAAAGCTACACCTTAAGGCAAACAGGAGGGTTTCTGGCATATGCAGTCGCCGGCGTCGGCAGGCCACACCAACATCGGTCAGGGGACGCAGAAGGGAAAGCAGCATCGGCAGAGAATCGGCCAGCGTCGGTCACCTCCAGGAGGGCAGGGACCGATGTCGATCACCTGTGGTAGTCTGAACTACTGTTGACGAACAGTCAGTTAAGTGAATGCGGAGTTTGCATGTTAAAGGCTTGTTCGAAGTCTTGAGCCGCAAGTCTAATCAGTGTATGCATGAGATCTATATAATAGACTCATGGGCTGTATTGTTAAGTGGAGAACTTGGAGAAGAGCTATGTGAAGCTTGGAGAGTTCTTCCCATGGTGGAATCAAGTAGGATTCCCCATGTAGGTATAAGTAAGATCAGGTTTGATATGTAGGGATGTGTGGATGCGAGGGTCAGAAAGGAGATCAGTGGGGTAGCTAGATCCAAGGTGACAGCAATACATCAGCAAGATCATGGAGAGATCTACTTGGAGTACGGTTGTGTACTCGATTGTACAGATGTACAATGAGGTGAACAACAGCTTGTGTTAGCTGTGTGTTGTGACCTATGAGAGAAGATTACTCTGGAGGGAAGTTTACTGTAAGCCCACGAAGTGGAAGAAAGAGTGCCACCTCTTTGTTGTAAATTCCTTTGTAATGAGTTGAATACATTTGTCTGTTGCCTCTCATATTCTGTGTGTTTTCTCATTGATAGTTATTTGTTCTTCTGGATTCAGCATGTTTAGTTGCTTATACATTGGTAATCATGTGTGCTCTTAAATCTGACAAGTTGTGTCAGAGCTTTGGGGAGTTTTGGTCCTATCAATTGGTATCAGAGCAAGGTTGGACGTTCTCAGAGTGAGTTTGACTAATAGATGTCCCAGATCTGTTAAGTGTTTGTTGATTACAGGTTACTCATAGGGGTTGCTGTTTGAGTGGGAGTATAGCAAGGTAGAAGATGGTACAATGAGAATGAAGAAAATCAGGCACAGGATTATCACCACAAGGAGTGTGGTGGGTTGTCTTCAGGTGGGAGCTTGAAGAGGAATACAAGCCAGGACACATATTGGATAGAGTATTGGTTTTGGGTACAGGTGCAGCTCTTTATCTCCAAGTGGGAGATTATTAGGGTGTGGAGCTAAAAGCTACACCTTAAAGCAAACAGGAGGGTTTTTGGCGTATGCAATCACCAACGTCGGTAGGCCACACCGACGTCGGTCAGGGGACGCAGAAGGGAAACCATCATCGGCAGAGAATCGGCCGGTGTTGGTCACCTCCAGGAGGGCAGGGATCGACATCAGTCGCTTGTGGTAGTCTGAACTGCTGTTGACGAACAATCAGTTAAAGTGAATGTGGAGTTTGCATGTTAAAGGCTTGTTCGAAGTCTTGAGCCGCAAGTCTAATTAGTGTATGCATGAGATCTATATAATAGACTCATGGGCTGTATTGTTAAGTGGAGAATTTGGAGATGAGCTATGTGAATCTTGGAGAGTTCTTCCCATGGTGGAATCAAGTAGGATTCCCCATGTAGGTATAAGTAAGATCAGGTTTGATATGCAGGGATGTGTGGATGCGAGGGTCAGAAAGGAGATCAGTGGGGTAGCTAAATCCAAGGTGACAGCAATACATCAACAAGATCATGGAGAGATCTACTTGGAGTACGGTTGTGTACTCGATTGTACAGATGTACAATGAGGTGAACAACAGCTTGTGTTAGCTGTGTGTTGTGACCTATGAGAGAAGATTACTCTGGAGGGAAGTTTACTGTAAGCCCACGAAGTGGAAGAAAGAGTGCCACCTCTTTGTTGTAAATTCCTTTGTAATGAGTTGAATACATTTGTGTGTTGCCTCTCATATTCTGTGTGTTTTCTCATTGATAGTTTTTTGTTCTTCTGGATTCAACATGTTTAGTTGCTTATACATTGGTAATCATGTGTGCTCTTAAATCTGACAAGTTGTGTCAGAGCTTTGGGGAGTTTTGGTCCTATCAATTGGTATCAGAGCAAGGTTGGACATTCTCAGAGCGAGTTTGACTAATAGATGTCCCAGATCTGTTAAGTGTTTGTTGATTACAGGTTACTCATAGGGGTTGCTGTTTGAGTGGGAGTATAGCAAGGTAGAAGATGGTACAATGAGAATGAAGAAAATCAGGCACAGGATTATCACCACAAGGAGTGTGGTGGGTTGTCTTCAGGTGGGAGCTTGAAGAGGAATACAAGCCAGGACGCATATTGGATAGAGTATTGGTTTTGGGTACAGGTGCAGCTCTTTATCTCCAAGTGGGAGATTATTAGGGTGTGGAGCTAAAAGCTACACCTTAAAGCAAACAGGAGGGTTTCTGGCATATGCAGTCACCGGCGTCAGCAGGCCACACCGACGTCGGTCAGGGGACGCAGAAGGGAAACCAGCATCGGCAGAGAATCAGCCAGTGTTGGTCACCTCCAGGAGGGCAGGGATTGACATCGATCACTTGTGGTAGTCTGAACTGCTGTTGACGAACAGTCAGTTAAAGTGAATGTGGAGTTTGCATGTTAAAGGCTTGTTCGAAGTCTTGAGCCGCAAGTCTAATTAGTGTATGCATGAGATCTATATAATAGACTCATGGGCTATATTGTTAAGTGGAGAATTTGGAGATGAGCTATGTGAAGCTTGGAGAGTTCTTCCCATGGTGGAATCAAGTAGGATTCCCCATGTAGGTATAAGTAAGATCAGGTTTGATAAGCAGGGATGTGTGGATGTGAGGTTCAGAAAGGAGATCAGTGGGGTAGCTAGATCCAAGGTGACAACAATACATTAGCAAGATCATGGAGAGATCTACTTGGAGTACGGTTGTGTACTCGATTGTACAGATGTACAATGAGGTGAACAACAGCTTGTGTTAGCTGTGTGTTGTGACCTATGAGAGAAGATTACTCTGGAGGGAAGTTTAATGTAAGCCCACAAAGTGGAAGAAAGAGTGCCACCTCTTTGTTGTAAATTCCTTTGTAATGAGTTGAATACATTTGTGTGTTGCCTCTCATATTCTATGTGTTTTCTCATTGATAGTTATTTGTTCTTCTGGATTCAGCATGTTTAGTTGCTTATACATTGGTAATCATGTGTGCTCTTAAATCTGACAAGTTGTGTCAGAGCTTTGGGGAGTTTCGGTAGAAGTTATTGATTTTATTCATAGAAATAACTTATATTTCTTAATGTGTTGCTTGATAGTTTAGTTCATAGTTCTTAGTTGATAGTTGTTAAGTGATTATGATAGTATTCATTTCTATTTCATTGTTTGGTTTTCATTTTCATTTATTTTACTTTTAATTTGGTTTCTTTCATTAATTTTCTTTTAGTTTGTTGTAGTATTGAGACTAATAATAGATAAACATATTGAAATAAATATGAATAAAATATCTTTCCTTCAAGAGATTTCATCATTCATAGGATTTTCTCTATTGGATAAGTGAGATTATATATTTTGAATCTATTTTTGATTTTATAATTAAAGAAGTATTTGATTTTTTAATTATAATGACAAATAATTCATATTGTGTTTTGCTAACTTATTCCTAGAATCATTTAAAAAACCATATGAACATCTTAGGATCATTTTTTTTCATAGATCCCTTATGTTTAAACTAGTTTCATTCCAACTTGAACGTTGAGATAGGTGAAAAGGTTGATTAGTTGACATAACAATTTCTATTGTCAACAAATTTGACGACTCTGATAAGGAATTTTTTGGAGATCTTATCTTTATTTTTTTAATTTTGATTTATTCTTTAAATCTTTCTCTATTGTTTATGTATTTCTTGCCCAAGACCTTTAGTGTTCCCTCTCCTATCATTCAACTTGAATTTGATATTACTGAGGATCATGTAGATATTAATTTTAATCTTGTTCATTTTTATTGGTATAATAGATGTTATTATTTGTATGTCATTATTGAGGTTATGATGCAAAAAAATAGGCCAATCTTCTAGAGGCCATAACTTTTGACCCATAACTCTATTTGAGCTCTTCCACACACCAAAAAAACCATCTCAAAAAGTTTGTTTCTGTCCTAATCCACCCTATCCACTTAGAGTTGATTTCAATATTTTTTGAAGCCTATAAGTGATCATATGAGGGTCTAAAATTATCATTTAATGATTTTTACAAAACAAAATCTATGTTTAGAAATTGTATATTTTTAGGACTAGACGTCAACTTCAATTGAATTTCATATTATAGGATAATTTTAGTGTTTAGACTATTTTGGAAGATTTTTAGAGCTGCTTACAATTGCATGCAAAAATTACTAAAATTAGTAGCTGATAAAAATAGAAGTTTTTTTTTTAATTTTGGTTGTTTTCAATTTTTTTGCATGTCAACTCTATTTCTGAGTTAAGTTTTATTTAATCATGGTTTGGGTTTGCAATTATTTTAATTAATTAAATATGAATAATATAATTTATTATTTTAGAATCTTTGTCTATTGATAAATTATTATCTTGATAGTTTTCAGGTTTATTATCTAGTATCAAAGAAAGTTTTAAATCTTGGAGGAGTACAAAATGGTGAGAGGATGAGGAGGTTTTACACAGATAAACTAGACTATACAAGAGCTATAGAGGCAAGTGAAATAATTAAAATAGGTTATCACCAATGAAATAAAAAGATAATGTGGTGATGAAGATGAGGATGACATAGATTGTGATGAAAAAATTTAGAAAGAAGAAAAACAACAAGATCAACCACCATCAATGGAAGAGAGGATGGTTAAATATTTAGAAGGAAGAAATGAATGAATCAAGGTTAATGTTACAAATTATGAAGTTATTTTAAAACTAGAGGAGTTGATAGATTGGATGAATAGCATGGAAAGTTTCTTCGAGTGGAAGACTATGAGAGAAGACAAGAAGGTAGAGTTTGCATTCACAAAATTGAAAGGTCATACAATAATTTAGTGGGATCACCTACAAAGAGAGAGATAAATAAAAGGTAAAGAGAATAATAATTCATGGAAAAGGTTGGAGAATAAGCTGAGGGAGAAATTTATTCCTATGGATTATGCATAAACCATATACATAAGATTTCAAAATTTGACGCAAAAAGATCACAATATATAAGAGTATACCAATGAGTTTTATAATCTCTTCTATTTGAATGTAACATGATTAAATAGAAGAGTAGATAAATGAAAGGTATGTAAATGGTTTAAAATTTACTATTCAAGATGAAGTAAGCATGTATATATTATTTTTCATGGAGGAGGCTTATTAATTAGCATTGAAGGTAGAAGAAAAACAAAATAGATAGAATTTTAGAAGAAAGTCTCTTAGTCTAAGAAGAGGTAGATACCCTATAATAAGGGGATGAGGTGGGTTTAATACCACCAAAGGTGGGTCTAATATCAATAAAGGTGAATTATCATGTGGTGTAGAAAGGTAAGATAAGGATAGGTAAGGGTTTCAATACTAGCAAAGAGGAAGAGGTTTTCAGAGAGGATGAGGTTACAGTGGTACTAGATGATGGTTTTTGGATTAACATAGATCGTATGTTTGTTATAGATGTGAAGGAGAAGGGCATAGATTATTTGAATTTCCACATTATTAAGATCAAGAAAGGAGTCAAGAGGATCACCCAAGAGTGAATCTAGTTGAGGTTGAGATAAAAGAGAAAAATACTAAAGTTGCACTAATAGATTTTGGAGAGAATCTCATGATGAGAAGAACAATGATTACTCTAGGGAAGAAAAAAGTGAATAATAAAGAAGGTGGTGAAGCATGGTTGTGATAAAATATTTTTCTAATAAGAAATACTTTAGGTGGAAAGGTATACAAAGTAGTTATAGATGGTGATAGTTGTGAAAATATGGTTTCTAAAGAAATGATAGAGAAACTAAATTTGTAATGTGAAAAGCATCCTAATCCTTATCAAATTTAATGGTTTGAGAAAGAGAATGAGGTTATAATAGAGAAAATGTGCTTAATAAAATTTTATATAAGAAAAGGTTATAATGATGAAATATGGTGTGATGTTATTCCAATAGATGCATGTCATGAATTATGTAGAAGACCATGGTAATTTGATAGTAAAGTGATTCACGATGGAGAAAAGAACACATAAATTTTTTGGAAAGGTACTACAAAGGTAGTTTTGTTACCTCTTAAAGAAGAGAATACAAAAAACATGATCTCTACTAAAAAAATTATCCAATATATGAAGGTAGCAAGTTATTTTTATGTATTAATAGCAAAAATGAAGACATGAAAATGGTGTAAATACCATCATAAGAAACAAGAGTGTTGAAATATTATGCAATTGTTATGCTTGATGACTTACCAAATAGTTTACCATCAAAGAGAGATATTCAACATCACATTTATTTGATTTTAAAATTAACTCTACCCAATCAAGTAACTTATAGGATGAGTCTAATAGAACATGAAAAATTAAATAAATAGGTTACTAAATGGTTATGAAATAAGTTGATAAGGGAGATTATGAGTCCATGTGCAATACTAGTGTTGGTAACTCCAAATAAATATGGAGGATGAATAATGTGTGTGGATAGTAAAGTAATTAATGAAATTATAATCAAGTATAGATTTCCTATACTTCATTTAGATGATATGATGGATGTGATTGCAGGATAATTTTTTTTACCAAGATTGATCTAAGGAGTGGTTATTATCATACTCTAATTCATGAAGGATATGAGTGGAAAATTGTATTCAAGACTAGGGATGGCTTATATGAGTGGATGGTGATGTCATCTAGATTATCTAAAGCACCTAGCACATTTATGAGGGTGATGAATACAATGATATGAGAATATATTTGTATATTTTTGGTTTTTTATTTTGATAATAAGTAAGACTAAAGAAGAACACTTACAACATTTGAGAATGGTACTAGACTTGTTAAGAAAGGAGAAGTTGTATGCAAATTTGAAGAAGTGTAGGTTTATGCAAAACAATTTGGTATTTTTGGTATTTGTAATTTTAGTAGATGGTGTGAGAATGGATGAAGAAAAGATAAAGGAGATTATTGAGTGGCCTATTCCAAAAATCATTATAGATGTAAGAAGTTTCCTTGGTTTAGAAACTTTTTACAAAAAAATTAATAAAAATTTTAGAAGTATTGTGGCACCAATAACAAATTTCATGAGAGGGAAGGAATTTACATCGACTAGAGAAACCACATAAAGTTTTGAATTTTTGAAGAAGAATATTGTAGAAAGACCAATTTTAGCATTACCAAATTTTAACAAAGTGTTTGAGGTTGATTATGATGCTTCATTTGTGGGAATTGGTGTTGTGTTGAGTTAAGAAGGGAAAACCAATAGCATATTTTAGTGAGAAATGGAATGAGGTAAAAAAAAGTATTCTACTTATGATGTTAAAATTTATACAATTGTACAAGAATTAAGACATTGGAGGCATTCCCTTGTGCCTAAGGAGTTTATCCTATTTACAGATCATGAGGCTTTAAAGTATGTGAATGCACAAAATAAGTTAAATAGTAGGAATGAAAAGTGGGTTTCTTTCTTGTAGGGGTATACTTTTGTGTTGAAACATAAATCAAGAAAATAGAATTAGGAAGCTGATGCATTGAGTAGGAGAGTAGCATTATTAACTACTTTGGTGAGATAAGTAGTTGGATTTGAAGACATCAAAGAACTATATGATATTGATCCATATTTTGGCAATGCATTTGAGTAGTATAGGAATCCATTAATAGGTAGGACATATATTATTCATGATGAATATATTATACAATAAGGTTATCTCTTCAAAGGGAAACAATTATGCATTCTAGGTGGGTCTCTATGAGACAATATAATAAGAGATTTACATAGTGGATGATTGGTTAGACATTTTGGCAAGGTGAAGACAATAGCTTTGGTGGAGGAAAAGTATTTTTCACCAAAGATGAAGAGAGATGTGACAAGGTATATTTCAAGGTGAAATATATGTTAGGTGGCTAAATGGCATACATAAAATAATGGACTATACATACCATTACCAGTTTCAAGATGACCATGGATAGATTTGATTATGGATTTTGTATTAGGATTACCAAACACACAAAGAGGAAATGATTTAATTTTTGTTGTTGTAGATAGATTTTCTAAATTAGTTTATTTCATTTCATGTAAGGAAACCAATGACACCACTAGAGTTATATAATTATTTTTTAAGGATATTCTGAGATTACATTGTGTTCCAAAAACTATTACTTTAGATAGGGACACCAAATTTCTAAGTTATTTTTGGATGACTTTGTGGAAGAATATGGATGCTAAGCTAAAATTCGGTAGTGCATATCACCCAAAAATATATGGATAGACATACATTGTGAATAATATCTTGGGAAATTTGTTGAGATGAATAGTAGAAGAGAAGCCCAAGAAATGAGACTTAGCTTTACCACAAGCTGAGTTTGTATATATTAGTTTAGTGAATAGATAAATAGGAAAATAATAATTTTAGATTGTTTATGGGAGAAATACTATGGGTATTTTATTTTTGGTATAATTACCAATTGTAGGTCAAATTAGTAATGATGTAAAAGCATTTGAAGAGCATATCAGTAGTTATATGAAGGAGTAAGTAGAAAGTTATAGGAAAGTAATGATAAATCTAAGGCATCAACAGATGTCAAAAGAAGATCCAAGGTATTTGAATAAAGATAGTTAGTAATGGTTGACTTGAGGAAATAAAGATTTACAAAAGGCACGTACAACAAGTTAAAGTACAAGAAAATTGGTCCATGCATAATTGTGATTAAAATCAATGACAATGCTTATGAGGTAAGTTTACCATAGAATTTTGATATATCTCTAGTATCTAATGTTTTAGATTTATATCAATCCATGGAGAAGATGGTGAAGGTGATGAAGATGAATAAATAAATTGGTAACAATAGGTTTGAAATAAAAAGAGGAAAATATAGTACTTGTTTTGGATATGAAGACAATTAGCACAAGGCAAGGGAATTATAACATGTATTTAGTATGTGAGAAGGATTATAACAAGAATAAAACACTTGGATTATAGAATGGGAGTAGAATATTGAATAAGAAAAATAGAAGTAGTATAATCAGGGCAAGTCATAGGAGCTGAGTTGTTTTTAACCATTTGAGAATGATGTAGAAAAAATAGGCCAATCTTTTAGAGGCCATAAATTTTGACACGTAGCTCTGTTTGAGCTCTTCCATGTGCCAAAATGACCATATCTAAAAGTTCATTTTTTTCCTTAGCTGACATATCCACTTAGAGTTGTTTTTTATATTTTTTGAATGCCATACATGATTGTATGAGGGTCTAAAATTACTAACTAATGATTTTTTCAAGAATTTTCTATTTTTAGAAATTGTATATTTTTAGGACCAGACATCAACTTTAGTTGAATTTCAACCCATAAGATAATTTTAGTGTTTAGAGTATTTCAAGATATTTTTAGAGCTGTACACTTGTATGCAAAACTTACTAAAAATAGTAGCTACTAAAAATAGAAGTTTTTTTTAGATTTTAGTTTTTTAAAATTTTTACATGTCAACTCTATTTCTGAGTTGAGGCATATTTAAGCATGGTTTGGGTTTATAATTATTTAAAGTCATTCAATACAAATCAATAGAAATTATTGTTTTATAAGCTTTGCCTATTGATAAATTATTGTCTTGATAGTTTTTGGGTTCATTAGGTTATATCCAAAGAATAATATGAAGAATTATTCTAAATACATTGGTATACTAATCTTAACATTCAAACTTAATTTCATATTTAGGAAGAAAATCATCACATTTATTAAGAAAGGAAGTGAATTTTGATTACTAATCCTCAACCTAGAACATTTTTCTTTCTAAATATTTCCATTTTGATGATTTTATTATCCTTACTAACTCTAATACAATTACAGAGTTAAGCCAACCTAGTCAAGTAGAGGAACCTGTTGGAACTTCCATTGAAAAAACAAGAAGAAGAGAGAGTTTGATACTTGATTTAAAGTATACAAAACAATAGAGATCAAGTAGAAATAAATAAAAATTAAGTATAATTTGATTTATAAAATTATCAACAATCTATACATTATTAGATTCATGGGAATCCAATCAATATTGGTAATTATCCTGGTAAGTTTCCCTCCATTAAAGGACTTAATTTCACTAAATTTTTAGGTAATCCTAGTGAGTGTTGACATTTTATCCTTCCACACCAAATGTCAACCCCTATAATTAAAAAATTTCCCATGACACCCACCCAAGCTTACACATGGTGATCTTCCTACATGGTGATGTCTTCTTTGGTCTCATTTTGAAACTTGTTAGCATGATTAAGGTTTCATGTTTGTGTTATAATTGCTTGTATAGATCATCATATGTCATAGATATCTTGAGCTATTTGGTTGATGAACTAGAATTCATGGTGGTCCCTCGATGAGTAGAGAGTTGTCAAAATGCTTTGGAGGTATATAAGGTGGTTTGAACATTGTCTGACAAGATTAAGGATCTCTGCCAAAAGTTAAGGTAGTTTGGTAGGTTTAAGGTTTCTAATCCCTATGGTTTTAGACCTATTTTAAACCATTTCTTGTGACAAGACATTTATTAAGATGATATGTGAGATGTTCAAACCTGATTCAAGTCATAATATGAAGTAAAATGTTTTGTTCAAGATCATTATTCATGGTATATTTATTCAACATGTTTCAAGCCTTGTCTAGTCCTTCAAACACACCAAATGACCCTCAAACACCTCATATGAGTTCATTTACATTTTAAGCCTTTGAAAAGGTGGAATGTTTTGATAAAAACTGCATTAGAAGGATTTTAAATGGGTCTCATATCCATCATAAATCCATCATAGGGTGGTTTCACATCATAAAGAGTCCATTATAGGGGTCAAATTCACTTCCCACTCACCAAATGGGTCCCACACATGGTAAGGTACATCCCTTCAACTAACCAAACCATACCAATTGTTTTTAATTTTTTCCCCTCCCTTTACCCTCCAATGGCACTCCAAGGTCTAAAACATAAATAAATGTAGTAAAATAGGGTATTTTGCAAGAGTTTTATAGGATGTATGGATTTGTATGGTCAGGTCCATATATAAGGAGGTTATAAAGTTCACTAAAATTTAATTTCAGGTACCTTAGATGATTTTCTATCTAAACAAATCAAAATAGGCCTAAAACCATTTAAGTTCTCTATCGAGCTCTTTAGCAGACTTGGATAAGCTCTCAAGTTTTTCCTCAATCTATATAGGAGAAAAAATGAGGAGATAATATATTGGGTAGAGAAAGGGGGTATATTTACCTTCACATTATTGGCATTGGTCTACAAATTCATGGACTATACTATATGAACAATAGTTAAGAATATGGCCAGTTAAAATGTCTTCTTCATCTATGCAAGGGTTAAAGTTGCATCAATTTTGGTACACTCTTGAGATGATTTTGTAAATTTTTTTGTATATGTTATAGATGTCCTCATGGTCATTCCATGGTATCCCCCACACATATTTCACACATGTCTGGTTGTGAGAGAAATAAAACCTTCAAGATGTCACATGACCAGGCTACAAATAGTGTTGCTTCTTGTTATAGAGTATGCAAAGCATGATAATATAAGTAAATTATGGTTTTGGGTTGAGTAATAGTTTATTGTAATCCACTTGTGTTTATATTCCTTCTAAAATCACTCAATTCATCCACCATCAAGATAAGTAACCCCTTTAAGACATATTCCCATATGACTACCGTGTATGTAATGTGAGATTATTGCAGGTTTAAATATGTGTCTTTGTAGAAACTATAGGTAAACATAAAGATAAGTTATATCATGATTGTTAATGTTTTATGACTTTTTTACCATGCCTCCCACTACCCTACATTCAAAATCACTCTCATCCTCAGCTCTTGAGAAGACTAACCTCCATTGAGGCACTTAGAGGATTTAGACAGACTATCCAAATGATGGACTATTGGATGAGGTCATGAGGACATTAAGAGACATAATTGAGTCATAAGGACCTATGGATATAAATTTAAAATTATGTAAATAATCCCACCAAGTATCAAACCTTCATCTTCAAGACTTTGAGAGATAAGCCCTAACCTATCACCACATGCCTATTATGTAGGCTAGTCACATGGAATGTTGATTGTTAGATGAGGTATTAAGGATATTGAAGAGCCTTGAGAATTTTAAATACCTATAAAAGGCATGGAAATTAAATAACAAGGAATATAGAGTCAACACCATCTCAACTCTGCCCAAGAGAGTGACTCAGTTAAGACTCCTTTTGAGCACACATTGATTGTGACTACAGGGTTGGAAGGTACTAATAGATTTTTGAGGTTTGAAGAGTTTAAAAAGGCTATATAAGATACAAATATTAATAATATTTTTGATTACCCAAGGAAATAATGAGATGTTATTCCCACTCTTGAAATTCATACTCACAATCAAATCCCTTTAGACTGCAACCTATAGGCTTGAATGTAGGTGGAGATAAATTTGGTTAAAAGAACCTTGTCTAAGGTTGAAAGGGGAATGAGAGAGATAATAGTAACACATTAAAATGATATAATAAGTCAAAATTAGATGTGGAGGAATTATTTCAAGGAGACACCTCACCTCTTCCTTTCCCACTCACATTCCAAAAGCCCAAAATTGCATCTATAGGTTGTAATGAAATAGGACAACTTGAAAATTAACATTATTTAAGAATGTATTCAAGGTTAGGAGAGTATATTGAAACTAAACAACACCATGAAGATTATAATATGTGTTTTTAGGTGTGGGAAATTTTTCATGAAGGGAGAGATATTATCTCTCATGTAAACAACATAGTCAAAGGTGTAGGACTGCCACCTATAGGCAAGTTCCTTAATGAAGAGTGCGAACATAAAGAGTCATTAAGAGAAGTTAAGAAGAATTGGATAAATGAGACTATATTGATATATTACCTATAATATTATAGTATTTCCATTTTAACACTTTGATCCTATAGACATGAACATGCATATTAGGCCTAAATAGGACTGTGTATAAAACTTGAAAGCATATACAAGTTTAAATATTGTTTAAGGGTTTGAATAAATTTGAGGAGGAATTGATATAGGAATATAAATTTTTCATGGTGACATAAACATTAAATCTACGTACAAAGACACTCAATTAAACCCCTATGGTTACATAGGCATAACTTCCTACAAACCCTAGGCCTGACTATATGAGGAGTATGAAGGGTTGAAGGAATATCAATCCAAAGAATGGCACCAAACTTTGAGGTAATATTACATGATTTCATATCCTCATCAACATTACTTAAATAAGTATGATACCACTAAGGCCTCTAATGCCTACCATCAAACATTCAGACTATGTAATAGCCTATTAGGTAAACATATATATCATAAAATAAAAGAGGTAGAGATGAAGGTAAGCAGATGAGGGAAATAAAAAAAGGCGAAAAAATATAGGTAAATTATTTTAGGGTGATGTTGATTCATCAATTTACCTACATACTAAATCAGATCCCTAAGACTCAATTTAGGTCATTAGGCCTAAATCCACTCCTTAAGGCCTCAAATTCTACCATCACCTTGGGACATATCTATATCTATACATTATATTGATGGAGATGAGGAGTTAAGGTAATATATTAAGGTCTTATATAAAGTTTTTTTAGATAGGGGAAAGTAGGAAAGAGGAAAAATTGGTCTTATCCCTAGCACAAATTTCACTACACCTAGTCTGTCACCTTGAGCAACTATTTCAAACACTCACATATTTAATCACAAAGTGACTAAGACCTAGTTCACTTAAGGGAATTTGGACACCCATATGGAATCAACATCCATGAAGTAATTACTTGGATTAAGGGGCCCACCTCTATGAGTCATTAGTAAGACTGTAACCATGTCCAAAAATCTTGTAAGGAGCTCAAAGTCTACTTTCTTGCATTCATACCTCTTCATATAAGATGCAAGAGAGAAATATAAATTAAATGGTTTGAGGAGGGTATATGAACTCAACATACATGACCATAAGTTTGGGATTGGAGGTTTATACTTTATGAACCATCCTTTAGATGGTAAACCTCCAAAACCCTGTTTAAACCCTTGTAATGACCCAATTGAGAAGACAGTGAATAATTTGTATCTAGTTACAGTATAATAACCCTAATAACACCTAAATCACATATTACACTTATATGATACCTTAATCATGGTACTAAGTTATATGGAAAGGTGTAAGGACGTCCTAAAAATAATGTTTTTATAGGGTTTTATGATGTTTTCAAGGTATATATTTTTTTGGAAGGTTACAAATCATTGGATTGGGTGGTTTGAGACTTTTTTCACCTTTAAAAATCACTCATAATTCATAATTATTATTGATAATGTCCCTACAAGTCTATACCAAATGGCCAGTCTAAAAATGATAAGTAGAAGGTGACCTAATCACCTAGTTTAACAAAGTTATAGATGTATATTACTTTTAAAGACCTATGTCATGGTATGGGATATTTATTCAGACATATAAAACATATATTCACCTACTTTGAGGGTTTTATTTAGTTTTCATGGCCACCCAATCAGCTAACAGTTAATTCACTAGGCCTAGTGGCCTAATAGGCCTACTTGGGTCAACAAAAGAAGCTACATATTGGCATAAAAGGTTGTTAGAGGATTTAATATAGGGACATTACCAAATTATAACCATATCATGGAGCTAGGTAGATGCACTTTTCATGTTCATCATGGGAAATAGGTAGTTTTTTAGCCTATTAAACATGCAAAAGGAGGTGGTAGGTTAATTATTGACCCATAAGGGCTAATTTGAGCTTAATGCACCTGTCTAACTATAAAAAAAAGAATATTTGGTTGGTTAAATGGAATTATCATGATCTAAAATATGTCAATTAAGTCTGTACCAGCCTCTATCACTCCACTTTGATGCCCAAGTTGCCCATTAAACAACACTAATGCATGGAGGGAGACACATGAGGACTATTATGGATAATGTAACTGGTATGTGAGTGGACTATGATAATGTATGACCTCTTATATTAAAATCCACACCAATTTACCTCTTTTTTATCATAATTATTATATATATTCAAGCCTTAAGGCCTTTATTTTCATCCCTCAGTTGGGTATGAGGAAACTCTACCTGGATTTATTTCTTGTAGACCTCTTGGAATAATTAATGGACTTTTTCATCTTCTTCAATATTGATATAGTGTGTATATTATTTTTTTGATATGAATAAGTGGTAGAGTTTCTCTTTTTATAGGTCTTTGCCACATCTAGATGCTAGTAGGTTATTTTGTGTAGGTCATATGATGTGTCAAACGTTGGTGACTATACATGAAGTGTAACCTAGTTAGTATGGTCCCAATATAGGCCTCTCATCCATCACCTCCAAGTTGTAACCATCCACTATGATATTAATGTGAATCATTGTTACATAGAAGCCTTGGAGAGAGAGTGTTTCAATTTAGATTTGGTCCATTAGTGTTGTTAGAGATCAAATGGAGTGGATAATGATATCAATGCATCACCATCCTTAGATTAAATTAAATTTTTATATATTCTCTATCACATTTCACCCCAACATCAGTAGGTATTAGTGATTTTGAGCCATAATAGATTCACTAGGGGAGCTAACCCCATAATCTTGAGGTCTAGCCTAGCCATAGGTCACCCATAGACTTGGGTTATTCCCATGTTACCCCAAACTTAGAGGTAGGCATGAACTACCTCGTCGTAGAGTGCTAGTTGGAGTGTTAATAGTGAGTCTTTGGAATAATTTTTAGACACCTTTAAAATAATTTTCACTACTATTGGTGTAGCCTATGAAAATATTTCTCTTAGAGTTTTTTTGGCAAACTTTAGAAGTTAAAGCTTCTCAATCCTCTATTAGTTTATCGACTAAGGTAATTAGTACTTGGAAAGATATACACGATTGGATAGAGCTTTAATTTTTCAATCCTAAATAAGATTTAGAGATGGTTAATGAACTTGATAATATTTATATTGATCTAGGTGAGATGATTTACCATTTTATAACTAGATTTAATTAATTGTGTTAAAATATTCCTCATGACATTAGACTATCTAAAAATAAGTCTAAATTATATTTTTATAGTGCTTTGAATTTAAAGTATAAAATGTCTCTAGAAGATAAGGACATAGTAGAATATGATGCCACTATTACTTTTTTATGGAATATGAAAATAAATTAAAACATGTTAGTTTTAAAGATAGATCTTTGATAGGTTTAACTTTTATTAATACAATTTTTTTAAAATCCATTCATAATCTTGGCAATGACTTGGTCATCATCAAATAACTAAATGAAAAACCTTATAAATCAACTAAAACTTCTATTCCTTAAAAAATTAACAATGAATAAAAAGTTCATTATTGCTATGTTTTTGAAATAGATCATAACCCCTAGACTTGTATAACTACTCAAAAGTTTTAAAAAAATATACATGGAAAGGATAGTATAGCCATTGACTTGGTGTAAAATATAAACATGTGTGGTTCTAATAAGTCCTCAAATAACATCAAAACTACTAATTTTTATACTTTTCAAATAAGGGAAAGGGATTATAGTTCTGCCCAACTGATAAATCAAACACATCTAGTAATTAATCATACTTTTCTAAATCTTATATGCAAGACAAAGGTAATTTTGTGCATAATAATATTTCTTTAGATAATTATACTACAAATTCTTAGTAAAATAACCCTCTTTCTACTGGATTCAATAATATATAGTATCCTCCTTATAACCCCAAAAACTATATATATATTTGTCATCCTGATATTGGTAATTATAACATTGTTGATGATTTAGCTAAAATTATTGATGGTTTTTATTTATTACAAGTTAGTTTCCTTGGACAAATTGATAAAATAGATTATGTTATTAAGAACCCAACTCTTAAAAATGTAGTAGGATTCAAGAAGAATATAGTAATAATGGACCTAATTCTATTTTTGCTTAATATAGTGATCTTCCTACTAATTATATTCTTCCATTTTATGTTTTTATTAATATTATTGATTAAAAAAATTTAATAATTATATTCTTGATATAAAATATTTGAATAAAATTATGCCTAAATTCATTACTAATTAAATAGGCATATCTTAATAAACTGATAATATGAAACTTATTAGTTTTAATTCTTGACAAACCAAGATTTTTTGTAAGTCATGTGATATTTTTATCAAAATAACTCAAGATAAAATAATTAGATTCATGTCTAACATGAAAGTTTTAGATATCCTTGTTAATTTTTCTATGTTATTTAGCATAGATTGGTAAATTCAATTGGTGATTTTGTAGGAAAGGATACAACATGGATTCCTATTGATAATGAAATTGCATTCATACATAGAGATAAATGAAATAGTAATCCTATAGAATACCTACCAACCACTATTGCTTACATAAAAATTAGAATTGGTACATATGAGATACGATATTTAGATGAACCTGAAAAATAACAAGAAATGACCTTTTCTAGAGAGACTATATTGTCTTTATTCTTTAATTGAGGTTGTTCAAAACATGGTAATGGTGTTGAAATTATTCAAATTTATTTTGTTGGTAAATGTTTTCAATATGATTATAAGTTATAATTTTATAACACTAATAATATTGCATAATATGAATCTTTGTGTTTAGGTAATGAAAAGGAAATTAAATTAAATATTAAACATTTAGTGTTCTTTAGATATTTTGAATAGATGTTAGAAAAGTTAGAAAAAATTATAAAACAAATCAGACCCATCCTATAGGTATACTCAAAAAAATTGTTCACTTCTTGAGAGCTTTGAATATTTAAATATCACACATATACTTAGATAATTAAATTTTTGTGTTGATAATATTCTTGTTTTTGCTTCCAATCCTACCTTGACTGATAGTGAGCCAACAATAGATTTATATTTTTATAATATTTTCTAGACCTAAAGTACCTGATCTTAATGATAATTGACCTTTTTTTATTTATTATTATGAACATATTGATTCATTTTTAAAAGGTAATTATATTTTGTCATGATGACTATGTGTTGAATTATGATGATTACTTGCAGTTATGCATGAATAAATTATCTATTGACTTATTCATCTTATAATAAATGTTCAATCCAAAGGATCAACCTAAAATTTCACATACTAAAGAGCTAGCTAGGAGAATCATAGGTGAGACTATTCTAATTTAATCTTGGTACTGATAAAAACCTAAACAATTTTATATAAGAATTCAATGCATAGTTGAGGAAAATGTTCAAATTAGTATAATTTAAAAATATATAGACATTTTTTCTTGGTCATACAAAGACCTAAAATGTTATTATTATAAAATAATTAAATTTTATATACCTATTAAGCCTAATATAAAAACTAATACGAAAAAATTTAGAATAATAAGTCCCTTATTGGAAGACACCATCAATAAGGAGCTTGATAAAATGTTAGATGATGGTGTCATTTTCATGTACAATATTTTGATTAGGTATCTAACATAGTTATTATTAGGAAGAAAAATAGTTGAATTCGATTATCTATAGATTTTAGAGATTTGAATAGAACTAGTGTTGAAGATAATTTTCATTTACCTACTATTGATTAGATTTTCAAAAAGGTACAAAATCTAAAATGATGTCTCTTTTAGATGGATTTTATGGTTACAATTATATTTTTGTAAATCTATAAGATAAACATAAAATTACTTTTACTATGTGAAGAGGAACATTTTATTTTAATAGAATGTCATTCATTTTAATTAATGCATGTGACATTTTTTAGAGGGATATGCACATAGTCTTTGATGAATTTAAAACATTATTATTTAAGACTATCTTGATGACCTTACTGTACATTATAAACAAATAAATATACATATTGATCATCTTTGTGAATTTTTCACAAGATGTAGAAAATATAGTATTTATCTAAATTCTAGGGTATTAGCTTTTAGAGTAACTAAAGGTAAATTATTAGGCCATATCATCTCTAAAAATGGCATATCAATTAATCCTAACTGTATTATGGATATTAAATATTTACCACCTATTAAATACCAATCTAGTCTTAGATCTTTTTTCCATAAAATCAAATTTGTATCTTAATTTATTTATACTTTAATTGATAAATATATTCCTTTAAAAGTTATTTTAAATTAGGTATATGTATATTATGAAGGTTTTTATTCAACATTTAATAGTTTTAAATGCCATTACAATTGCAAATGTACTTGCCAAATTTTTAATGGAAGAGATATACTATATAAATGCCTTTGAATTATGTTATTCCCAAAAAAAAATTACTAAGTGGGGTATTGATTTTATTTTTTATATTCATCCTCCTTATTTAGCTGGTCATAGTTATATTTTAACATCCATAGTTTATTTCATGAAGTGACCTTAAGTGGTAGCTTTGGAAAGTATTATTACAATTGAAGTTATTTAATTTTTAGAAGATATTTTTTTGGTAGATTTGGTGTTCCCTATGAAATAATATATGATAATGCTCCTTAATTTATCTCAAATTATTATATAGAGTGTGTAGGATATTATTTAATTATTTCTAGTCATTCCTCAAAGTACTATCCTCAAGGGAATGGATAGGTTGAGTCCACTAATAAATATTTGATTTTGATTATGAAAAAAATAATGTGTGATAACAAACATGATTAGAATTTTTAAATATTTAAAGAATTATGAGTTGATCACATGATGGAAAAGGATATAATAGGATATTATCCATTCATTTTTGCTTTACCTATAATAGGATATGGATATAATAGGATTTAAAACAACATTACCTATAGAACTCCATGTTTCTTTTTCTGGAAATACTATTCAATATTTGACAGAAGATACAAATGTTGTTGAATAAATAATTTATTATATCTTATCCCTAAATGAGAACAAAGCTACTGATTTCTAAAATTTAGAAATGCCTAAAGAAAAATATAAAAAATATTTGATAAAAAAATTATAAAAAATGTTTTAATGTGGGTGATTTAGTATTATACTAGGATAAAGCTAATGAAGAGTTGGGAAAACACCATAAATTTAATTCACTTTGGCTTGGCCCATACAAAATAGTTTTTTCTCTAGGTAATAATCATTTTCATTTGTAGGATCTTGATGGAAATTGGGTGTGTTATATAGTAAATGGGAATTATTTGAAGTGTTTATTTAATTAGTTTTCCCTTTATTTTTGTTGTTTCTTTTTGGCTTATTTCTTTCTTTTCTATTTTCTCTATTATTTTTCATTTTGGTTAATTATTTGACAATATCTATGAGATTTCATCATAACTAGAATAAAGATAGAATGTTTCCTACCATATATTTGTATCTCTTTATCAAGATTTGAATAATTTATACATTTGGACTATTTTTTAGTAATAAATATTGAATATTCGTATGTTGTGAGCATTACTTTATTTTCAAAATTTGTACTCTAGGCTATGCATTTATTATTCATCTAGCCCAAATTTTCTTATTAGAACTTTCCCATTATTCATGACATGTTATTTGAATCATATATGATTAGGAAATTATTTACCAGGATCACACTCCTAATTTTGTTGAAATTGATAATTTTTATTTTGGAACCTAATTTCACAAATAAAAATTGGCTAGTAAGGTCACCATTGTTATGCCTAATTTTATTAACCCTCCTTTATTTTTTTTAAATTATCAACATAATCAGTTTTGGAATATGATGAATTAATGTCATAACATTTAAATATGATGGCAGGGGCCAATTTATTTGTATTTATTTAAGAATTTATTTCTTTACATATATTTAATATGAATTATTGCTATGTTAAGTGATTTGAATAATCATAAAATAATTTTGAGATTATTCATAGCATTATATTTATAAAATGATGTCATTATATATATATATATATATATATATATATATATATATAATGACATCATATATAAAATTTAGAATTCTAGTATGTTTATATGTAATCTTCGTAGTACAATAAATATGTAATTTTGATGGTCATAATTTGGTATTCTCTATCTTGTTTAGTGACAATTAGAATTACAAGTAATGACATAATTTGATATGCCTATAACATGTTTTAAAGTTGTCATAAAGTGATAAATATCACACAATCATATTTGTTGTGTGAATTCTATGATATTTACATTGTTAATTGGTGTCAATGTTTCATGCTCTTGATATGATCATATCACAACTTTGGTAATTTGAAAATAGGTCTAAAATTGGTGAAATTTTGATGATTTTTTGTTTTTAGTTTAAATGTGTAGTGGTAAGTTTATGACACACTTTTCAACTTAGTCTCGATACCTCTTTTCACATGGTTGAAGTATTCGTCTTGTGCATTACCAAGGTAATATACACAATGTTATGTTTGGTTAGTTATAAGGTGGATATTACATAGCATATTATTTGACCTCATGTTAGGTCCCATTTCCACTTATACAGTGTTATGCTTTTTTGACATGCTTACATGGAATGTAGATGATAGTTTTTAAGGGATAAAAGACCATTAGATATGGTTTGATTATTTATTTCTATTGGTTGATGTTTTGAAATTTGCTTATATTCAAGCTTATATGAATTGAGTTATAATCTTTGCATAGATATTATTTGATTCAAAGGTATTTCAATGGCAATAATTATCAAGGTATGGATTAATGTCATTCATTTTAATATGAAGGTGGTGTATTTGATTTAGCAGCGCATGGTTAGTTTGAGTTTTAATACTTGTCATTACCTCAATTGTTGAAATTCATGTCAAAAAATTTGGTAGAATTATTAGATGTTTACTAAGTGTTTAGTGGTTTTTTGGTAAGAAAATATTTGATAGGGATTATTTTCCACTAGTTTAAAGGACACATCAACCCTTTAGAAATAATTATTGTATGGAAACTTCCTTTTACAAAAGGTTTCATTTTATTGGATTACACACCATTATACCAAGAACAACACAAAATCAAGATATGTATATTTTTTAGTTGGATTTGGGTGACAAATTTTGGTTGTTTCAGTCTCACTTTGGTGCATGTATCATTAAAAGAGGTATGTAGCTGATTATGTTTTTCTTATAGATTCATTTCACATATTTTTATAGTTTTATTTGCCATGATAGAGATTCTATGCAATAAATTATCATTTGATGAGTTTATAAGACAAGATGTGTTGCATGTTATTCAAGTGAAGTATTCAAAGGAAGAAATACTTGTATAGAGTTTTTTTGTAGAAATAAGATGATTATATTTCAATATTGTTCATTCATTTCATATTTCATGGAATGTTTTAGTTCATAAATTCAGTGAGTTGCTTTGGTTCAAATTTAGTGTTAAATTTTTCTTGCATATTAAATTATTATTTTTAAATATAAATCCTTTCATGAATGATTATAAATACTCATTTTGAAAGGACCATGCATTGCATACAATTTTTTTTATTATAAAAATGTTATAAATCTCTCACATTCTTGATTTAATTTTTTATAAGGGTATTATATTTAGCTAAAAAAGATTGTTTTATTATTTAAAAAGGATTATTATTATGGTTATTTTGAATTTATACATGATAAATATTTTTGATTCATTTTTTTCGATTACCTAGGTAGATATATTTGTTTTTTACATGAAGAATGAATATTTTTTTGCTTTTTTATTGAAAAAACAAGATGTTAAAGGGTTTAAATAGTTGTTTAATAACATACATATTGTTGTCATTTAATTTGATTTTTTTCATTCAAAGAGACTTAGAGTTGGTTTTATTTTGAAATGGTGAAATAAATTTGGTTTACTTGAAGCCTGAATACATAAATTTCTTTACAATAAGTCGTATAGTAACAATTTTCATTTTTGTTAAAATATCCTGCATACATTTTTTGAAACAAATGGGTCTATTGGTGTTTTGAGATTATAAGTTTTCAAAGGTTCCATGCAAGTGATATAAGGATTTTATTTATGGGTATCATCATTCAACACTTTTAAATTATTTGATAGCTAATAGAAAAATGGCAAATTATATGAGTTTATTTGTAGTCAATTTTTTTAATGAATAAGGTTTTGTGCATATGAGAACAACATATAAGTGTTTTTATGAATTGATATTAAAGGGTATTATTTTAAAACATTTTACATGCAAATGATTTATAAATAATTATCTTTTTGGTACTTTCAGTGCACTCAATTGTTAATATGTTTACATAATATTATATTTTATAATATTTTATTTCAATCATTCATTTGCATGAAGTTTGATGAAATTGAATTTAGTAGTTATAAAAATTATTTAGTCAATTGGATTGGTTGATATTTTGGAAAAAAAAATAGTTATGGTTGCATGCAAAGATCATATAAATGGATGCATTTTCTATATCAAAGTGTTATGAAGTCTTTATCTATTCTTGGAAAATCTTTGGTGTTGATATTGTCTACCTTAGATAATAGTTTTTGAAATATGTTTTGAAGTATAATATGAACATTGACATAATGTTTGTAGTCACAATATAATTTCTAATATTGAGATATATGAAAAAATGGTTTTGACTATATGGTTTCCAAATTCATTTTCTACATAAGTTCATGAAGAATTTGCATTCAATTATAAGTTGATATGAACCTAAAAGAAGTTATTTTATTTAAATTCAAAAGGAAACATTAAAATTTGTTTTAAATGGTTAATAATTTGAAATAAATATTGAGACTTTGATTTTTTGAGTATTTTGATTGCATAATATTTGATAATAAGTTCTTATTTTTGAATTTATTTCAAATTAGTATGTTAGGGTGGACCCTAGATTCTCATATTTTTGGGACAAATGGTTAGGGAAGAGATAGTGAACATCAAAATGATGACAACCCTTTAGTTAATAGGGCTTATGGGAGATCTTTTCATAATTGTAAGGATGCTAACACTTTTTTTAGGCCTTTTCACCGTGGAACTCATGTTTCTATTCATTTTTATGTATTAAATCCTATATTATGTAACTTTATTGATAAAATTACATCTTATTCTATGAATTTTCATGGTGCATCCCATAGAGTCCTAAGTATGTCCCCTTGGAGATCTAATTCTTATAGACAAGATACTCCATGCAAGTTTTATCAATGTATGCACACTACAATTAAATTTTCCTAGTGATCCACATATGTTTAATCATCTTGAGTTTATTCATGACTTAAATACTAATAACATTAATTTGAACCCTTATTTATCTTTTATTACTACATGTCTTTCACCTGTGCTAAATAAGTTAGCCTCTTTTAGTAATGAATGTGTTGGTATCCCTATGATGCAGCCCATGGTGATATGTTTGCTGAAGAAAGTGAAGCTAGAGGTTGATGTTGACTATGGGGGATCAAATTTAATTGAGTTACATGTTTCCCTAATGGAATATATGGAGTATAAGATAGATAAAGGATCCTCACACATTGACCTTGCTTCTAGTAGTGACTTTGATTGATATAGTTATTATATGTTTGACTTCGTGTTTACTTTTATTGGGTACTAGTATATTACTATTGTGGATACTTTGAAGATTTGAATTTATATTTATAAATGTAGATTTATTAGTAGTAGGGTTAGTTTATATGGTATAATTGAAACTCTTTTTTTAGTAAAATCAATATTCATGTAGTTTATTTATGCTACTTTTGATCATTTTATATTATAGGATAAATGGTATTTTATGGATTATAATGCTAAATATGTCTATATTATTTATTATTAGATTGTATGTATTATATATGTATGAATAATTAGATAATTATCTAAATAAATGTCAAATCAGGTCAAAATGCCCCCACCCAATTAGAGATTGTAAATGTGGTCTATATTTTATTTAGTCTCATGAACTTAATCTTAAGTTCAAGATATAAATTTAAGTTATAAATTTTATAACTTATAAAATGATCAATTATAATTAATTAACTTTTAAAAGTAAATGAACTTATATCTACAACTAACTAAAGTAGGTTTTAATTTGATTGATAACTATCTTAAAGGAGAGTTACTTTATGGGGAGATTGAAGGTACATAACAAAGTAATATACATACAAGTATCAAGAGATATTCTAAGTTTAAAAGTTTTACATATATTTTCTTCTTCTATGAAAACATATTTGAGATTGAATACTGATTTGCAAATGGAACAAATAATGCATTCTTTGATGGTGAAATAATCTTCTAGAATAATGTAGGTTTATATAGGTTTCTTGATTTAATCAAGATTGATTATATAAATATTAGAAAGTATTAATATCATTTGATGATTATATATAGGTAGTCATATGCATATAATTTTTTGTACTCAACCCAAATAATGGGAATACTTCACATTTTATGAAAAACTATTAATTTATTTATTATATGATGATTTCCATCTGAATATCATGTTTGTAATTAGACTTATTTCATTATTTCTAAATAAAATTACTCTTACAAATTAAAAAATTATAGTTTCAACTCTCTCTCTCTCTCTCTCTCTCTCTCTCTCTCTCTCTCTCTCTCTCTCTCTCTCTCTCTCTCTCTCTCTCTCTCTCTCTCTCTCTCTCTCTCTCTCTCTCTCTCTCTCTCTCTCTCTCTCACACACACACACACACACACACACACACACACACACACACACACACACACACACACACACACACACACACACACACACACACACACACACACACACACACACACACACACACACACACACATGCATGTGTGTGCACGTGCACGTGCATGCACACATGCATCCATACTTTTTGTGTTGGTTATATTAATCTCTACTTTTTTTTATGTTAGATATTTAATTCTATTTTCATACTTATGTAGGTTTTCATTCTATTCTATATAGTTTTATTTCTATTTTATTATAGAATTATTTATTTTAAATTTTCATTTTGTATCCTATTTTTTAATTAATTCCATTTTATATTATATTTTTATATATTACATGTACTTTATTCAATTAATATATTATCTTTTAATAGTCTTTTCTTATTATATTATAGTTTAAAATTACTTGGTTAGTCTTTTTGTAGTTTTATGACCTCTATTTCTTTTTGTTCTATTTGTCTTATTTCAATAGAAGTTGTTGATTATATTTATATAGACATTTTATCTTTTTTAGGGTGATTATTGATAGTTCTTGGTTCTTAATTTATAGTTGTTAAGTTATTATGATAGTCTTATTTTTCGTTTTGTTGTTTAGTTTTCACTTTCATTTATTTTACTTGTAATTTGATTTCTTTTGTTACTTTTATTTTAGTTTATCTTAGCTTGTTGTGGAATTGAAACTGATAATAGAGAAAGATATTGAAATTCACATGTATGTCATATATATTTCCTTCAAGAGATTTCCTCATTCATAGACTTTACTCTTTTGGATAGGTTAGATTATATATGTTGAATTTGATTCCAAGTTTAAAATTAAAGAAGTATGTAATTATTGAAATATAATGATGGATAATTAATGTTATGTTTTACTAACTTAATCTTGGAATCAATAAAAACCTATCTGCAAATATTAAGATCAATATTTGTTCCATGGATCCCTTATGATAAACTTGTCCAATTACAACTAGACATTCATGATAGGTGAAAGGGTTGATTCATTGACGTGAAAAAATTCACCATCAATAGGTCATAAGATTTACACACCTTCATAGTGTATAAGGATACTGATGATAAAATTTATAAAAAGTTGGATACTATATGGGTTAGAATCTACTGAAAGTGTCTATAGAGGTATTCAGACTCTATTTTATGTTTAAAAGATTAAAAAGTAGTTGCAAATAATTTATAGGTATAGAGACCTTCTATGCACTTTGAATAATTAGAATCAACTAAGTATCCATCTCTTATTTTTTAATTTCTAGATTCAAATTTTTAGGACCCTTTTTCCCTAGTCTTTCTTTATACTCTTTGTTTATAATTATTGTATTTAATAAAATCTATAGATACATAATATTTTTAATTTATCCATTGAGATAATTTTAATAATCCCACTTACATAGGAAGTTGTAGTTAGTTAGGATAAAATTATTATAAACAAGATCCTAGAGTAGTTAAAATGTATCCTTGATTTATATTATATTGCTTTTGCTTTTTATTTAATGAGGTTTCTTCTTCAAAGAGCCTAGTGATATTGTAATGCAATTTTAATCCTTTTTTATGAAATATATTATTTTAAAAATAATTTTAATTATTATTTATATTATTTTCATTAATTTTATAATTTATTTTAGGAAGTGTCATAACATCTAGAATCAGAGCTCTTTTTAGGGCCATTTTTTATAGCAATTTTAGTAGTTTAGGGCTCTCTACTTTTTTCCATAATATTCCCTCACTTCAACCAATAGGGATCTTGGTTATCACAAAGTTGTAATAGGTTGATGGAACTAAGTTTCCTTCCCAATTTTTTTCTTACATATTTTTATTTAGGTTATAAACTATATTCTTGTATTTTTGAAACTAATAAAAATTTATCATTAAAGATAAGTGGTTATCAATGTTCCATGATTACAAGGAGTGAGGGGTCATGAATTGATACATAATACAATATAAAATGTTGTATATTAACATGTGTTTATATGTATCTTTAGGAATATACGATTATTTTTTTAGCCTATCCATAGGAATCCTTTAGCCTTTCAATGATGTGATACAAAAGTAAATGGTTAGCTAGGAAGTTACTTGTATTGTACCTTAAAGATGATATAATGAGATAAAAAATTCTTATCCATCATAGTTAGAGATTTTAAATATTGATCTGACACTATTTTACAACTTATATTAGTATATTTTAAATCTCATAGACCAAACACACCATATAGTAACCTTACTTATAACACACATATTTATAAATAACATATTTGGCTTTCATTTCTTGAAAATTCAATAACATCTAATAGTTAGAAAAATAATATTATATTATTCTAGTAGATATAAATATAGTAACTATATTAGTTATAAGGGTTAAAATATTCCAAAATAGTTACCCAAACATGGAACTCAAATTTGAATTCCAATCTCAATTTGACTCTTGACATACTGAAATTAAAAAGTGAATATATGACATCAATTCAAAAGACACCATGTTCTCCAAACAAATCAATAATGATAGGAATTATAAACACATTTTTGTATCCCAAACCATGCCACATAGTACTAAATTAACTTTCCAAAATATTATGGTATAAACCTAACCATATATATTTACCATGCCAAATAATATTTAAACTTACATATTATATTAGGGGTAGTAAAGGTATCCATCACATAATTTCACTTAGATAAATAAGTTATCTAATGGTACCAATGGTATCAACATTCTCATGCAAAATCCACTTGGGATGATTTTTTAAATAATTTTTTGTTTACTTTGGTCCCAAAACTTATGATGATTTGACTATAGTCCTAACCAAACTACATTAAATCAGAATGTTTCATGAGTATCAAGCTAAAATTGAAAAATTGGTCAATCAAACTAAATGGTTAAATTATTAAATTTTCAAGAGTTGTTTCTTTAGTGGGCTCAAATGTATAAATCACATAGATGCCAATATTTTTAAACCATATTACATGATGAAATAATTAGAATTAGCTAATATTATGGAAGATAATATCACCTCCCATTTTTTGTTATTCCAATTTTAGTTCATTCATGACATATATGCCACCATGAATTATAACAAAACCTCCTCCAAATTCCATTCCATCATCAAATTCCTTACAAAATTAGAATTGTATGCTCATCATGAAAAATGGACATGTTAAAATTGTGATGAAAAATTGACTATAAGACAACTAAATTGAATATAATTTATATTTATTAGATGTCAAGTCACCACAACATACTAATAATGGGAAGATTCTCAAGATTTCCACAATGAATAAATTGAATTAAAATAATTTAGAAACATGAAGTCACACCCTAAAATATTGATGCATTCCTTATCTATGGTAAACATTCATCAAACCATGAGATTAAAGGGATATTTTAATAAATAGACACTCATTATTATCTTTGACTCTAGTAGAACACATAATTTTATTTATCCTCACTTGGCCAAATAAGTTGACTATTTTGTGCACCCCTATTCAAAATTTAAAGTCATGATTTCCAATGGAGGAAAATTATCATGTGAAGGTAAATGTCACAATGTTTTTATATTTGTGGGGGATTGTACCCCAAAAATATATATGTTTTCCTTTCCCTTTAAAATATACGATGTGATTATTAGAACCCAAATGGTTGCACATGCTTGGACATGTTTGTTGGGACCTTTTAAAATAATGGATATAGTTCTCAGACAATTCCAATAATACACACTAAAATTCCTCTTAACAATCTCCTCTAGTGTCATCATTTCCCATTATATGGAGAAACTCAACAAGATAATCACCCATATAATCATTAATTAATTATCCTCTATTCAACTGAATACATCTCTTAATTCCCACCAACCTATTGACTTAAAAAATATTCTAGTCAAACATGCAATGATATTCAAAGAACCAAACATATTGACACCTTGTACACTAAAATACCATTGTATTCAACTCCTTTTAGGTAATTTACCCCAAAACATTCAGCCATTCTTATATCCTCTTAACTATAAAAATCTAAAGAGAATATGGTATAAGAAATCCTTTACACATGATCCATTCATCTAAGAACAAACACATACTCTTACTTAGTTTTACTAGTCTAAAAAAATTATGGAACTTGGAATTTATGCATTGATTTTCATGAGTTAAAAAATTTCACTATTAAATATTCTTTTCTATCCTAGTAATAAGTTAAATTATTGATGAATTTCATGGTGCCCACTTCTTTCAAAATTAGATATATAGTTTGGTTATCATCATATCTACCTCTAGGATGAATACATTCAATCTTGATTACCACTATGAATTCTTGGTCATTTTATTAAGTATTTATAATTCCCCTTCCACCTTCCAAGGTTTGATGAAAAAAATATTTGACCATATTTTAAGGAAATTCATCTTGCTATTCCTTGAAGATAATTTATATAAAAACTTGGGAAGAATATATCCAACACTTTGACATTAGTTTAAAACTTTTTAGAGACCACCATATATATTTTTTAAAGTTTCAAATGTTCCTTTGGTTAATTTAAAGTGGATTATCTAGGCCACATTATATTATAATCTAACATTTGGGTCGATTGGATAAAAATTAAGGCCATGAAAAATTGGCCTAATCATAAGACACTCATAAGTCTATGTAGACATATTAGCCTCACTAGGTACCACCACATTTGTTAGATATTATGGGAAACTTACTATCCCATTAACCTCCATGCTAAAACAAGACTCATTTTTGGTGGTATACCAAAGGTGAATAAATTTATATGTTACTTAAGTAGGATATGTGTAATATACTTGTTTTGACCATACCATATTTTTTAAAGACATTTGTCACTAAAATTGATGCATCTATAAATGGTCTTTGGATTATCCTTATGGAAGATGAACATCCCATCATGTTCACAATAAAATATCTTCATGGGAAAAATTTAATGAGGTCAATATATGAGAAGTAAATTATGGTTATCCTCCATTTTGTTAATAAGTGGTAACCCACCTAGCGAGACAACATTTTTTTCATAAAAATGATCATCAAAACCTCAAATATTTATTATAGTAAAATGTCTCTTCCTTGGTTCAACAAAAGTGGGTTTCTAAATTAATGGGGTATGATTATTATATCACTTATTATAAGGTAAAGGGAAATATAGTCATTGATGGACTATCTCACAAGTAAGAAAATTAGACAAATATGTTTTCCTTATCCATCAACATTTCAAAATAGGTACATGATATCCAATAATATTGGTAGCAAGATAATCACACATAATAAATTATTTAACAATTGTCTATGGACTCGGCTTCCAAATCCAACTATACTTGGGACCAAAAATCCTCATAATACAAAGGAAAAATTATCTTTATTTATAGATTGGGGTTATGACACATTATTTTTTATGATTTACTCATCTCACCTTCCATAGGCTACTCAAGGTTTTTTAAACCAATGAATGCATTGATCATATTTTATTTTAAAAAAGAATCAAGCAAGATATAAAGATATTTTATGAGTATTGTGAAATATGTCAACATCATAAGGGAGATATAGTAGTAGTTCCTGAGTTACTCTAACCCATGTGCATTCCAAAACACATTTAAATAGACATATCCAAGGATTTTATAGAAAGTTTACCATTTTTTGTGGAAATTTAGTGGTGTTGGTAGATCATCTCTCTAAACATTCTCATTTTCGTTCCTTTTCCCATCCTTATATTACTTTTACTATTTACAAAACATTCCTCAGTCAAATATTCCACTTCATGGAATCTTAGATTCTATTTTAGTTGATCACGAATCAGATTTCATAACTCATTTTTGGTAGGAAATCCTTAAGTGCATAGATACCCATCTAAAAATGATCTTTGGTTACCACCCACTGAAAAATGGCCAAACTAAAATTATCATTAAATGCTTTGAATTGTGTCTTAGTTTCTTAAAATCTAATCAGAAACATCAATGGTTTAAATGGTTACCACTTGTATAATGATGGTACAACACCACCTATCATACAACCACCATGATGAATCCTTACAAAGTTGTCTATGTTTGTAATTCATCATCTCTTCTTTATTATTTTCATGGTAGATATCATGTGTATGTAGTGGACACTACCCTTAACATCTAAGAAAATATTATTTAGATTCTAAAGGAAAACCTCCAAAAGACATAAAATCTCATGAAGCAATAGATGAATCACCATCATTCTAAACACACCTTTCAACCTAGATATTTTATCTTCCTCAGAATTGAACCTTATAATCATTCCTCTCTCAAGATGAATGGAATTTATAAACTTGATTCCATGTGATACAGATCTTATAAAATTATTCATCAAATTTGTCTTATTGTATATAAGTTGTAACTTCCACCCTCTTCACATTTCCATATATTTTTTTATTGTGTCATGTTTGAAGAAATTTATTGGACATAATTTCATGGCTTATACATTCTATTGGCACATAGAAAACTAAAATATGTGATATGGGAAACTCATCCAAGTTTAATAATACTTTCCTCATCTTCATATTTGATGGAAAAACTTTTTGAGGAAGGCATACTAGGCCCCATTTCTATTAACTATTTATTTATAGTTTTTGTCTTTAATAAAAGCTACAGATGCATATGATTTATAAGTCATCCTTTTAACTAATTTTAACAATATTACATGCATGGGAAGTAGTAATTAGATAGTATAAAATCAGTATAAATAAGATCTTAGACTATGGAAAGATATCCATGAAATATAGTGTGTTGATATTTATCAAAGGAGGTTTTACCCTCGAAGAGGAAAATAATACTATAATGTAATTCTACTACATTTTAATGTGATATATTACTTTTTAATTCATTTGTAGTATTACTTATGGTATTTGCATTATTATTATAATATATTGTAGGAAGCTTAATAATAGAAAAAACTTATATATTTATTTATCCATTTCAATTCATACTAGTACATTTACTACCATATTTTACATAATTTTACCAGTGCATAATTTTTTCTATTTTATCTCTTCAATTTAAAATAAGCAATAAGTTATGTTGAGCTTAGTCATTGATTTGAGAATGAAAAACCTTATGTTTTCTTCTACATTAGGGTTTGATTTTTTCTTAGGGTTTTATATTTATCTCATAGTATAGTTATACTTTTATATTTGATTTATTTTTTCCCCTTTTCACATGTAAACGTATGAATTTTTATCCTTTGATTGAGTCTTTTTAATACTTTTATGAATACATTTGATGCAATCTATTAATATTAGGTATCATTTTCCTATACATCAAAATTATATATCAATTGGTATTAAAATTTATAATATTCCTTTAACTCAATCATATATTTATGTGCCAAGTGATGTGGTGAAAAGTAATGAATTGTATGTTATTTATTTTATTGATATTAACATTGATAAGGAAGACATTGATATAAAAGAACATATTATTAATAATTTTATACTTGAACTTGAAAATGCATATGAATATGATGTTAAATAAAAAATTTAATATCATGTTTAAATAAATCCTAGTTATCTTAATGAGTAGATCCTAAATAGGTATACACACATTTTAATTTTATGAAAATAATTAGTAAGTAGGATAAACACATATATCATCTTGAATGTTAAATTAGAGTTTTATTTATTTAAATCTTTATGAGGACACCACATCTAAGGATAAACAAGATGAAAATTTGAATGATACTAATACACCTTTTAGAAGTTTAAATCCTACAATATGTGTTTAGATAAATATTCCTTCTACTTCAATTCATGTGTTTACACTTATGGATTCACAATTGATGCTTGCACCTAATATACATACCATGGGGGAAACATAATTTATTCTTAAAAAATATATGGATATCTATATGTATAAATCATGTGTGACATCTCACATTAAAAATCATATGACGCCACTTTTTTCTAATCAATATAATATGACCCCAATAAATCACTTTTACAACAACTCTTATATCTTCAAGCAAACTTTTCTCAAACGTAACAAGGTTATCAAAGAGTGGGAAATTCAAAAAATAATGAAGTATTATTAAAAAAACCTTCAGACCCAAAAAATTTAAATTGTCCCATTATAACTAATATTACACCATTTGATGCTAATGCTGATATAAAATAACATACTAGATCCTTTCATGTAACATGTTTAGACTATGCATCTAAGGATAAGTTACTAACAAAGATTTTCCATAAGAGTCATTAATACTATTCCTTGTGATGGCTTTTTTACCTTAATTTTTAATTTGTACATTCTTTAAATCCTTTAGATGACCATTTCAAATCTCGTTTCTCTATCAACATTAGTTACAAGGTCTCATGTGCTCAAATTGTTAAAAACTCAAACAAGGACCTAATGAGACCATTACTGAAAATTTGATCGAATATAATACTATGCTTTCAAAAATGAAAAAAATAGACAATAAATAATTATAATACACATTCAATAAAATCCTACTTGTATCCATCGACATGTCTATTATGTTTAATAACTTAATTTTTTTTGAGGAATCTATCATATGATTAAATATTGTGAGGAAAATTTTAATTCCATGAAAAATTTAAAGTATGGGAAAAACACTCCCATATATTCCAATAACAAGTTTAAAATAAAACCAAATTTCAAATACAAGGCTAACACTATTAGGAATGAGGCTAAAACAACAATCAATTTAGTTTCACAACCTACTAATAAGATTATCCTTTTATGAAAAAATTGGAGAAAATTTACATGATTTTCAAAACCTCCTCATAAGGTGTTTTAATAGTTACTCAAGTGCAATATCATATCTCTCCATCCACCTATAGAGGTTAATATGTTATATCCAAAACCTAAGGTTTCTATATCAATTCATATTATGACTGACATAAATATCCATGACATTCAAATAATAAATGCTTTGGTTTGAGACATAAGATACCATATTTAATTAAGAGAAACACTATTGATCTCAATAAACAAGATACAACTACTAATGAGTTAATTTCATAAGCTAATGTTATTCTTAATATATATTTTGATACATTTCCAATACATGTGGCACAATAAACAAAGACTAATATTTTTATGCATATTACTTACAATGCACATTATCCTTTGGCTTATTATGATCCTAAATTGGATTAATATCATATTATAGTGGAATTATTGGTGTTTTTTGTGAATACACAAGTACAATGACCTACAATCACATTTGATGACCATAAAATTATTGATGATGATTTTACCAACACACTTTTGTTCATATATGAGTTCATTGATTCATGTCCTATAAATAGTATTATGTTGGATGAAATAACAATAGAAAACATATGAACAATGATATTTCTTATTATTCTTAGGTACACAGATAAATATTTGATTGGAATGATAAATATAATAAAAGGGTTTAATTGAAAATTCTAAAACCATCTTGGGGGTATTATGTTACCACTTATGGTAGGGCTTATAACTATTATTATATGGTTCTTATTTTTTACAAACATTGGTGTGTTTGACATGTTATTACATACCCACAAATACATAAGATACATTAAATCCCATATTTTCTATATAAATGCTTGAATTATATCCATATACACATAGCGGTTAAAAAATATGGGTGTTCCATATCAATACCCCATCCAACCTAAGAAATTTAATCCCCTATTTCCATAAAATCCTATTATAAAACATTCATAGGTTTTAACCTCCAGACATAAATAAAATACAATTGACTTATTTTCATCAACATCCAATTCTTCAACATCCTTTACATTAGTGATATATTTGAGTTTAGTAGATGTTACCTATTCTATCACATCCTATGATAGTTTCAAAAAATAATTACAAGTATGTTTTTTAAAGAGAATAAATGCATTATTCTAGCATTTAAAAAAGTATACAATATTTTATGAATAATAAATTCAAAAAAAAACGTACATGATCATATCAATTGTAATGATGTTATTGTATATTTTATAGCTAATGAATATTTATTTGATGCATAAAATTATATATGTGTTACTACCCATCCACAACATGATATTTTCACCAATCAATCTAAGAAATATGTTTTATCATCCTTTGATGGTATAATATATTATTATAGACATGGTTCATTCAAGTATTAAAAAACAAAAAAAAAAATAATAAATATAAAACTAGGACCTATTCATGACATGTTTTGATGGTACACATAATTGATTGATGTTATTCATCATATACATGATGATTTACATATCCATGTTTCATAGACTTGATTTTCATGGTATAAATTATTTTTATGTAGGATATTCATGTTACATATAATACATGAATGTAGAGTAGTGTGACATTACAAACACCTATGGGTAACCTTTATATATTAAGGGCATCGCTATACAAGGGGCATATTAATATATTTTTTAGGTGATATATTTTTATATTGGTTCATTGATTATATTTTAAAATTTACATGAATTTATCTTTTTCATAATTTATAAAGTTTTATTTAATATGGACATGCAAGATCAAATGATAAAATGATACAAAATTGGTATGATTTAATATAAAATTTAAAATAGATAATTATGTTTTTCAATATTTATGAATTCATTATTTAGAGACATTTTATCACTTAAATTTTTCCATAAATTTCAAATTCCAATTTATTTATCATTTATGTGTGATATATTGATTGTTCTATTGGTAAATTAACGTGTCTTATCCTACTATGTTACAATTATGTCAAAAGAACCTATAGTCCTTAATAATACCATGTTGTGTTAGAGTCATGTCATGTCTTTTATGTTTTCATTATTTTTGATCATGATATTATGTTCATGTGTTTAGTTTTTATATATTTTATAAGGAAAAAACTGTCTATTAATATAATCATGGTGTTATTATGTATATCACACATACATCTAGTGTGTGTGATCAATAGATGTTTCCTTGATTTCTATCATGCATAAACTATGAATTTTATTAGTAAATGCTAATTGATATATACTTGACATTTATACTTGTATTACCATTACTTTGGATTACATGGTTTATATGCATTTGAATGATTAAAATTATTCCATGAGGAAATATATTATATGCAATAGATTAAGATAAATTTACAACTTGTCCTAATTAGTAAATCTAAGATTGGAGGAGCTGATAAACTATCATATATTGTGATCTATTTATTTTATGGAAATAATCAAATTGGATCCTCTACATCTAACCAAGGGATCTCTTATCACACAACACTAAAAGAGAGGTTTTAAAAGCCTCTAGTCAAATAACATTATGCAATAACCCTAGCTAGGTCTCCTAATACATAAAATTGAGACTAATCAAATGTTTTTGCACACATGGGGATAGTTTAACACAAAAAAACAATCAAGAGATCATGGTAGGAAAATGGGGCCCAAGATCACCTTAGGTGGAAAATGGGGACCTAGATCACCTAAGGTGGAAGATGGAAAGAAAAGAAGACCCTATAGTTTTACTGAGTTTAAGTATAGAGGTAATATAAAAAAGGAGTTATATATTAAAAAACTATTACTTTGTGCAATATATATCTAATAAATAAAGTAACAAAAAATAGAAAAACTTACCTTTGAGCAAACCTATCGAGTATTAATCTCTCCCTTGACCAATGGTGATTTACAAGATGTTTTTATGGATATGTAAGGATCATACTGTATAAATAATATCTAGGATAAAATATTCCTAGTTTGCATCCAAGACTTACCATAATAAAAGTTATTTTCCCTCCAAGTCAAAACCTAAATAATAGCTCCTTCAAATGTAGTGTAGAAGAACTGTAATTTATAATAATGAAAAAATGATTGTACATCACTATTAAATTTAAGTAAGACTTGTATTTATATTAATGGATAAGTCTAAACTCTTCTATAATTTCATCTTAAAAATTTGTCTAAAATGACTAGTTTTAAGAAAAATTTATCACTAGGCCTAAAACTAGGTCTAGGTGGCTAACATAGTTCCATGATATGTGCTTTAACCTTTAAACATGGTTGACCTAATCGACGTAGGAGCAAAAGATAGTTTTTACTGATTTAGGGGGTATTTTAAAGGATGATTTCTTAGTTAATGGATAAACATGGTTTATTTTATTGTGGATTTAGATAAGTGGGATTTGTAATGGGTTTAGGTAATGATCTAGTTGACCAATAATCTTTTTAAAGCACCAATGATCTTCCCATCCCTTTCCCATTACTTCCTTTAATGCATTCACTTAGATAAATCAAAATTTGACTGGTTTTTCTAAGAGAGAAAGTGACAATAAATGATAAAGTTTATAATTGTTGTCTTTATACATATGCCCCACTCAAATCTCATCACACATCATATAGGTGTAACATGGGATGGTGCTTCAAGAAATAAAATAGAAATGCACAACATTGAGTTGAAAAATTATAGTAGAAAGTAGAAAATAAATGAAAAGTAAATAATTTGTAAATATGTACCTTTAATTAAATTGTTGATGTGGAATATAAGCTTTATGACAATAAAATGAAAGAGATATCCATTCATTGGATAGAATTAAAAATAAGATAAAATTTGAAATTTTTGAAAAAATATGTGGTTATCAATTAAATAATATCTACTTTGATAGGATTATAGAACTTATTTCAGTTTTTAAAGAGAGTTTAAAAAATCAAAGTTATGAGAAAAATATAAAAGTTTTTGATAACTTCAAGGTTCAAAAATTTCAAAACTGTAATATAAAAGGGTAATTAACTATTCATTTATACATTTGATAATTTTAGAAACTAGAGCTCTATGTAACCAAAATTAGTGATGAGAGATATGATGTCCTATAAGTAAGGAGAAAGATGAGATGCAGGATGTATCACAATGATTCTTCGGATAGTCTAAGTATGGGATGAATTTAATATTAAATATTTAATATGAATTATATCACAAGGGTAGATGACTATGGGCCCCATTATTTTATTGATTAGTTATATTTATGAGATATTTATGATGTATCATGTCATGGTATTTTCACATGTGGTATATGTTTCCTTACCACATGTATGAGGATAAACATGGGATCATATGTTATGTGTTATACCACATGTCCCATAATTGTGTATGGTTACATTGGGATAGATTATTTTTCATCCATATCAGGGCATGATTGATTCTTGGCCCTTATGGCCAAGTACCTTTTAGGCATAAGTTCATGTCAGGATTACAAGGAATAATTCTTGGTGGATAGAGCCACATCTAGTGCCAAATTTAATAAGATAGTTTAGGTTACTACACCCAATAGCTCCTATAATAGTTTCAACATTTTGGGCATGACATGTGATGGAATGTCATGGTGTAAGATGTATAGGAGTAATAGTAAATTTTCATTTCATATGGTCATGGTAGCCAAGTTCTATGTGACAATGGTGCCAATGATAGTGAGGGGATCCAATAGAGGCTGCAAGAGGAGGAGATGTATTTATTTTTCCACAATAGCATATATTATAATGAACACCACATTATGAATATAGAGGTAAGCTCTATTGTAGATATATAGGCATCCAAAACCACCACTAGATGCACCAAAACAATCACAACCACAAGGAGATCCAATAGTGTAGACTACATTGAGTTATTCTATTGTGAGTCAGATTCTTAGTGGACTGAATCATGCTCATGTTATTCAGCTCAAGCATTATACAAGTTTTAAACCACCACAAAGCCATGCTTTATAGAAGGTACTTGGTGGTCAAGCATATGGGTATACTATTTTTAATTAATCTATATTTTGTTGAGACTATGGTAATATATTGATTAATATACATGCTATATAGATGTATTATTTTAGATATATACATGTGAGATATAATCTAGATTTGGTTTTTATTTTATAGATGTTGTATTAGAGGAGGATATATGGTCAACCATGGTTTATAGATCCCATCATGATATATTGAATTATGCGATATCTTAACACGATATGGCACAAATGAATTATTCTATGGTTCCTTAAAAAATTATTTATTTTAGTTGGTTTAAAATGGTTATTAAAGCAGCTTGAGAGTTGTAGAGACTATCTAATGTAACACATATGGCATTACCACTAGGTTTATGTGATTAGGATATGTGAGAATTAAATTCCTATGCTTATGAGAAATTTACACATTTTGAGACAAATATATAGTTGGCACATGTGTAGTGCTAGATGGTCCATCTATAGGGACATATAGATGGACTATGATCACACACATAGTCACTTTAATAGACTATTTATAGAGGGTAATAATATGATTGTATGGGTAGTGTACCCCATCTACCACTATATAATTGAGGTGGATGACATCAATAGATTTATTTTTGTACTACAATGGTGTCATGTGATATTTTATCAAACATTTCTGAGCCATTTATATATAGATATGTTTTTTAATTGCTCATGGCTGTTATGGATGTATTTATTTATTTCTAGCACATATTTTTTTCTTTATATATGCTATGATAAAATGTGTGATGTATGTGTTATTATTTTCTAGAAAATGTGAACAAATACATGGTCACAAATAGTGACAAATAAATTAATTAAAATGAAAATTAAGAGTAAATTAAAATTTGAAACCAATATTTTAAATATAACACATATTAGAGATGTCAAAAGTGAATAACAATAATGAAAAACAAATATTAATATAGGATAAGAAAAATGTAATAATATAAATAATAAATATCAATGTAAGGTAAACAAATAAATGTCAATGTAAACAAAGATATGGAAAGAGATAAATTTAAATGAAAAAAATATATGTAAATGCATGAAATAAAATTTTTAAATAATAGTAATAAACCAAAATTGGGGTTTATTTTAGTAAAAAATGTAGACTAATATAGTTATGTGATGACAAAACATGGCACATAGTTTGTGTAGGAGAAAAGATATTTTATGAGGAAGGCATAGTACTATCCAAGGTATTTCACTACAACTCAAAAAAGTATAAAAAAATAAATGTAACTTTTTTACAATAGAGAATGTAATTTTGTGAGGAAGGACTAGTCCTATCCAAGGTCTTACGCTACAACTCACAAAAGGATAACCAAAGAGGCATGATCAGTTGTGAAGTGATTTGCATCATGGGGAATATCAATAATGATATTTATATAAAAAGTGAGTGAAAATAATCACATAGGAATTGTGGAAATCATTATCATAAATGAGACATACTAAGCAAATTTTTAAGTGCTAATAGTTTGTTTAGACAATAAAGACATAAAATACTCTTAGTAGCAGACAAGAAGTTATTGTCTAAGGAGAAAAGTACCTAGATAATTTCATGAAGATTATTTACATAAATATTAAAATGTGCCTACATTCCCATAACATGTTCCACATTCCTCATAAACCCTTACAAATTTTGCATTCTACTGTGAAGATTATGTACTTGCATGAGAAAGTAGGTGGCACTAGATGTAGTTATGAGACCTCCTATCCTATTTTACTAGCCTACCACAACCCAATTGACCTTGGATATATCATGAGGCAAACTTTATATTTTGATATTTAAATAAAATAGTATATGTGCCAAAGAATAAAAACATATTTTGGTTTAATATTAACTTTTTAAAATGTTTTTGGTTTATAAATCATTTCCTTTTATTTGAATGATTTGGCTTTTAAGTTTTTTGTATTATTATTATTATTATTATTATTGTTATTGTTATTATTATTATTATTATTATTATTATTATTATTATTATTATTATTATTATTATTATTATTATTATTATTATGATGTATGGATTTATAAGAACCAAACATGAGTGATATAAGTGATGAACACATATTATTACTTAAATAATATGTTGGCTTTAAAAAATTCTTAGATTTTCCCACAAGTAAGTATGTGATCTCAAGAATAATTATATATGTGTTTAAGATGAGTTAAATATATGGTAGAAATGGGGATCATGGGAGATCCATTTCATAAATGGTAAAATGATGAATATTCCTTATAGCTGATCATAAGATAAAAATTATAGGGTGGGGTGTGGTCTAAGATCCATGTCACATGAATAACTATTCTATTCAATAAGTGATTTAACATAAAAATCCATGTAACAAAAAATATATCCTAAGATAGGGGAAAATAAATGCATATGATAAACTAAAATAATTAAGTTTTTGTAAATTTAAATCAATTAAAGAGATGTGAAATTAAAATATCATCATAATAATAATTTATTATAAATCTAGTAGTGATATATCAATTCCAAATCATATGGGAATATGAATAATAATGTGATGATACAAAACAATGTTTTCACAAATACAAGTATATTTCAAAACATACATCATTGATAATGTTAGATACATCCTCATGTATTTATAGTTTGAATTTGATCAAAGTCTAATCTATCTACATTTAGAGTCATGTGAGAACTTCCTGATGCATTACATATATGGATAAAGTAGGTATGCTAGAAGAATACAGATGTGTATATGACATCTCCCATGAAGGATAGTTGATGTGAGGAACTTGTTCTACAATGTGACTAAAAACACCTAATTTATGGGATGATATAGGTGGGGAAGGGTTTTCCTTCACCTAAAAAAAACCATGGGTTCATTTAGATAACATGATATTTTAGGTCATGAAAATCATGGATATGATGATGTAGGACTCTACACCTATCTCTTAGATATGTGTCACATTAATTCTAGAGATAATAAACCTCCCCATATTTAGGAATATACTCTAGAGGTATATTAGGAGGATGTATATTATTATCATCATATTTTGCCATTTTTTGGATGAAGTGCATCAATATATTACTGAATTTATCACAAATGAGTAGATGAATGCATTTTATTTCCATGAAAGCAATAAATAGTAGAAATGGAATCTAAATCATGTTGTTGTGCTAGGAATCTTGAATATGATTTATAATCCTTAGTATAATGACCATAAACCTTATGGAGATTAAAATATGGTTTATCATCCCATCATGTAAGAAGATTATTAAGCTTAGGCAAAGGTAATATGCCATCACCATCAGTAGGGTAAATAAGATTAGAATCTAGAGTAGGATTAGTAGTTGTAATATAATATCACAATGTGAATTGATGTAGTTTAGCTAACATCTCAAAAGTGATAATTATCGAAGGATCAAAAAATATATGGAACTGATATGGTCCCATCATGTTAGGATAAAGAATCATACTTTGAAGAGGCTCACTTATGACTAGGTGAGAAGTAATGCATGTGTGTTCCATCTCAAACCTATGAACATCAAGTGAAGAAAGAAAATTAGGTGTAATAGATGAATAATATAAATCAATAGAAATACCATTATTGAAAGAGTGGTACAAAAAAGAATGATATATAAGTATTTATGTGTTTTTATCTTGATAAAAACTAGCTAAAAAGGGGTCATCTAATTAATATCCATCATCATAATCAGGAATATGAATATCAATAGTTCAATCATAAATTATATTATCTATTGAATAAGCATAAGGAATGGATTATTTAGTCATTATTATGGTAGTGAGAATCTCATTGATTAGTTTTTGTTGAGGCTGAGGTTGTAAATAAGGAGGTAATTGAGTAATTATATTTGAATGGAGATCATAAGTTTTTATTTTAAACATGATCTCATATGGTTCATCATTTTTAGAATCTAATGTGTTAGGTGGTATGTTTTACATAAGTCTAGGGTAACCACTATAACCTCTAATATAGTTAACCGTATAATTAAATTATTGATATTCAAAAAAGGAATGTTAGGTAAGGGTTTAAGGATGGGTATTTTGAATATGCTATGTTCTTAGAATTTTTTAAAGTTCCAAAGTTTTATGTCTCCTTAAATCTTTTAGATAACATTGGTGTGATAAAAATTTATGCATTTACATGTTGATGAGGCTAAAACTCACACACGATGTGTCCAAGGTCAACCAAGTAAGATTTTATATGATAATGGAAAATTAAATATCATGACTTTGATAGAAAAAGTGATAGGATAAACCATGATCAGAAAGTAAACACACCCTAAAGGAGGCATTTATCTTTAATCATATCCTTGGCACGTATTTTGGATAGATTTAAGATTGTATTTAGACTACCCAATTACTTTAATAAATTCAAGAAAAGAAACATAAGTAATAGAACCTTCATCAATAAAAACACACTTGACTTGGATATCACCAATTTAGACATTGATAAACAATGGAGGATCATTTCCATTAAGCAATATTTCATCAAGAATCATTGAAGTAATTTTAAATTTAAGTGATATAGGTTTTTATAGTTTTTTTGACTTATATAGATATTTATTTGCATTTTTGAAGAATACTAGAATCAAACCCATAAAAATTGGATTCTTTCCCCACATGTGGAGGTTGAGGGATGTTCATTTCAAATGAGAGTTGAATTATATGATTAAAATGATGAGGAAAAGCCTTCATGAGTTGTATAAAATGATTTTGAGATGGGAGAATAGAAATTTTTATTTAAGGACCCCATTAATCATATTAGGTTATAATTGTATCAGATAGAGGTGCATAATGGTGAATCAAATCTATTGAAAGGGGAGTGGAAGTGTATAGAAATTAAGGTTTATAAGGATTATTTTATTGAGATTTATCTGATATCATTTTTCAAAGTGTCTTTGATTTTTTTGAGCTAGGTAATGTTTTTAGTGTCATAGTTAGGTTGATGATTGGTTATTTATAAGATTTTATAGGTGGTGAAGAAATACAAGAAGTAGGTGAATTTGGATATTTATTTAATTTAGATTGATGAGAATTTGATGAAAAGTGAGGGATAAAATTAGTATCAATGGAAAGTGAATGGTTATTCAAATGATTCATTTGATTATAAACATTTAGGATAGTAGATTAAGGAGTTAGTTGTGTTGTTATACTTGTTGGAATCATTTTCATATGTCCAAGTTCTATAAAATGAGATGGGAAAGAAGATTGAATAATACAAAAATTTGGTAAATAGTTAGAATGTGGATAAGGATTCATATAAGAAATGACTCTCCTCATATTTTTCATATTGATAAAATTATCACCGTTAATGAGAGAATTATGATCAATAGAAGTTTTGAAAATGTTAGTAGTGGGAGGTTGAGTAGTACTTGATTGACATTTAGGAAGAATATCCTTGTAACTATTGAGATGATAATTTTCTTGATTAAGTGAATCATGTTTAGTTTTGGTTTTTTTAACCTTGGTTTACATTTCCTAAGCTTGTTGATACTCACAAATTAGGGTTTTGTGATCAAAATTAGGTTGAAGAAAATATTTAAGATGAGATTTTCATAATTGATGGAAAGTCTCATGAGAATGACCCAAAGATGCATGATACCAATTTTTTTTTGGATCATAATAATGTTTTGTAGGGTGAGTATGATTAAGATATCATGGTGAAGGCCTAGGAAGGCATTTTTGAATTTCTACCATGGACAAAAGTTTGTGAGAATATACATTATTCAGTTAGGAAAATGTAGAACTGGGCTGTGGAAAAGTATTGTTTAAAATAATTTTGAAATATTAGCATCACTAAAACCACTTGGAATAATAACATGAACAGTGTTTATAAAATTATAGTTGTATATAACACCATCATTTAAAACATGTCATTTTTTAGATTTCATAATCATTTGAGTTCTAACAAGAGGATAGGAATGCTAAAATTGTCTTATGAGAAAATATTGACATTTGGTTTGGTTGAGGGATTCTTCCAAATATTTTTGAAAGAGATTTCTAGCATGATATTGCCATTTAGTATGGAGAGAATTAGTGAATAAGTGAAAGAGATGGTATTATAATATGTTATGTTTATATTTATTGGATAAGTCTTTCCATCATTTAACTAAAACTTGGGTAACTTCAAATTCTAATTATCTACAATTGATAAAGTGAGATAAGTTATTTTTAGGAACACCATTAGTTTGTAATTCTTGTACCAATGAATTAAATAAATATTATAAACTAGATATAGTATGATATTTAAGTTTATTATACCAATCCAAAGCATCATATGCAAAAGGTTTTAGCCAAGATCTTAGTGGAAGCAAAGTTATTGATCTTATTTCAATATTTATATAAGTTTTTGAAATATTTTAAATGCAATGTAGGATCAATATATCCATTATGAGTAATATTAGGAATAATACCACCTATGTTGATGTTTGAAATTTGAGGTAATAAGGGTTAATTTTTAAGTGTTTTATATCCTTATTAAGAAGTGGGGGTTGAGTTATAAGGTTAACTTGTTCATCTCTAGGGTGTGGTGCATGGCATTAGAATTTTTCTCTCCCTATTGAGTAGGTTGAAAATAATTTTGTAATTATAAAAGTTGGTTTTGTATTTATATCATTTGGTTTGTACTAGTATTTTGAAAAATAACCATTTGATTCATGGCTTTTAATAGAATTTGTTTATTATTAATAGTGGTTTAACTAGTATAAATGGCTTGATAAGAACTAGATTTAGCATTTACTTGAATATAGGCATGGGCACTTTGAGTAGGTCCATTAGAGGAAAGACCTACGATAGTATTTGAGATATTAGGAAAGGTAAAAGAATAAGTAATATATAAAGTTGAAGGAATGTAATAATAAGTGGATATGGAAGAATAAAAATTCATAAAAGAAGACATAAGATGACTTGCCCCAAGACTTAAAGAAAATTTAAGTGTAGTTGAAGGTGGACAATCAAGGTAAGATCCCATAATGAGATTATAGATGATTATGGGATCCTTTCCTTAATGTTGAGAATTTTAATACATGAAAAGTATCATTTCATTAGTCTATTCAAGATCAATCTCATCCTTAATAATATGAATTTTAGGAGGATAGTTAAGGGGATCCAAAGTTTTAGAAGGAAGTGGCCCATAGTTTTTGGTTTTAGTGGTGACATGGACATTGCTTACATATATATTATCTATAGAAGTATAGGTAAGGTGAGACTAAGGATTTTAGGAGGGTTAGTTAAATTCATCATATTATTTTTATTTTGGAGTTTAGTTTCATCAAAATGTATTTCATGGTGAAAATTAAATATAAATTTAGAAATATGGAAATCTAGTGGGTCAAACTAGTCGACATAGTTGGGTATAAAGGAAAAGGTAATAGTTTAGAAGTCTACTAGGTATATTTAGTATACTTAGCTAGGTATAAATGAAAAATATTAGTATGGAAACCTATTTGGTTGAGTTGGTTGACCTATTTGGTAGATAATAAAAATATCATCCTAGAAACCTAATGGGTTGAGATGGTCAGCTTAGTTGGGTAGACAAGGAAACTATCAATCTATAAACCTATTGGATCAAGTTGATTGACCTAGTTGGGTAGGAATATAAAAATATAAATATAAAAACCTACTAATTTAGAACATTTGACCTAGTTGGTAAGATAGGAAAAATAGAATAGTTCATAAGCATAATGGGTCGAGATTGTTAACCTAGTTGGGTAGAAAAGAAAAATATAATAGTCTGGAAACTAAATACATTGAGATAGTCAAACTTATTTTTGAAGATAGGGGAAAATATTAGTTTTGAAACCTACTAGTTCAAGTTGGTTGACATAATTAGACATATAAGTAAAAAATAATATTTCTATAAACCAACTAAGATGAGTTATTCAGACTAGTTGGCCAGATAAGGAAAGATAGAGATTTTAATATCCTACTAGGTCAATTCGGTTGAATTAGTTGTATAGGTAGGATAAGAAAAATATTTTTATATCCTAATAGGTCAATCTAGTCATATTAATTTTACAAATAGGACAAAATATATATTTTAATAGCCTATAAAGTTGAGCTAGTAAACTTAGTTATATAGGCATGGAAAGATATATTTAGACTAAATAAATTTGGTCAACTTAGTTAAATGTACAAAAAAAATTAATATCACTTTGAAAATAATACATAGTAATGATTTGATCCTAGTTGAATTATATTATTCACACGTAGTCAACTAGACTAACATTGGTTGCTCTATTTGAAACACATAGCTCAAAATTATATCAACATTGGTTGATATAGGTTGCAATAAAATAGAGAATAGTAAGAAATAAGTAGAAAATGTAAATTTTTAACCACTAATGATAAATAATTATCTAAAAATTATATTATTTTGTTTTACTAAAAGGATTTGATTTTATTGTAGGTTCCCAAATGTACATGACTATCTATTAGATAGTGACAAACCAATATTTTAGAGCATTGACTATGAAGGAAGTAGCATTCCTATAACACACTAAACCAAATTTCAAGGGTAATATATAAGTAACTTCTTAGTGCTTCCTATGAATTAATGGACCACAAGATTAAATATATGGTTGGATCTTAAGTTTCAATACAAACATAAATCCTAGGCATTTCTAAAATACCATAAGGTATGTTGAAACTAAAGATGGTGTTAAGATTTGTACTAAGGATATTATTATTAGGGAAAGACCTAACTTCCATGATATATGAACTATATAAAATTATTTTAAATGTATTATCAAATAGTCCTTCATGATAATAATCAAGTAATTATAAAACTACCTGTATATGGTTTCTAGGGAAATCAAGACAAATTAAAAATAAAGTCAAAAATCAAGTGTCAAAACACTAATTTTTAGTTTCAAAAAGTAAATTATAATGAAACCAACTCTTTTAAAATTAAATGTGAGACAATTTAATATGAAAATAAATTTATTTTACTTATGCTAAAAAATAAACACAAAATAAGTATGACCAGGTTGATCTAGTTGGCAATTAGAATATAAAAAATTTGGTTAGGTTGATCTAGTTTTTTGTGAAAACAATAATAAAAAAATAAGGAATCTATGCTGACTTAGTTTGTTTGTAAAAGTAGATAAATGCATAACTAATTCACCCAATTCAACTTAGTTGACTATGTGATATAGTTTTATATAACTGAAAAACTATTAAAAATAGAGTATAAATTTGAAAGACTGATAATTTTGTTGAAAAATAGAAATGATAAATTTAGATAATTGAAAAAAATTAAAGTATGAAGCTTGTTTAAAATTAACCTAATAAATATAACTATGTCATCCATGTTGACATAGTTTTTTGACTAAGAGTGTTGAAGATATGAATATTGATTGGATCATCCAAGACTGATTAAGTCATATAGAGGCAACAATATTAAAAATATAGAGTTTAAATAGGGTTAAACTGGTTGAATTAGACTATATAAATCTAAAAATGAAAATAGTAAACTAAAAATAGGTCAACCATTATGACGTAGTTGGCTAAGAACTAAAAATAAAGACTGCAAAGAACTAGGTTGACTAGCCCAACCTAGTTGACTATAAATGAAAATTCATAAAATAGGAAAAAAAATAAGTTAACTAGTGTGACCTAATTTATTATATTTGAAACATTTAAAACAAAAGATAAAATTGGTTTAACCAACATGACCTAGATGATTGTAGATCCTATATCTATAAATAGACAAAATGAATAGTCAATAAGTATGACCTAGTTTATTATGGAAGGAAACCTACAAAGAAAAAAAAACTGGGGTTGAATAGTGTGACCTAGTTAAATTTATATCCTATATTTATAAAAAAAGTTTAAAAATAGGTCAACCAAAGTGACCTACTTGGCTGGAAATGAAAAAATTAAAAATTTGAGGGTTATATTCACATCAATCTCACCAAAATGTATGTAACAAATTAAGATAGATTTATAAGTTATCCTACTTAGTAAATCTAATAGTAGAGAACATAATAAAATAATATGTATTTTGATACTTTTATATCATTGGCATGACCAAATTGGATACACTAAACCTAACCAATGGATTTCTTATCACACAGAACTAAAGGAGAGGTTTTCAAAGTCTCTAGGCAAATAACACTATGACATAACCCTAACTAGGTCTTATAATACATAAAATAAAACTAATTTAGTATGCATCAAATTTTTTATCACAAATAGGGATAGTTTAACACAAAAAATCAATCAAGGGATCATGAAAGGCAAATGGGTGCCTAGATCACCTTAGGTGTAAGATGAAAAGCAAATAAGATGCTATAGTTATGCTAAGTTAAGTATAGAGATAATCTAAGTGTAAGCAATATTTTTGAATTATATAGCACCTCAGTCTTGTACACTTGGAAAATATGTATCATGGATGTACCTTTAGCTTCTAGACCTTCTAATTATTAAAAATCTCACATACACTATCTCTTTGTGTCTATTGTTTGTCTCTTAGTTTATCCAATATTATTATGATCACTCAAACCTTATATTTACTTAGAATGTTGCAAACCTTCTTATCTTATGTCTCTACAATTTATGGACCTATGCATGTTTCCTAACCTTTTGGACACTTGCATCTTAGTCAGATGCCTATGTTGATGATATTTACATATTCCAATGCAACTTTCCAATGCCCTAAATTCATCTAATTTATAAATGAAACACATTCCTATGGTTTACCTAAGTTATTTAATGTAAGATATTATCAAAAGGGATTGGTATATATACAATATCAATCCTAATTCATACTTCACATAATAACTTCTTGCCTCTCACATGGTAAATTATAAAAGGCATTCAATAAAGCATTAAAGTGAACAAATATTCCCTATTTCCCCATATTTCCATATCAATCATAAAGACAACACATATAAATATATGAAGTATTAAAAGAACATCCCATGATCCATATTTGTCAAGTTATAAGATATGTCACTTTATGTAGTTATTTATCACACAATGCATCTTTATGCATACACAACACAACATATAGGGGATAAATACATAAGTATGAGGCATTCTCTAGAGTATTGGTTATGTAGCCAAAACTCATTAATAGAAGGGTATTTAAGTTAAATTTACATTATGTATCCGCTAACCCATTTTTACCACAACCAAAATAAAGATTAATAAGTAAAGTTTTCTTGTTTGACAAGGAGTGACAACCCATGATATAGATCTAAGCATTCCATATCAGATTCAACACATATACTATAATATTCTAGGTGGTCACATCTAGATACAATTAATTATCTTATGTAAGAAACCTACATCTATGTTAGGCATAAACATCAATGCAACCATATAATGTCAATACAAGTGTTTGAGGTCACAAAGTACATTATATATAATTTGAAGGTAATCATAGAATCCACTTCCATTATAATTCCTTCTTGTTCTATATCTAGATATGTATTGGCATAAAAAACAACTAATTGTCTTATTTTCATTATCATTACAATATCTATCATAGTTTTACTTTATATTTCTATCATATCTTAACATAATAAATTTAATATCTATTTATCTTTGTTTAGAAATTAATTTCCCTATCATAGAGATAGTCTACCATCCTTGTGCCCTAGGCTAACTATACCCCTTTAGCCTTAAATTCCCTAATCCATGTTTTAGGGTTAAACATTTGGTGAGCTTGACCTATAATATATATTGTCAAATAAGTTTTCCATAATCTATATTCTTCCCTTTTTTTGAACTAATTTTTGTTTACTTTATTTACTTCATCATGGATGATATATATTATTTTTATTGGCTATGATTATGAAACTCTAAAACTCTCTATTAAGGAAGGATTAAAAATTGATTATTGTTTCCTTCTTAATTACCAAACACATCATCTTATATATTTTAATGGTGTTATATATCACCCATCTAAGTTTATCCATGCACCACCATCCCAAGAGATAAGTTAAATAATATTAAGGAATATAGACAACCTTTTCAATTACTTTCTACAACCAAATTTATTGTTCACGATAAAAATGTCCATTCATTTGATTATGTTGGATTTCATCAAATCCATAATGATATCATGGATGATTTACCAACTAGTCAAAAAGGAGATTTTATTGCAATCACATTGACTCAAACTCCTATCATGCCCACATTTACAAATAATATCCATCTTAATAAGGGTGATGATATAAATTTTTGTTAATTTGATATTGATGTTTTTGGAAAGGTAAATAAAAACATCATGTAATTTTTTCCCAATAACATTAAATACATTGAAGAAGAGTGAATTAAAAACATAAAGTGGAAAAAATCCATCAATGTTCCAAAGAAGCTATTTTACCAAACCTACCTAAATTTCCATGTGGTATGTAATTAGTAAATAAATATGAACCCTCAAATAATATATAAATATCAAATATTACAAAAATTCCAAAATATATATCAAAGGTTCTAAAATTCACTGATAATAAATGTACATTTGTTCTTCATAGATATTTCAGTATGCATGTGTCATGGATAAAATTTACACCATACAAGAAAATTTTCAACCTACTTACCATCCTATTCAAACAACACTTTGTCTATGACGAATAACATAAATTATCTTCAACAACAAATGTCTAATATAAAATTATAAATTTCCTCACATGAGGCTACCTTTCATGATGATATCTTTATGGACCAACCCCTCACTAAAAGTGTCTTTAATCATATATATCCATCAAAATTTATTATGCCTTTATACCCTATATTTGATGGTAAAGGAGATCCTAATAATTAATTGAAATAATATATATACTCTTTTAACCATTACGTAAAGGATGGTTGTTTATTACTAAAATATTTTCATATGAAATTAATTACATAATAACTCGATTGGTTTTATAGCCTTGTTGATGGGTCTTTGTAATTTTTTAAAAAACTTCAGGATGTATTTTTAATTCATTTTCATAAGCGAATGATTCCCAAAAATCATCAAAACGTTTGAAAGAACTAAATCAACATGATTATGAACCTATTTAGGACTATGTCATAAGATTTAAAGGTGTTTTGTATTATTTAAATTACATCCTCTTAGATTTAGAAATATACTTTATATTTAGTAGGGGTATTATTTTTCCACTTAGACAAAGAGAATTACATATTCCATTTGTTTTTTATTTATTTATTATATTGAGATGTGGATATATATGCATGTTCATCTATAAATAATCATGATACAAATATTTTCAAAAATGAGGAAGGTCTTCAGGCCAAAAAAAAATTAAAGGCATCGGAGCCAGCCAGTGTAAGATCAAAATTTCAGAAAATTGATTTAGATATGTAATTTATATAAAAAATATCTAAATCTACAATCTACAAGTAAAATAAAGATCCAATTAGGATAATAATGTAAAAATAATTGAAATATTCATACCATCATTAGATCCTAATATCTAGGTTATCTAAATCAAGATAAAAATAAGAAAAGACTAAGTGATTATAGATAGAGATCACTTACAAGTAGACTCATAATTTTAGAATAATGATAGCTTGATAAATGACTTAGATGATATAATGGAATAATAGATAATATTGGCATGGATATTTTACGGATTAATTGGTTAGTTTTTCCATGGAGGATGGGATGGTTTAAATATAAAGGAGGGAATATCAATGGCCAGTTTTCAAAATTGGGTGTAGGATATCAATGGTGGAGGATTATCCAAGGAATTAAAAATTCATTAGATGATTATAGAGGATGGAATTTTCAAGAGGTGAAACCTATAGAATATATTTAATCATGATTATTAGGTGATTATTCATGTGATTAGGGGGTTATAGAGATGAAAGGGAAGAAATATAATGCATTACATCGAATAAATGAGCCATGCCATAATTGATAGTAATAAGGCCCCTAGCAAGGAAAAATGTAAGGGAGTGAAAGATGATAATAAATTTACAATCCTAGTCTTGCCCCAATCAAAGGTAGAAACCATAAACTTTAAATGATGAATTGACTAATCAGTGATAATGGATGATTTATGGAATAAAAGATGGATGTTCTGATTTGTTGAGCCTAATCGATAGGTATGAGTGATTAAATGGGAAGATTAGGGAGATGATTAAATGAATGGTGATTTATCAATAGATTGATTAATTAATGATTTCTATTATATCTGAATGATTTAAATAATTCAATATACAAGGATGATGAGAGACAAGGTAGATGTGATGAATAATGATGAAGAAATAATATAAAGTGGTTGAGCTGACCTCATGTGACTGTGTACTTTCTACATAGTCTAAAAAGACCACAAGCTGATGTAGTTTAGACTAGTTGATGGATGACTAGAGGAAGATGACAATGATTGTTAGACATATTAATTTTTATATAAGGAATGAATATAAAAGACTAGGAGGAATGATTGGATACTAAATGAGTGGACTTGGATGATTGGATTGAAGATAGAGGACTAGGATGGGTTGTTAGATGTTGTTGACTAGAGATATGATATAAAATTGATTAGAGAATAAATTTATGATGATAAAGGAATTGGAGGAATGATTGGATATTGAATGAGTGGACTAATATGATAAACTTTATGATGGTACTAAGATGATTTAATAGATTATGATAGATGATCAAGCCATCATCACTATAATAAAGATCATCATAGTCTAATCAAACTAATGTAAATATAGCATTAGGTAGTATGCCCCATGATATAAGTATGACCAAGAGGAATTTATGCTTAAGTGTAGAAAAGGGGGAAAATAACAAAATATGTATCATCAAGGGCACCTAAAAACATCATTATAACTTTTGGTGTCATCATAACATACTCAATATTTTCAAATAGACAAAAATATACATGACATAAGACTAAAAAGAAACATATACAAACAAAAAAACATAAGACAATCATATATATAGATGATAAAAGACATTCAAGTCAATTAATAAAGAGTAGAAAAGTAACACACACAAGTATCTACATGTAGTGTCCTTATGTCTTATCTAATTATCTTGATGAGAGTTGACGGGATGATTGATCAAGTGATGAATTGGACTAAGTCAAACATAATGATCATGATGTGAATGTGAATTAAGGGTATGGATTTAGACAAGGGTATATATTTGGAGTAAACTAGTGACTTGTATTAGGATAAGGTTATGGATAAGGACTTGGATGTGATGATGAGGACATATGACAAGATATTATGACAAAATAATAAGACCTCTTAGATAATATAGTTAGGACACTTAAGACATCAAAAAAGATGAAATATGACAAGATGACTAAGGTGATTTTGGATCTTTTGGATTGTATTATTTTTAAGGTTTTTGGAATATTTAAATTTTTAGGGATTTTGAGAATATTTATGTATATTATACAAATTGGGTTACTAGAAAAGGGAATACCAAGCCTAGAAACCATGATATGAATGGATGGAATTTTGTATGGGATGATAAAAGGATGTGGGTGATGCTAAAAATGGGATGAGGACCAAATAATAGTGGACTAGGGATTACCAATGACCACAACATTAAGGAACCATATTTCTAATTACCTGAGTGTCTATTAGAGGATATGCTAAGATGCTTCCATAACATTTCTCAAGACATATTCCACTCCCTTATGAAGGTCAAGATGAGAAGGAATGAAAGACCATATAGGGGTAAGGGATAGATGGAAATGATATAAAAACATGTTTAGGCCATGATATGGAAGGGGTTGAATTTTAGAGATGAAGTGGATTTTTCCCCCAAATGTTGAGGTGAAATGCATACAATAGATTTCTTTACCATGATGATGGAAACTGATTTTCATCATGTTACTTACCCAATGTACTAGAAGACTAGTTTTCACCATTAGATGAATGATTTTTATTTCATTTTTTTGACTTTTTGACTTTTTTGATGGCATCTCAATTTATTAGAGATGGGAAAGATGCAATATATAGAAATTTTCATGATTTTTAGCCAACGCCTATTTTAAAGATATATAATGATAAGATCATGGTGTCAATAATGCATGTATTGATGTCTATGTTACCTTCATTGATTTTTTATTTAGACCACTCCAAATATATAGACCATGTGTCTTCATTTTCCCTAAGAGAGACAATCCTACCCAAGATGATGGTGTGATATGTATTGGATTATGTCTTGATTTTGATGGTGAGTGATATGATTATGATTGACAATGGGAATGGAAAGGGGGGGAAAATGAGGTTAAATAGTTGTATACACCATTAGACATGGTGGAGGGGATAATTTTGATTGGTGTTTTGAGATTAAGAGATCTAAGAACTTTTAAATTTCTTGTTCTTTCATCTAAATATTAGGAGGATGATTGCCCATATAAATTTTGACTTTGTTTTGATTTGTTGATTGGATTTGACATGGATTTTGATTACCCCATAGTGATTTTATTTGGGATTCACCAGGGTTTTTTGACTTTAGACTTGATAGATGATGATGATTTTAATTTTTATGGTCCTCTAGCACCTCAAAGATATGCTTACTAGAGGATGATGCTTTCTAACTTAAATGATTACAAAACTCTTCTTGAATTTGATTGATTATGTTTGGATTATATTTATTCTCATTATTTAGATTGATTAATTTATTATTGGCTTCAATCCTTATATATTCATTACATAATATTTCCTGTTGTGGGGAATCTAATGATGTGAGGTTTTATTTGTTTCATTTTGGGAGTGGTATTAAATGATTATTAATGTGAGGGGGATGATTTGAGATGTGTGGTGTAAAGGTTGGATTAAAGGGATGATGGGTATTAGAGTACTCATAAGAGATACTAGGAGACCCATCCTTGATTTTGGAGAAAGTGTCCTTAGAAATATTAAAAGGATCACTAATACTCTTTGTAGAATTAACATATAAAGTTGATTCATACCCAAGTTGATAATCTTCAACTAATAAAGCATCCAAGAATTGTGTTATAATTTCATCACCTTGATATGAATAAAGAATATTGTCTTTTGATTGGTAAAAATTCAAATTAAAGGCATCCTCAAAGAGATATGTATCAACATAACTTTCATTATTTGAAAGGGATCATGATTCTGACATAGATTTTGATTCAGATGTTGATGTTGAACATGATATTGACCATTCTTATGTTGACTATGATAGGGATGTTGATGAGATGGTGATGTCTATAAATCATTTATTGATATTAGAAATAAATATGGCATTTTGGATATCATCATTACCTACAAGAACCTCCTTGTTCTTGGGATTGTGGATGGGTGTTTTAGGCTTAATGGATTTGTGAAGATGGGAGATTTAATGTGGATAAGATATAAGTATGTTTTAATGTAGGATTGTTATGGTATGGTAAGTCTTAAGTTCATGACCATCATTAAGGAGGAAATAATATTGATCATGATTAGAAATATAATCTTGGCATACCCCCTTTTGCATACTCCTATGTGTGGATACATTAGATTATCCCTTAATATCAATGTCACCATTATCAATTAATGTTTCAATATAGTCTCTAAAATGGAGAAATGTATTAATATAATTCATAGGCTCTTTATGATATATACAAAATTATTCTTCTTGATACCATGAGGGCATATGTTTTGACATAGCTATAGGTATTGTTTTTGGGAGGATAATCATGCCTATAGACCTCAGCTTCTAAAATAGGGAGTCTACTGATATTGGGAGAGGGGTATATTTATTATCTATAGTTTTGGATGTGGAATTACTATATTTAATTATATAATCATGTGATGATGTGTCATAATATTGGGGGAAGATGAGGTTAACAAGTTTATCTTCCCTTTACTAATAGGATAGTGGATTATTGATATAGGATTTGATTATAGATGGGTATGAAATGGGGGTAAGGTTAGTTAAATAGGCTCAAGGCCTTTAAGAAGTTGGGTATCCATATCAAGGAGTCTCAATAGGATTACATCTTTTTTTGAAATAATATAGTTATTAAATAGGGTAAGCTTTGGACTTGAAAGGTCATGACTAGGACTAGGACTAGTGGATGGAGGATTGAAATGGGATTGGTTGTCATGATAATTAGATGTGGATAATATTTGATGAGGTACTTATTTGGGAGGTGAATTTAGGCTTAGGGTTTTGAAATCATTAGGAATGTGGGGACCCATCTCTAATATCTATAATAGGCACTCATCTTTGTTGGCCAAGATATATTCATTAAATAGGGTGGCCTTATCATTTGTATATTAAGAGGTGTTATGATTAGGGTTATAATGAATAGAGAATGGGGTTGACCATGATGGGATAGCATGTGGTCTAGGTGTAATGGGGATTATTTATGGGGATGGACATGGTACATTGGTTTGGGATTGATGAGATCGAGGTCATATGGTAGGTGAACACCCATTTATAAGACCATCAAAAGGATCTCATCCTTGTTGGTAAATAGGTATTTTTATACAAGAACTAGGTACAAATCCATGTGGGTAGATGATAAATAGGTAATGGATGAAACGTGGATAAAATGGGTTTGACGTATATGTAGATTAGTTATTGGATATAAATGTGGTCCTAGCATAACATAAGTCTGAATAACTAAGCTATTATGATAGATGATGAGGAGGATGAGATGGATTAAATGGATTTATGATATATGACTAGGATCAAATTTTAAATTGATTGTATAATAAGTTCTAGAGATATATTAACAATGCTTAGTTTTTAAGCTAGAAAAAAGAATTGGGGATTTGACTAGTACCTAAATTCAAACTAGCAAGATCATGATTGGATGGGTGTTAGTTATGGATAATCAAGATGAATCAATTTAGAGATGACTAGATTGATGATGATTAGATGCTAGATTGAAACTAAAAAATCAAGAGTTTATTACCATGGTATTGACTAAGTATGAAATTTGACCAAGATTATAGTGGACTAGAGTGATGAGATGATATGGAAGGATGACAAAAATAATAGATCAAGTCTTAGACTAATTTTATCAAGCTGGGATGCTCTATAAGATTATGTGATTAAATGGAAGGATCAAGGTGGATGGGATTGAGACTAGGACAAGTATTAAAAAGAGGTGATAACATGGTGATTTGGGATAATATAGATGATGTGTATATATGGTTTGGATAAATGTGTGACCTAAAAAGACAATAAAATAAGATCAGACTTTGTCTAGATAGGGTGGAACTAGATGAGGATGATGGATAATGACTAGATTAGAATATCCATAATATAGACAAGATTTTATAATATTATGAAGGATAAGATGACTAAGAATGTATAAGATAAAGATAAGGATATACAAGATGATGATATAGGATACCTAGATATCTATGTATAGGTTTAGGTGAAAGGTTGACTCAACTCACAAACAACACTAGTCTAATAATCCTAAGATTAGTAAACTCATGTGTGTAACCCGATGACTTCATCATATAATAGTTTCATAGGTGAGGATATAAGAAAGTGACGCATTATAGAATGTCTTGAACTCTTGCAACCCTATCTATACATAATGGTCACTTGGGAGATGATACTAACTCTATAAAAAAAGTCACCTATTACATCCAAAAGTCTTAAACTAGGCTATATATACTCTCTAGTGGAGTCCCTAATATACCCTAGGTACAATCAGACATAGTTCCATATAGGGTGTTATTTCATACCTAGTTTGGATAATTAACTCATTCCCTTCATGGAAGACTTGTATGGGATCAATTACTTAGCCTAATGATAATTGTCCCTAATATTTACACTCTATCAAAACACATAGTGTGGATTAGTGTGTGGTGGTAAAATCCATGGTCACTATCCCACTTAGACTATGAAAAATGGTTGAGAATCACTTCCATGTCATGTTGCCCCTAAAAAGAAAAAATGGGAGAAATTTTTAGTGGTTTTTAATCCTCCAAGGCTCATTATTATGATTCAAGGAGGAAAGAATACACAATTGTAGACCTCGGGTAACACTTAAGAAAGCAAAAAGAATTATTAATTAATTAATTTATATGTGATATATATAATTTTTTTTTTTTTAAATTCTAAAATATTTTATAGGTGTCTTGTAAATAAAATTATTAGTAGTTTTAATTTATAAATCTTGAGAGACAACCTAAAAGATAATATGTTAGACAAAAATATGACTTGTAAGAGAAGATGTTAGTAAGCCAATATTTACACTAGATTCACCCCTATAAAAAAAATAATGTTAGTTTAATAAGCCTTAATAAAACACTACAGAAACAATGATTTTATAATATAATTTTTTTGGATAAGGTGCCAAAATGTAGGGATCTAGGGGAATAATCCCCAAATGGGGTAAAGGCGCATCACCCCTTATGGGGTCAAGGCATAACACCCCTTGTGGGTTACAGGAGCAATGCCCATGGCACACTCCCAATCATGGTAGTAGGTGGGGATACCACCCATATAATAAACATAATGTTATTTTAGTAGGCCTTAATAAAAACATTAAAAAAATCATGATTTTACAATATAACTTGTTTTAATGAGGTGCCACAATGCAGGGGTCTATGGGAAGAAGGCCATAATGGGGTAAATGGGTAGTACCCATTATTAGGTTAAATGGAAGCACCCCTTATGGTTTAAAGGGATAATACCCATTGTGGGGCCCAGGGGTAATGCTCCTAACACACTCCCAATCATGGTACTAGGTAGGGTCACCACCCCTATAAGAAACATAATGTTAGTTCAATAAGCCTAGATAAAAACACTGAAAAAATCACAATTTTTCAATATAAATTTTTTAGATGAGGTTCAATAATGCAAGGTTCTAGGGGAGGAATCCCCCAATGGGGTAAAGGGGTAGCACCCCTAACAGGGTTGAGGGGAATTTCCCCTTGTGGGGTCAATAGGCAACACGCCTTATTGGGTCCAGGGGAAATTCCCCTAGTGTACTCCTAGTCATGGTACTAGGTAAGGTCATGGGATGTGCCCCTAGCACAAAATTAAATTTGGGACATGAAAAACCCTTAGAATGACTCAAAATTCACTAAAAATGATTTTTAAAATACACTCAAGAAAGGACAATTTGAAGGCAAAAAATGAATGCAAAATTGTTGTTGGATTGATAAAAACCACAGATACATAGTTATATGAAAAATCACTTCAAGAGAATCAATACCATAACTTAAAATTCAAAATCACAACTTGCAAGATGCAATTTTGTTGACCATCAACTATCTAGGACCTCACAATTATGTAAATCTTCTTATAGTCAGTAAAATACTGTAGTTTATGGATAATATCACAACTTATGAGATGTGTTTTTTAAGTCCACAAAAAAACAATAAATTTTAAGGTAAAATATTTGTAGAATGCATATAATATTTTTAGAATGTAAAAAGGATTTATATAATGTTAAAAAAATTTACTAACTGCTAAAAATGAAATATTTATAGAACAAGTTAGTAAATGTGTTCTTGACTACTTGTTGAGGTCAACATACCCCCATTTCTAAAAAATGGGGACCCTTGTGCCAAATTATGCAATTTGTACTTTAAATTTGAAAATCCATTTGATTAGAACATCATTACCATTTTTACACATTATTCCTATTTGAAGATCATCAACACCATATTCTAATTAGTTTGTTGGTTCATAGCTTAGGTTTAACCTTGTCTAAAGTTGGCTAACATTGGATATTTTTATTTCAAGTTACAAGTCTATTAGATATTCATTGGAGGCATATAATGTTTGGGTTTCACAATTTTTATGAATTTATCTTAATCTGACCTTTTTACTAGCCTTTGGTTTTTTAAAAGTCAAATTGAATCCATTTTCAAGCTTCTCGAAACCCTCATTTAGAAACCCTAGCTTAGACCCCTCATTTAAATTCAAATTTGATGAGAATAAAATTGTGTGGGAACTTTTAATATGGTATGGAATTAGTTAAATTTTTATAGTAAGGTTTAGTCATGCTTTTTATCATGACCAAACCTTAGTCTAAAAATTATATACTAGGTCCCTTTCATATCCCAAGTTTTTTTCCCCCTTTTATTTTTAATGTGGTCTAGCCTTTTAATGAAGGGTCCTTTTCATATGTTATTAACTTAGATTAATTTCTTAGTCATAAGTCCCCCTTCATGTTTATTAACACAAACTAGACCTTAGGCTTAAGAATTTATCCTAAGTATTATATGTCTTCAAGCCTTGACTTAAATCATGTACATGTTTTCCAAATCAACAACCCATGCTTCATTAGGTGAAGTTGATCAAACAAAGCAAGAGCATCCTAGATCAAAATGGGTCCCTTTTATTATAATGATCCAATAACATCCAACTACCTGGATCATAATCGATGACCCACATTCACTCAATCAAAATCCATTGAATGATGCATATCAATTCAAAGATCCTATGCGACTACTATTCATAATATTTAAATTGGGTGTTATTTCACCCATAAATTAATATTTACAAGGACATCAAATTCTAACCCTTATGGTTAAATTTTTGAGCTTAAAATTGATGTTCACATGAGCATTAATTGACATATATAAGGCCATCATTGACATCCATGAGGCCATCAATTTTTAGACCATATGGTTAATTATATGAGCTTAAATTTTACATTCTTGTGACCATCAATTGACATATGTGAGGCCATCATTGATTTCTATGAGACTATCAAATTAAAGCTCAAGAACCCATCTCATCTAGATCAATGAACATGTTTTTCTTCATGTTGTAGGAAATTATAATCTGATTTGGAAAATAAACATACTTAAGGTTTTGTACCTCAATACCAAAATTGATCTTCTATCAACCTATCATATATTAAGTAAATTTGCATGGGAATAATTATAAATACCATAGAATTAGATTAAATTTTATCACAATATTTAGTCATGTTTTTAAACATTTGAAAAAACCTTAGGATTAAACCTTGTACTTGGTCCATATATCATAGGATATTTTGGCCTGTTTTATTAGCTCGATGTAACAAAGGTAGGGTCTAATTGTTATATAACCTATCTTAAAGTTTTTATCCTAAATTTGTCATATTTATTAAATATGATAAAACCTTTGGTTTAAAAACTTATGTTAAGTCCCTTTTATTATTATTTGAGACCCCTTTTACTATAAGCTAATCTCAGCTTAAATATTTTAGCCTAAATTTTTTATTTTATGGTTATTAACACAAAATAAAACCATAGTCTAAATTTTATAACCTAAGCTCCTTATGTCTCAATCTTAACTTAAATAGTGTGCATCTATTCAGGTACTATATCTCACATTCACTTGGATGGGATCGATCAGACATCACGAGAATAGGATAGACTTTCAACTGAGCTATAAATAAGTGAAAAAATTCCACATGGAAAAAGCACACTAACTGACAAAGTTCATAGGATGTAGAGCCCAAAATGCTTATGGGACAACCAAGTGGCATAATATTGAGGCCTAATGCAACCAATAGCAGTAGCATAGAACTCTTAGGATCAATATCAATGGTTCACATTGATCTATGTAGGAAGATTTGATAGCATGAAATAAAAATTAGATTTTAAATGACAATAGTCATGATTTTGAATATTAATGAGCAAGTTGCTGTGAAAATGCCACATTAGTGCCATGATGATGCCACATCAACAAAAAGTGACAAAGTTGAAGATCTTGTGGGCACAAAAAATGCAAAGGTATAAATACAAAGGTCTATGTCAAATCTAAGGCACAAACTTGCTCAATTTCAAAGAACCATCACTATTCAAACTTGAAAAAACTATACAAAAGCCCTAGTATCTTCAAAATCCTTTGTTCAATCCCATATTGACCATAATTGAGCCTGAGAGAGTCCAATAGCCATTTGAGCAAGTGCAAACTGATCCAAAGGTGATCTATAAACCACTATGAAAAATTTAAATAAAATCATAATCATGAAATCACAAAAAATACATAGAGAAGACATAGAACTCTAGTTGACTTTGGATTCAAAAGGGAGAATCTTCAAAGATACCTAATTTGATATAGTAGCCTTAAACATAGGAGATAACAACTGGCCCAATATTTTATAGACCATTAAGGAAATACCAGCCATTATAAGAAAGGATGTCAAGATTACATTATTCAATTGAAGATACAATGCCATATTCACCATTCAAATGATAAGTCTTCACTATGTGACAAAAAAGCTAGAGGTACTACAATACACTGATGTTATTGATCCTATTTTTAAGGATTGTAAAATTGATAGAAATATGATAGTACATGAACATTATTTTAAAACAATATCTTATATCTCCCCTATTTCCTTAAAAAATTACTATAAGCTATCTTAACCTCATGTGGATTTACCCATAATCAAAGAATGGTCCAGTAAGAATGACTTGAAAACCATCCTTACCTCATGGTTATATTCAAGGACCCAAGTAGTCTCTGACCTCAATGGAAGTATCCCAATCACCTAATTTAGGGATAGGATTAGGATGATTATAACATTGCTAAATAGGCTATCTAGAAACCCCTCCACCACCTATGTCAACAAAATTTGGGTCCCTTTTGTGTATTTCATGGTTGAGAAAGGATTTATTCCCCCTCTTGGAGAGATGATAATTATTTTCTTGAAAAATAATTCTCTGCAATAAAAATAAAATTGGAAACCACTTCTATATGATGTCTTATCTTTTGGATGCTTTACTAGCCACCACCAAAATCCCAAACATAAAAGAATGTTCACCTACTGGGAGACAAACAGTCTCCCAGTATTATTCCAAACTACATATATTTAAGTACATGGACCATATATAGTTCATATGTGACTATGCATACTCATTTTTAAGTGAATTTATTATAGGGATTGACATGATGAGTGTCATCCCTTCATCAATAAGTATGTTGAGCTCATTGGGGACATTGGCTTTATATAGATTGCACTATAACCTAGATAAAATGAACTATGATCAAACCCCTTAGGTTACCAGTCTATGTACCTAAAAAGTTGGTATAATAGGAGGTAATTTATTAATTATTATATGGTATATATAGCTTGTGAAAAATTAAAAGGAAAGGATTAATCCATTCCTTTATTTTAACTATTTGTAGGATTGTGCTCCAAAATTTGGACCATGTGGAGACTATCCCTAGGCATAGGTCCTCCTTCAATTTGTAGATGGATGAAATGAGATAGTGGGACCCCTATGAAAGGCTTAAAAAACATTTAAAGGCCAAAAATATTAACATGACTTATGAACATTTCCCTGGTGTCCATGATGTAATGTACATCTTAGCTTCTTTATTCACAAGATTCTTGGTAAGATTGAAGAATCATAACATCAAGATTGAAGCTAGACTACTAAGAGAGAAAAACCAAAGTGAGGATCGATGGTAGATGGGGACTTTTTAGTACCATTTATTACTATGACCATCTTCTATACCTCCTCCATCATAACCAAATTCAAATGAAAATAAACTTGAGAGGAGACTTGCTGAAGTAACATCTTCTTTAGCTTAACCTGAACCAGATTCATTCATTGAAGAATTAGACATAATTGCATTAGATATTAAGGAGATAGTAAAGGATGCCTTAAAATAACTAGCTAGTGCTTATGAATCAAATGAAGAGGAAGTACAAATAGAAGAACCTCAAACCCAAACTGAGGAAGAAGTAAAATAATAAAATAAGAAGGAAGTAGCTCTAAACTTGGTCCCAATTACAATCCAACCCAAAAGGAAAGAGGAATTTTCCCTAGTCCAAAAGGGGGGAAAGAAACCTAGGTTGTATTTCACTTAGCCTTGGAGTGAAGTCAATTTTTTTAGTGAAGATAATCTAATTTATGGCCCTTCCATTCTAAAATACTTCATATATGACAAGCTATAAAAGGTTCAAACCATGCACCACCATTGGGATATTACAAAGTCTATTGACATCCTTGTGCATGATGAACTCAAGCCATGGATTATGACATTGTAATAATAAGAAAAAAATATGCATTATTCCCCTCAAGGAGTTAATTTTAATATAGGTGGATGCTCTTATAATTTTAGGTGGAGTACAAGTTGAGATCCCTACTCCTCAAGTGATTTAATTATTAGTGAGAGTCTAGTTTAACCCAGAGACAAATAGCATGGAGAGAGTATTCAAGAATAAATCTATGGTTGAAGGTGATAACTTCACCTTTTAGAAGGTTGAAGATTTTATTGAGATAACTCTAATGGCAAGATAAAAACTAGGAAAAGATAATATGTTTGAGGAGAAGATCCTTGGAGTGGCCCAGGCTCAAAGTGATCAATTATAAATAATAGTCAAGGGCATATTGTAGGAAAAAATTAATTTTAAAGAGTCTACTATTCTATCAATTCATGAGGATATATTTAAAAATTTTAAGGACAACATGGATAACCTATTCATCTCTTTAAAAGTTGTCAAGACCAGACAAAGATAAATAGAGAAGCAAATCTCTAAAACAATAGGCCAATTTGGCCAATGGCAAGTTACAAGTCTTCAGGTAAAAGACTTGATTAAAGAATTATTTAAAAATCTAGTCCTATATTTTATAACTATTAGTAGGGAACATTTTAATATTCCCACGGCCATATTGGTTGACAAGTTTGAGGCCCTAGATAGCTAGTCTTAAAGAATAGATGACATTGCCAAAGACTTAAAATAGTTGGAAGATGAGGCATCTCATATCTTAAATAGCTTGATGAAGGATCCCACATCCCTTATGTCATTGGGTATCATAAATGATGAAGATATTAAACATAAGAACTTTTATTTTATGTAATAAGTAAGCAACTAGGGGAAAAAATAGACAATAGATGGCAACAAGAAAGTCATGGGCTTACTCTTATCATCCAAGGAGAAAATGGGAGATGCCACAAACATCAAAAAATATGTAGAGAGAAGTGAAAAGGACCTTAAATACATATAAGATCATGGAAAGGATCTTTTATTAAATCCATTGGTGGATATTCAGTTCATCATCCAATAACATTATAGGTTGACAATCTTATAGGATAAATAACAACAATAGGGCACTTCATCAGGACAAGGGACCCAGATCAAAATTTAAGTAGGGATATTCTTCTTTTATTAAATTTTTAAAAATTTTAAATAAAATATTATTTTTTAAATGCATGTGCAATTTTTAAAAGTGAATTGCCTATAGGTTAGTTCATTTTGAAAAGTCTAGTGTATTCTAAAAACTTTGTAGAAAAGATAGTTGTCCTTACACTTGTACACTTGTAATTTGATATGACTGACCGATATACTACTTTAACATTATATAAAATTATTATTACCATTTATAAGAGGAGGGAGTTTTTGAGCTACAAAAACTAGTGTAAACTTATAATAACTGATACAAGCAAATAATTCTAAAAGGATTATCTCATTTTGTTTGTGTGAATTATTATACTTCTCTCTCAATTGTCTGTCCTAAATCTCAAACTTGAATTATTCTTATGAATTATTGGTGTGTATATTTTAAAGAAGAATTGTTAACTTGTGCTAATTATAAGTTAATTTAATGATCCTTAGTTTTCTTTGTTTTATTTTCTCCATATTTATAGATGTGCACCATCTATTTGTTTAATGGAGTAAATATTTAAAGCAAGATTAGTTATTATTTACATTGTTTCTTATCTTCCTTAGATGTTATATTAATATATTTTGTGACTTGAGCTTAAGATATTTTACTTCATATATGAGTTTTAAGTGAATTCTTGGGAAACATTTGCACATAATCATTGTGTCTGAGATAAAGATTAGTCGTATATTTCTTCTTTGCCTTACCCTACCTTTTGATTTTTTTTAACCAAGTCACTTTAGATTAAAGATTCATTGTACATGTACATTTAGACATATATTTAAGAATAATTCTCCTTAATTATCATATATCATCTTATTATTGACAAAGATATAGGACAAGGTGGATCCCAACCACCAGCTAATATATATATATATATATATATATATATATATATATATATATATATATATATATATATATATATATATATATATATATATATATAGTGAAATAGCCATTTGTTCTGCCTCTTTTCCACCATAGATAACATGATTATAAAAAACTAAAAATCATGATCTAAATTATTTTAATTCTAAAATGAGAAGTGTTTATTAAACACTTTAGGCACCTATGGTACACATTTAGGTGAAGCTTCACTATCACTAGAAGAAAGGCCAATTTATTTGTAGATTTGTTGTATCTTTACTAATTTTTATGAATTCTATTTTAAAATAACTTTAATATTTATATATTTGTGTTTATTTTAGCATAATTGTGTAAATTTTGGTGATCTACATGGTTTTATACTAGTCTTTGTGCTTATTTAGACAAATATTGATATTCTTTGAAGACATGTTAGATTTTAGTAAATATAGCTTCAGAATTGTGAAACCAATAGTTTTGAGGGTAGTAATAGTTGTTTTCATCAAACATTCTAGGATCCTTTGCTCAATCAAGTTCATATGAGCTTAAAACGTTGAAAGGTTGATCTTAATTATGTGTTGGGATATATCTTTGATCTAATTTTATTAAATATTATAGTCCTTTGTTTTTATTTATATGAATCTTTTAAAAATTTGCTTAATGTGCATATTTATTCATTGTTCCTTACAAAGATAGGATTGACACATAGTATTTAAAATAGGATTCAAAATTATCAAGCTAGAATTACCCTGAATCAGGACAAGGTCACATTTAGAGACTAGGGAACCTCTACTCTAATTAGAAGTAAATAAAAGATCTAGGTGGGAGCAAGGTAAGTGTAGGATTTAAAAATATTTACCAACTTCAGTCATTTAGACTACTCTTGTCTTTGACCCTTATCAAGGTATGGCTTGGCTAGGTGGTTCTTCTATTAATGTGTCAGGTGTGTGATACATGACCTTCCCTATAACCCTGAGAAATATTTTTCAATATTTAGTCCTAATATTATTATAACTATAGAGGAACATATTAAATCATTCAATTTTTAATTAAGGTTGTTAAATGTAGTCCATGAGAATGTAGCATGTAGACTATTTCCTTTCACCTTTAAAGATGTTACATATGAATGTTTTTAAAATTTACTAGAGAATTACATTAATAGTTAAGACCATTTTAACAATATTTTCATTGAGCAATTTGGCAAAATTATTAGCCCTTGTGTCTTGTACCAGCAATTCACCATAGTAAAAAGGGATGCCAAGGAACCCATAAGGGATTTCAACACTAGGTTCCAAAATATGTTTAGTAGGACTATAGCTCCTTATAGACAATATGAGGCTTTAGCCTTAGAAATTTATAATGATGCCTTAGATCCTATGACCTCTATTTTAATAAAGAGAGTTGTTGGACCTATGAATACTTGGGCCTTAGCCTATTCTGAAGTAGTGATCATCAATGATCAAATGTAGCCCCAAGGTCAAATGGATTATTCTATTCCCAATATCAACCCACATTTGTCCACCTTAAATGTCTTCCCCAATAATAATTAGAATATACTTTCTCTTAACCAAATCCAAAGTTTGAACCAGTTACCCTTAAATCATGGATCTCTTAACCAAAAATTAGGATTTTTGAACCATGATACAAATGGATTTAATCCAAGTGATCAAAAGGCTTCAGTACCATCCACTAGTATTAATAAAAATTAGGTTCATAACTTTTAGGCTCCTAAAAATGAAAATGACTCTATCTTAAAGATGGTCCAAAAGTTAAGCACTAATTTTTTTCAACTACAAAAACAAGTTGGTAATAATGGAGAGAGATCAAGTACAAAATTTTCTTTCCAAAGGTTAAATAGGCCCAATAAAATATTCCATAATGACAATTACAACAACAATAAGAATAATGAACCATCATCTGATTAAAAAATAATGGATATAAATCTTATGGATATTACTTTACCTAATTATTATAGAGTACATTACACTTCTAAGCATGGTGAGATAGATTGCATTGAATTCTATAAAGCTTTTGAGGATTTTCAATAAGATTTTGATACATTTGAATTAATTCCTAACAAAGATAATGGTGTAGGTACATCAAGATCTAAATATGTTGACCAAGCCTTCATGGTAGAGACAATTGACTTCTATTTCTAAGAAGATAATGAACCTGATGACATTCTTGAATGAAGTCCATGATATTCAATAGTTATTGAAGAAGACCTCCCCTCTAAGGAATAGGGAGTAGAAGTAGCCTTTGATGACTTTAACTCCCCCAAATAACTTCAGCACTCCTCTAGACACTACTTTAGATAATAACCCAGATCCTCCAAAGAGAAGTACTTCTAAACATTGTACTGATGTATCTAATTCTTCTAATAGGATTGGGTATAATATTTTGGAAGATATGAATAAAATCAAGGATAAAATTACATTACATGAGTTGACACAGATAATTAAGCAAAGGGACCTATCATTAGATTCCTTGTCTAAAAAGCCTAGTAAGCCACCCAAGACTTACAAAGCTAATGTTACTATCTATAAAGCTAAGATATAATCCCTACCTTTCTTGCTTACTATCAGAATGTTTGGTAAGAATTTACATAATTACTTATTATATTATAGTTCATCCACCAATATCATGCCATCAAGTATTTTTAAATAACTTGGCTTGACTCCTATTAAATCTAATAGAGTTGTTACTCAATTAGATAAGTCTAGGTTTAAAGTAATTAGGGAATTATTAAATTTACATATATAGTGTGATTTTGTACCTAGAGTCCAATAATTTATTGACATCTAGGTGGTGGAAATTCCTAATGCTTATGGGTTACTACTAAGTAGAGAATGGAAAAACTCCTTGAATAGATATATATCCAATGACTGTTCACATTTATGGCTACCATTAAAAGGAGTCCTAAATCTTATTAGAATGGAATGAGAGCCTTAGATGAAGAATGTGATCAAATAATATAATTTTGTGAATGAAAGGGTTAATATGTTGGAATCTAATGAGATCAACATGATGGATCCTAAATTGGGAGTGTATACTCTTGAGACTTCTAAGGTATATAATTCTAAGATTTCTCATGCTTTGCCTAGAATTTAGAAATTACATTTTGATGGTTTTAGGTGTAAGTCTAGATCTAGAGTGGGAGTTTTTATTACCAATCCTATTGGGAAAAAACTAAAATCTACTTATAGAATTTAGTTTCCTTGTACCAATAATCATGTAGAGTATGAAGATTTGATTCTAGGATTGCAATTTGCCATTAGGCATAAGGTTAAAGAAATTTTGGTTCATGGTGACTCATAACTTGTGGTTAGTTAGGTGAGGAGTAAATATCAATGTAAATTATCATATCTCAAGATATATAAGTTTAGAGTATGGGATTTTCTATAATCCTTTGATGATTTTGACATTATTTCCATCCCTAGGGAGGAGAATAAGGCTATTGATCAGCTTTCCTCAATTGCAGCCAATTTTATGCCAATCCATGACTCTCAAAACCTTAGCATTGAGTTGGTTCCATGCCTTTCTATCCTAGATAACATAAACCATCTATAGGTTTTTAATGATGACCAATAGTTCCTAGATTTCATGACCAAATCAAGAGTATTTGAAGTCTATATCATAGATGAGGCCTATGAGAACACTCTTAAATAAGATGGAAAATTTAATGACAAAGTCATTCAACTGAAAGACAAAGTCATTCAACTTAATTACAATAAAATCCAAAAAGGCATGATTATCTTGGACATGTTATTTTATTACTAAAAGGGGGTTGAGAATAATAGAATACCTAAGGCAAGTGGGAATGATTACAATGTAATTGATCTTGGACCTCAAGATCAAGCTCAACTAGTCAATATTGGGATAACAAGTATGAACATTGAAAATGAAAAGACCAAAGAATTGCTAACTAACTATAAGGACATAATAACATGGTCCTATAATTATTTGAATATTTTTGATTCAAAATTCATCACCCATACCATACCCTTGAAGGAAAACTACATACCTTTTAGATAAAAATAAAGGCCTATCAACCATGTTTTAGAACCTAAGATTTTTAGAGAAGTTAAGAAGTTTCTAGATGCCAAAGTTGTATTTCCCATTAGGCACTCTACCTAGGTCACTAATTTAGTGCTAGTTAGGAAAATAATTGTAAAATAAGATTGTGCATTGATTTTATGAATATAAATAAGTCATAAAAAATGACAACTATCCTTTGCCTTCTCTAGACCAGTTCATACAAAAAAAAATTGGTTCTAATATGATATCCCTTCTTGATGGGTTTTTAGGGTATAACCAGGTATTGTTAAATCAATAAAATAAGATGAATACTTCATTCACTACCAAGTGGGGCATGTTTTCTTACAAAAGGATGCCATTTTAGCTAATCAATACAGGGGTGATGTTCCAAAGCGCCATGGATCATGATTTTCAAGGTTTTTTATGTAAATTAATTATTATATACATGGATGATCTGACTATTTTTTCTAAGAATAGGGAGGATTACATCATGCATTCATAATAGGTATTTGAAAGGTGCAAAAGGTATGAGATTTCCCTCAACCCAAAGAAGAGTATTTTTGTGTTATCGAGGGAAAATTGTTAGGCTGTGTCATTACTAAATAAGGAATTTCTATAAATCAAAATAGAATAGATGCCATATCTAAAATAGAGTCTCCAAATAGTAGGAAATAACTAAAATCATTCTTTGGCAAAATTAACTTTGTATGAAAGTTTATTTCTGGCTCTACAAAAATTGTCAAACCATTGAATGATATGCTAAAAAAGATTTCAAAATCACTCAGAATGAAGAAACCAAGAAGGATTTTAAGGACATAAATAAGGAAATTGGAAACTCTCCAATCTTGATAAGTCCATATTTATCCAGGGATTTTTACCTTTACTCCTTTGCCTATATCATAATATTATTGTATTCTTAACTCATAAAATTAATGGATGTGACAATCCAATTTCCTTCATGAGCATAAACTTTAAAAATGATGAGTTAAATTATTCTCTAATTGATAAAAAATCATGTGCATTACTTAAGGAAATTAATAAATTGAGGCACTACATTCTTAGGAATAAAGTGCATGTCATTCTACCTAACCCTTATCTAAAGCTCATGCTAAGCCAAAAAGAATTAGGAGAAAGGAGAGGTAAGTGGATGTTTTTTCTTTAGGAATATGACATTGAGATGAAGACTAAAAAATTGGTAAGATTCTAAGGTTTGATTCAAATGATTGCCAATACTAACCCCAAGTTAAATGTTAGACAAGTTGAACAAGAAAGTTTTTAGTCTAATGATTGGTATGATCCAATTGTCCATTTGATAATAAATGACACTTATTTTTTAGTGATAATTAGGGAGCAAAGAAGATCCCTAGGAATTAAGTCATCCCACTACCTAATTAAAAATGGAGTGTTATACAAGAATGACTTTCAAGGCATTTATCCTAGGTGTGTATCAAAAGAAGAGGTACCTAAAATCATGAGCACTTTTCATGAGAATAAGGGAAGTGGGAATCCATCTAGAAGGATAATAAATCAAAAAATCTTTAGATTTGGTTACTACTAGCCCACAATATTCAAATATTCCCATAAGTATGTAAGGCAATGCCATGCATGCTATGTTTTTAGCATAAAAGAGCCCAAGAAAACCATGCCACTATAACTAGTAATGATTGACAAGCCATTCACCCAATGGGGATTGGATTTTGTGGGGATGATCAATCCCAAATCATTAGAAGGTCATAAGTATGTTCTGATAGCTAATAACTATTGCACTAGATGGATTGAAGTAGTAGCCACTAAGTAATACAAAACTAAAGAAGTGATCACTTTTTTAGAAGAAAATATATGCACCAGATTTTGGACTCTAGTCTCTCTAGTATGTGACTATAGATTTTATATCATATCCATTAAAATGATCGAATGGGCATCTGATATCAATATTATTCTCAATTTCTCATCCTTCCATTACCCTAAAGGTAATGGAGTATCTGAATTAACAAATAAAAACTTGATGAAGGTCATGAATAAGTATGTTGTAGACAAACCCAAAACATGGCACAAGATTCTCAAATATGTGCTATGGAAAGATAGAATAAAGGTCAAGTAGGCTCTTAAGGTATCACCATTATTGTTGGTCTAATACAAAACTCAAAAGCTTTAGCTGAAAGATAATTCAAGAAATAAGAATAACACAATAACAATAATGCTATCTCTGAGAAGAGATGTCTTATTCATCAAATTTGTAGACCCAAACATATGCCTATCCCTGAGAAGAGATGTCTGATTTCCATTTTAGGTTATATCTTCATTTATACATGTTTTTAAGGTATTAGGAGGATGTGGAAGGTCACCAATCTTGAGGGAGATTAAGTGGTTTGACTTCCATGATTTACAACAATACAGAATTTGACGAATTACTATTTTTAAAAACTTACTATTTTTAGATTGCACTACTAAAATTGAAATTTGGTGCACTTCCATTTGTTTTAAAGGCATCAAAAACTAATAATAAAATCTTTGTTCCATCTCATTACATTCCCCTAATTCTTATATTTCCAATGGTTTAAATGGGGAGTCAAACAGAGTTATAGTGCAAAAGCTATGGCTCTCAGAAGTTCTACCACCAATTGGGGTAGAACCATCGCCCAAATTGTCACTTGAAATTTTATTCAGATCATTAATCCCTCATTGAGAATAAATGGTCTCCATTTCATCAATATTTATCATCAAGTGTGGTAGTTGTGTTGTGATTTGATTTTTGATGCATACTTAGAATGGACTATGCTTTATGGAGCTATACTTTGTAGAGCTATGTAGGCCTAATTATTCACCATTTCTATCTGACCATTAATTTATCGATGGAAGGCCATGAAATTATTTAGCTTGTTATCTTTTGGCTTCTATTGTTGTATTGTTTGTGTAGTCATGGCTATAACATTGGTCCTTTTGGATTCATGTGGCTTGACCACCATGAGAACAAATTTCTTGGCACTAATCAGGGAGATAGATGTAGAAGGTGGTACCTTTGGTACCCTATAGCATCATGTTACAAGAGTGAGAGTGATCCTTTGATTTATTTATTCATAGATGCCATGCTGATCATACATGAATGGTTAACCAAAGAGTACATTGTAAACATTGAGATTGACCACATCAAATAAGACCTCATCTTGGAAAGGTTTTATTGCATATGAGAGAAGACATTGGTGGGTGACATAGAGGTTTCTCCTTTGACTCAACCATCCAATATTGTATGGATTTGGGTGAGGCTTTATGGAAAAATTTAGGCTTTTTACAACATTAGCAGAGATTAAATTCTTTTAACTCCCACTATCAAGAATGAAATGCAAAGGCTTACCATTCACCCATAACATAGAATGAAACAACCTTTCCTTGTCATCTGGCCTCTCCTCATGGGTCTATGATGATGCAAATATGGCATCAAGCTTAGCATCTACAATCTCTTCTTCATCCTCTTCAACTATAGCCTATGTATGAGGTGGACTAGTAGATGTTGAGGATTTTGACTCAGGAAATAGGGACTTAATGGATCGATATTCTTCTTTGGATTGAGTTCTAGATTTGTGATAATCACACCACTTCCTATTCTTTCCCTCATTTTTATTCCAATTTTGGCCTCATTTTTGAACTTATTTATCACTTTTCCATTTTGAAGGTTGACTCTTCATAGTCATTCTTCCATGCTTTTGCTCAATCTTCATTGTGAACTTGTACGCCTCACTGAGGGTTTCCAAATTGAAGATTTTTATTTCTCCCCTTATGTACCATTGTAGTCCACCAGTATATTTGAGAACCTTATGTTTTTGATTATTTTGGATGCCTAATCTCACAGATAGAGAATTAAAAATGTAAGTGTAATCTTGAGTAGACTATTCCTTACCTTGGCAAAGTTGTTGCCACTCTATATGCAGATCATCATATAATCCAATGGGGTAGTATTCTTCCTTTAAAACTTATATGAAATCATCCCAGGTAGGTTCTACCTCAAGGCCAATATCATCCATATTGAATCTCTTTTTGTACACTTCCCACCAATATTTGATAGGTAATGATGCTTTTATAAGAGCAAAAGTGATCTTATCTTTATAATTGAATTTATTTATAGAAAAATAAGATCACAATTGATCAAAATAACTTTCTACTACATCAGTAGTGATTTTTTTTTCAAATCTAGGGATATCAAAATTCACCTAAACTTTGAAGGGTGTTGGGGCATTGAAAAGATGTGGGGTTGTAGATGAGGAGCCATAATTTCCAATCAGAATTTGTTGGAGAATTTGGGTGAATTTTTGTAGCGTATAATCTTATTGTTGATAGAGGTATTAATTCACAATTTCCTTGAAAGGATTAGATGTCTCAGTGTTGTCCACCATTTTGATTCATTTGGATCAAATAGGTGGATAATCTGCTGGTTCTATTTTCCACTCAAACTTCCTATAATCTAACCTCATCCTTAGTATCATATACTCTAAATACAAACCACTATGATAAAATTGATTTAAAAATCAAAAGCTTTGGTTGAAATATATTATAAGAAACAAGAACAACACAATAACATTAATGCTATCTCTGAGAAGAGATGTTTGATTTCCATTTCAAGTTACATATTCATTTATACATGTTTGTAAGGTATGAGGAGGATGTGTAAGGTCACCAATCTTGATGGATATTTATTGGTTTGAATTCCATGATTTAAAACAATATAGAATTTATGGAGTTACTATTTTTAGAAACTTACTATTTTTAGACTACACTACTAAAATTGAATTTGAGACACATCCATTTTTTTTCAAGGGTCAAAAACCATTGATAAAGTCTCTATTCCATCTCATGACATTACCCTCATTATTATCTTTCCAAAATTTTGAATGGGGAGTCAAATATAGCTATGGTGCAAAATTTATGGCTCCCAGAATTTCTTACAACCAATTGGGGTAGAACCATCGCCCAAATTGTCACTTGAAAAGTTGTTCAGATAATGGTGTATGGAAAAGAACCCATATTACCCATAACACTCAATCTTCCATTGTACATTTTAATTAAAGATTATATGGAGGATGATCATGAATTGGAAAATTTGAGGCTATTAGACATTATTCAGATGGAGGATGCTAGAGAAGAGGCTTTTGTTGATTTTAATAGACACCAAACCATGGTGAAAAGGTAGTTTGATAATTTTTCCAAGATAAAGGTGTTTACATAAGGATACTTAGTTATTATTTAGGACAAAGCATATAAACCTAAAGATAAACATGGGAACTTCACACTTTTGTGGATAAGTCCCTCTTAGATTATTGAGACACTTGGAAATAATAACTTCAAACTGAAAGACCTACAAGGATAAAAATTAATACTACCCACCAATGGGTAGTACCTCAAGCATTAATTTTATGTTACTCCATCTAGGGTATTCATGGAGTAAATTTTAACAATAGTTAGAGTCAGATTTAGTGTAGATAGGCTAGATTAGTTTCTTTTTATTTTTCCTTCATGTCCCTTGTTTGTATATATGTCTATATATAAATTTGTTTATTTCTTTTCTTTCTATTATTTTTTATTTTTTTGTGTGTTATGATTTATCTATTTTATTCCTTGTTCCTAATAGGTCATTTTTAGATATCTTTTATCTTAGAGTTCATTTTAATTACTCAATAATTCCACATCTCATGAATGAAGCTATGAATCTTAAGCAAATTTTGATCATGGATCTAAAATATGAGCTTAATGATATAGTTTATAGAAACTAGTAAGGACTAGTGGATATGTTAACTATTATATAATAACTTAAACATTTTTTTGATCTAAACTTGGTTTTTAGAAGAATTTCTCATGTGGGATGAAATATTGAATTATTAAGGCACAAACATGTTTGCACTTAACAAATATCATTTCCTAGGATAAAGGTTTTAATCATAGGTGTTTACCTAAGTATCAAACATTTGACCAAATACCTAAACCTGGCTAACATGGTTCCTAATATTTGCTATAAATCCTAAAAGATCTAAAAAAATACAAAAATAAGAGCTTATTACAAAATCAAAATCTTTTCAAGCAAAGGTGATTTTGGTAATCTCCACCAGGGCTATGAACACATGACTAGTAGTAAAATAAGGCCTTGAGTGGAGCTAAAGGTATATCTGTTAGGGATATGGATGCCTAGATGGCAACAAAGCAATGCCCAAGCCTTCCTGAACTAGAGCCTTATTCTTAATAGATATATAAATATGTTATAGGTCAATGTTAATGGTTAAAGACATGAAACTTGGAAGTTTCTCCTTAAATCCCATGGCAAATAATAAGTAGAAACAAAGCTCACACACAACATGGTTATGTTCTATTCTTTGATCCTAATTCTATAGATGCAAGGTTTATTTTAACCATGAACTAATCTTGATAATGACACTGATTAAATGGAATAGGTAATCTAGTTATTTGTCTAAACCAGTGTCTTTGAATTCTAACATATTACTATGTTTCCCCTAGAAGTCACCATTTTTGAGGTCAACATACCCCATTTTTGAAAAATGAGGACCCTTGTGCTAAATTTTGCAATTTTTACTTTAAATTTTAAAATCTATTTGATTAAAACATCATTACCATGTTTACATATTATTTGTATTTGAAGATCAATCACACCATGTTCTAATTGGTCTACTAGTTCATAGCTTAGGTTTAACCTTGTCTAAAGTTGGCTAACTTTGGATTTTTTTTAGGTTACATATCTATCAGATGTTCATTGGAGGCATACAATTTCTAGGTTTTACAATTTTAATTACTTTATCCTAATATGACATTTTTATTAGCCTTTGGTTTGTTAAAAGACAAATTGAATCCATGTTCAAGCTTCCTAAAACCCTCATTTAGAAGCCCTAGCTTAGACCCATCATTTGAATTCAAATTTCATAGGAATAAAATTTCATGATAACTTTTAATATGATATGGACTTAGTTAAATTTTTATAGTAAGGCTTAGTCATGTTTTTCAACACGACCAAACCTTAGTCAAAAAATTATATACTAGGTCCCTTTTATATTCCAATCACTTTGTCCCCTTTTAATTTTAATATGGTCTAAAATGTTAATGTAGGGTCCTTTTCATATGTTATTGACTTTTATTAATTTTTTAGTCCTGATGCCTCATTCATGTTTATTAACACAAACCATACCTTAGTCTTAATACATTATCCTAAGTATTATATGTCTTTGAGCCTTAAATTAAACCATGTGCTTATTTTTAAAATCAATAGCCCATGCTTGATTAGCAAAAGTTGACCAAATTATTTGAGAGCATCCTAGATCAAAATGGGTCCTTTTTATTAGAACAATCCAATGACATCCAACTTCTTGGATCATAATTGATAACCCACATTCACTCGAGTAAAATCAATTGAAAACACATATTGATTCAAAGTTCCTATGGGACCTAATATTCATGGGACATTATTTTGACATTCTTGTGCCTCTCAATTAATATTTACAAGGTCATCATTGATGATTATGAGTTCATTAAATTTTATCCCCTATATTTAAATGTGTGAGCTTAAAATTGACGTTCTCACAATCATCAATTGATGTCTATGAAGTTGTCATTGATATATACGAGGCCATAAAATTTTATCACCTATGGTTAATAATATGATCTCAAATTTCTCATGATCATTAATTGACGTATGTGAGGCCATCATTGACATCCATGTGACCATCAAATTTAAGCTTAGGAACTAATCTCATCTAGATGAATGAATATGTTTATCTTCATATTGCAAGTAATTAGAATCTCATTTAGAAAATAAACATGCTTAGGGTTTTGTACCTCAATACCAAAATTGATCTTCCATTGACCTACCATATATTAATTAAAATTACATGGGAAAAATTATAAATACCATAGACTTAACTTAAATTTTATCATAATATTTAGTCATGTTTTTAAACATTTGACAAAACCTTAGGATAAAACCTTGTACTTGGTCCATATATCCCATGATATTTTGGTCTATTTTATTAGCTTGATCTAACAAAGTTAGAGTCCTATTTTTATAAGACTTAGCTTACATATTTTATCCTAATGTTTTGTCATATTTATTAAATACAATAAAATCTTTGGTTAAAAAACTTACATTAAGTCCTTTTTATTATTATTCAAGACTAATTTTACTATATGTTAAGCTTAGCTTAAATATTCTAGATTAAAAGTTTTATTTTATGTTTATTAACATGAAATAAAACCACAGTCTAAATTTTATAACCTAAGTTCTTCATGTCTTGATCCTAACTTAAATAGTGTGAATCTATGTAGGATCTACGATTCACGTTCACTCGAATGGGATTGATCAGATGATGTGAGACTAGGATATAATTTTTAACTAAACTCTGAGCAAGAATACAATTTCCATGTGGTGAAATAATAATAAATAATAAATCTAACAAGATGTAGAGGCCAAAAGGCCTATACAACTGCCAAGTGTCATAACCTTGGGGAATAATATAAACAATGGTTGTGGTGTAGAAATATCAAGATCGATATTAATGATTCACATTGATATATATAGGAAGATCCAATGATGAAAAATGAAATGAATATTTAAAATCTAAATGATCATGTTTTTTAATATTAATGAGAAGCTAATTACAAAAATTCCATATTAGCAGAAAGTGACAAAGTTGAAGATCTTGTGGGTGCATAACAGGCAAAGGTATAGATACAAACATCCAAATCAAATAAAAAGAACAAAATCACTCAATTTCAAAGAACCATCACCATTAAATCTTGGAAAAAACCTATAAAAAATCACTAGTATCTTCAAAATCCCTATTTTAATCCCAAATTGATCATAATCAAGCTTGAAAGAGTCTAATTGCCATCTAAGCGAGTGCAAATTAATCTAGAGGTGAACTACAAACCATTGTGAGAAATTTGAATAAACTCATAGTCATGGTGGCTTGAAAAAAACATAGAGAAGATACATAACTCTATTTGAGTTCAAAATCAAAGGGGAGAGTCTTCAAGGATAACAAATTTGATGTGGTAGCCTTAAACATAGGAGATAACAACTGGTCCAATATTTTTTGGACCATTGAGGAGCTACCAACCATTATAAGGGAGGATGAAAAGATTACATCAATCAATCATAGATATAATGACTTAATCACCATTTAAATGACAAGTCTTTAGTGTGTAGCAACAAATCCAAGTGTACTACATTGAATCAATGTTATTGATCCTATTTTTAAGGATTTTAAAATTGATCAAGACATGATAGTACATGAACATAATTTTAAAATAATAGTTTATATCTCCCTTATTACCTTTGAAAATTACTATAAGCTACCCTATCCTCAAGTGGATTTACCCATAATTATTGAATGGTCTAGTAAGAATGACCTAAAAACTTTCCTTACTTTATGGTTGCATTTAGGAACCTAATTAGTCTCTAAACTTGATGGAAGGATCCTAATCACCCAATTTAGGTCTGAGATTAGGATGATTATGATATTACTAAACAAGTTATCCAGAAACCCCTCTACCACCTATGTCAACAAAATCTATTTCCCTTTTATGTATGTCATGGTTGAGAGAGGACTTATTCCCCCTCTAGGAGAGATGATTAGTATTTACTTGAAGCAATGATTCTCTAAAATAAAGAAGAAAAATGACAAACACCTTTATATGATGTCTTATATTTTGGATGATTTACTAGCCATAACCAAAATCCCTAACATAAAATAATGGTCACCTAGTGGGAGATAAATAGTTTCCTAGTATTATTCCAAATTACATATATTTAAGTACAAGGACCATATCCAATTCATATATGACTACGTATACCTATCCTTAAGTGAAGCCACTACAGAGATCCCCATGATGAGGGTCAACCATTTGATCAAAATTATTTTGATCTCATTAGGGGAATTTGGCTATATCCAGATTGCACTATAATCTAGATATAAGTAAATATGAGCCAACCCCTTAAGTTACTAGTGCATGTACCCATAAAGTTGGTAGAATAAGAGGTAGCTTTCTAATTATTACATGGTATAAAAAACTTGTGTAAAATAAAAATAAAGGACTAATCCATTCCTTTACTTTAATTATTAGTAGGACTATGCTCCAAAATTGGGTTCATGTAAAGACTACCTCTAGGTACATGTCCTCCTTCAATTTGCATATGGATGAAATGAGATACTGGGACTCCTATGAAAGGGTTTCAAAACATTTAAAGGCCAAGTAGATCAACATGACTTATGAATATATCCCTAGTGTCCATGATGTAATGTACATCTAAGCTTCCTCATTCATATAAGTCTTTTCAAGATTGAAAAATCATAACATCAAGCTCAAATATATACTCTTGAGAGAGCAAAATCAAAGTGAGGATCTATGGTAGACAGGGACTTTATAGTACCATTTGTTACTAGGACCATCTTCTAGACATCCTCTAACACATTTAAGGTTAGAAGAAAATAAACTTGAGGAAGGAAACATGGTGAAGTAGCATCTTCTTTAGCTCACCCTGAACTAGATTCATCCATTGATGAATTGGACATAATTGCATTAGACCCTAAGGAGATAATAGAGGATGCCTTCAAAGAACTAGCTAGTGATTATGAATTAGATGAAGAAGAAGTATAAATGGAAAAGCCTTAATCCCAAACTAAGGAGGAATCAAATGAATAAAAGGTAAAGGAAGTAGCTCTGGACATGGTCCCAGTTACAATTTAACCCAAAAAGAAAGTTGAACTGACCCTATTCTAAATGGGGGGCAAGAAACCCAAGTTGAATTTCACTTAACCTTGGAATGAAGTCAACTTTTTTAGTGAAGACAATCCAATTTATGGCCCTTCCATTCTAGAATACTTCATATATCTCAAGATACAAAAGGTTCCAACCATGCACCACCATTGGGATATTACAAAGTCTATTGACATCCATGTTCATGATGAAATCAATCCATAGATTATGAAATTTGAATAATAAGAAAATGAAACATGCATTGTTCCTCGTGGGGAGTCAAGTGGAACATATGTGGATGCTCTTAGAATTTCAAGTGGATTACAAGTTGAGATCCCTACTCCTCAAGTGACTAAATCATCACTAGGAGTTAAATTTAGCTGAAAGACATGCAACATGGAGACAGTAATTGAGAAGAAAGCCAGGGTTGAAGGTGTATAGTTCTCCTTTCAAAAGAGTTAACCTTTTTTTGGGATAACTCCACTGGTAGGGTAGAAGCTAGGACAAGTTAATATGTTTGAGGATAAGATCCTTGAAGTGGCCTAGGATCAAAGTGATGAGTTATAAACAATGATCAAGGGCATATTGTAGGAAAATAATAATTTGAAAGAGTCTACTATCCTATAAATTTATAAGGACATATTTAAAAAGTTTGAGGACACCATGGTTGACCTATTCAACTCTTTAAAAGGAATAATGACTAGTCAAAGAGAAATAGAGAAGCAAATCTCTAAATCAACAATCCAAGTTGGCCAATATAAAGTTTCAAGTCTTTAGGTAAAACAATTGATTAAAGCCTTGTCTAAAAATGTAGTCCCAAATTTTAGAACTATCATTAGGGAACATTTGAATATGGACATGGCCATATTGGTTGATAAGATTGAGGCCTTAGACAACTAGTATAAAATAATGGATGACCTCGCCAAAGACTTAATGTAATTGGAAGATGGAACATATCATATCTTAGATAGCTTAATGAAGATAAAATAACCCTTAACTAATTGGGTATCATAATTGATGAATATTTCAAACATAAGACTTTTAAATTCATGGAAGAAGTAAGAACTAGGGGTAAAACCAAACAACAAATGGAAATAAGAAAGTAATGGGTTTAATCCTATTATCTAAGGATAAAATGGTAGACACCAGGGGCATAAAACAAGATGTAGAGAGGATTGAAAATGACCATAAATACTTAGAGGATAAAAAAAAAAGCTAGTGGTGGATCTTCAGTTCATCAACCAACAACATTAAAGGTTCACAATCTTATAGGCTCAACAGGGGACTTCATTAGCACAAAGGACCCAGATTAAAATTTAATTAGGAATATTTTTCTTTTACAAACTTTTTTAAAATTTTAAAAATAATATCCTTTTGTAAAGGCATATGCAATTTGTAAAAGTTTATAGCCTATAGGTTAGTTCATTTGGAAAATTCTAGTGTATTCTATAAACTTTTTATAAGGGACATCTATCATTACACTTGTACACTTGTAATTTGATATGATTGAATGGTATACTACCTTATAATTATTTAAAACAAAGTATTACCATTTTTAAGAGAAGGGATTTTTTGATCTAAAAAAACTAGTGTAAACTTGAAGCAATGAATACAAGTAGAGAATTATAAAACTATTGTCTCATTTTATGTGTGAATATTTATATGGCTTCTCTCTCAATTTTATATTAGAAATCTTAGACATGAATTTTTATTGTGAATTATTGGTGTGTACCTTTGAATTCATAGTTGTTAACTTGTGCTAATGCAAGGTTAATTGAATTATCTTTAGTTTTCTTCATTGCATTTGTAGATGCATCAGCTATCTGCTTAATGGATTAAATATTTAAGGCAATCTTAGTTATTATTTGCATTGTATCTTATCTTCCTTAGATGTTAGATTGATATATGTTGTGATTTTAGATTAAGATATTTTACTTCATATATTGGTTTTAAGGGCATGTTTGGGTAATATTTGAACTTTGTCATGGTGTCTGAGATAAAGATTAGTATATCTTACTTTTTTCCATTACCTTACCTTTTTCTTTTCAACAAATTCACTTTAGATTAAATATTTATTTTACATTTCCAGTTAGACTTATATTTAAGCATAATTCACCTTAATTAGTATAGATCATCTTCTTATTTACAAATAAATAGGCCAAGGTGGCTCCCAACCACCAACTATTATAAATATTGTGAAACAATCATTTATTCTTCCTCTATTTCACCATAGATAACATGATTATCACAAACTATAACTCATGCTCTAAATTATTTAAATTATAAAATGAGAAGTGTTTCTTAAACACTCTAGGCACATGTGGTACACATATAGGCATCAACACTACCTCAAGTCAAAATTGACTATGGTAATTTAAAATCAACTTTTGTAGGTCAATATTGCCTATTGTGAAATGTAGTTTTATAGAAGTCAATTTTTTTATAATATATACATAATAGAGAAATAATGAGACTAATTATGGACATAAAAAGCTTATCTTGGATATAAATAAGATCAAAAAATAGATTGATATTAGTTGTTATTTATCTATTCTAAAAAATTATTTGTATAACCTACAAAATTGCATGTTAGATTCAAAATCACCTCTACTAATAGGTTTTATTGATCCATATAGTCAAAACATGGGTTTTAGGGATATTTGATGTTGTCTAGTAAGAATATCTCTTTCCCTATAAATAAAACACAATCACACAGAGAGAATAGAATGATCAGATAACACAAATCATAGGCTTAACTTAATGATTTTTTATCTACGTCAAAACCATAGTTCTCAAGGGAAAAACCACAAATTTGATTCAAAACCACATGTATCATGTGTGAAACCACATTTTATATTAAAAATTACATATTACAAGATGCATTTTTATATAAAGACCCAATACTACCAAATTTTTTTAGATAGTTAGCAGTTAAGGTTGATGGTTAGTCAAAATTGCATTTTGGGTGTGTAAAACCACTTTTGTAAAACTATAAGTTGTAGATAAATACCACCTCTTTCTTGGAGGATGATATTTTTAAAAATTTGATCCCAAATTTACCTTCAATATGAGCTACAAGCTTAATTAACACACTTAAAACACAAAATGTCATCTCAAGAGGAGGGCTCCCAATGTGGCTACCAAATGTAAGATTAAAATTGGGAAAATGGATTTAAATATGCAATTAATATAAGAAATACCCAAATCTACAGTCTACAAGTAAAATCTAGAGCCAATTAAAATAACAATGCAAAGATAAATGAAAAATTCATACCAACATTAGATTCTAAAAGCTAGGTTTTCTAAATCAAGATCAAAATAATAAAATCATAAATGATTATTGTGATCATAGGAATCCAAAATGGTAGGTTAGTAACATGTTAGTTCAATCAATAAAAACTTCAATAATCACATTAACCCTTACACTCCAAGCCTAAATGTTAGGGGTGAGTTTAGTTAACAAAAGATAAGTGAAATCATACCTAAAATGAAAAAGAAAATGAATCCTTTACCTTCTTATGGATCTTCAAATGTATTGTTGAGTGGCTTGATTAGCTTGTGCTTCAAAGAGTTTTTGGAAAATGGAAGTGTGTAGCTCCTTCTCTCCTTCGAACCATGGCTTGTGTTGTGGCTTGGTTTAAGATTTTATCATAATAACACTACTTACAAGACAATTTTTTCATTATAATACTACTCTTCTCAAATATTTGATGTCATTTATGTGTGATAAATTTGCACCAAAATATATTAAAGTTCACTTGGCATGGAATTGTATTTATAGCCTAAGGATTTAACTCCAACCCTAGGAGAGTTAAGGTGGATTTTAAACATAGAATGGGTTCAAACCTAACCTAGGTGAGTCAAATATAACCCTAGTAGAGTTAATAGTTGTCAAGTAATAATGATTTATAATGAATAGGCATGGTTATCCAGAATGAGATATTTTAGGATATTTCCAAAGAGCTTGACAACTGACAAAGGTCATGATCAAAAGCTAAGCTATTTACATTTTTGAATTTCCTTTTATAGTTATTCATTAATTGTACATGGATAATTCAATTAGGCATTTAATTGAGCTTAGTTTGTTAATTAATTTTGATTAGCCATTTATCTCTTTCAATATTTAATAATTGTTCATGTGCCCTAATTAATAGGTCCATAGGCCAAATTAACTATTGTAATGTCATATGATGCTTAGGGATGAATCCATGAGAGGTTATTGTTTCATATGATAAAATACCCCAATTAGGGATTTATCAACATAATTCAGATTTATGATGAATGATGCACAAGTATATTTGGGACATTTAGTGATTTTTAGGCTTAATTTGTAAAGGTTGGTAGGAATCAATCTAAAGTTTGGTTGAAGGCTAGTTGTGGCTAGTTTTATGTGTCTAAAATTTTCTCTATTTGGGAAGATGTTTAAAGCTATAGGCATAATAACATCTTCTCAAATAATGAAACAAGCTGAAAAGAAGATAATGATTGAATAAAAAGATATAAACAATGTTAACGAACCCTATAATCATGCCCCTTTGAGGGAGTGGTTGACACGTATATTTAATAGATGTTACCTCAAAAAGAATAAAAAATAAGAATGGAATTAACCCATGGATGAGATTAATGTAATCTATAAAATGTTTCCTTGTATTGATTTAAAAAGTATTGATTTGCTTAAAAGTGGTTATAATCAATAAAAAAGGTTGAGATGGTGATTTGCCCAAAGGTAGTTATAATTAGTGGCACAAGTATATGCCTTAGTTAGGGTGGATGTGTAGAAATAATGATTTTCCCATAGGTAGTTATAATAATTAAGAGGACATAGGATTGAATAATGATTTGATTGTGCCTCAATAGGGTGGATTAGAAATCAGAACTCAAGGATATAGCCTATTACAAAGATTAAAGATGAGTAGGTGGAAACATAGATGTGATGGTCTAATGACTAAAGAAGTTATAAATAACTAGGCATATGAAGGTGTGCAAAGTGATGAAAGAGATTATTAAAATAATAAAGGTTTATCAATGTTAATGATTCAATAATACCTATAAATGCAAAGAGGCTCATCCTTATTAGCGTTGAAATAACTAGAATGGTTAATGGGTTGGCTTGATCAAATAAGGTGGGAGGATATGCTAACGTTACCAAGGAGAAACTTTTGCAGCTCCATTTCTTGTAAGACTTCCTAAGCTGATTTTTGTTGTAGCATATGATGGTAGGAATCATGATAGCACAAATTGATATTTTAGCCAATATATGCATAAGGATTGACTCTCAATCCAATAAATAATTGAAAATAATACACTGATGATAAAAACCATGATGATAATGTTGATGTATGAATATGGATGGACTCAATAATAATATGCAAGGAATCACCCAATGAGAATATATATATTGAATCAAGGCATAACACTAAAATTAAAGAAATAAACAACTAAGAAAACAAACACACTAAAATCCTGAAAGTAAAGCAAAAGAAAGCATCCTAATAATTAATTTTCCCTAGTAGGGCAGATGATGACTAACTCAGCTTAAATAGAACAAATGTTTTTAGATTTTGAAAATTTTGAATGTTTTTAGAATTGTGAGGTATCTTAACTTGTTAGAGATTAAAAAGATACCACTTGAAAAATAGAGAGAGTGTTGGCTTAGGTTGCTCACAAAATGGTGAGTGTATGGGAAAGAGGGATTGAGCTAACCTCAACATATATCGACCATAGACTACATAGTCCCATTAGGACATCAATTCTCAATAGCTACATCCACACAAAAGGTAGTGAGAATTGACTAAGTTACAATTTTTTTAAAAATTGAGACAAATGAGAATAATAATGGCAAGGTAATGCATAAATGCATAGTCTATGGTATTAATATACCCATAGGTAGTTATAATTAGTAACACAAGGTGGAATATTGATTTGACCATAGGTAATTATAATCAATAGCACCAGTCAAACATGAATGAAAGATAAATTTCCAAATCCATTGTCACACTATTTCATAGACTACCATTTAAACACAAAATTTAAAAACTATTGAAATTGGATCAGAATCCCATTGTAGAAAGTGCGAGAAGAACCAAGGTAAATGGTATTAAAAAGGTGTAGGTAGGATGGCTAAAAAATAGGTTTTGGTCTAATAGAAACTACATTGTATGATTACACAGGGTATTATTTAACATGATGATGGTATTAAGATTAGGTAAAATGGCAAGTGGTAAGGTGAGGAAAATGACATGGTATGAAACAATGGTAAGAAAAATGGAAAATGAAAGAGGCAAGGTAAATGAAAAATGAAAATGATAAGGTAAATGTTTTTATCCAAGGTTAATGCTTTTATTTTTCTTATTGATCAACATATGACACAATGAGAATAGTCAATCATATAAATTATTATCCACACCTCTTCTAAATAGTTTCTCTATCAAGAATCTACTATAGATTTGGATGCCAAGAATGTTATTGTGATCTTAATTGGTCATTGATTATGTTCCCTCCAATCATCGAGAAAAGGTATCTTTGTAGCCTCTATAAAACAAAGTGCATCCAAGAATGGTAAATATTGATTAATAGGTTGGATTTGGCATTGTAAAGGTGGATGATAATGGAATATATGGTGGTTGGTATAAAAATGAAGATTGAAATTTTTAGGCACACTTAATGTTATTGATTCTAGATTTGACATAACTTTTGTTGTGGTGGGGTTGAAGACTTCTTAATCTATTTTCGATAGGACCACCATAATTATGGTTATTTGGGCATGAGAGTAGATGCCATATGATTATGCTTTAGAGTAGAATTTGTATTGATGTCATCTTTGATAATGTCTTCATCAGGAAATGAAGTAATATTGTGCTCAACTATTGGCACCTCGATGAGGTTTTCACCAATGAAGTTGTCTTGATTATCCCATAGTGCCTTTAAAAAGGTTTAACTAGGGAATGTTAACATTTGAATTTTATTGTCTTATAGCACCTCCAAAAGGGTTTCACTAAAAGATGTTGATTTTGGAATTTGATTATCCCCTAATGCCTTTGAGAAGGTTTCACTATGAGATTATTCTTTTTCTACATGAATGTGGTCTTGGTCCCCTTGATATTTTGCAACTGATATGTCACCATGGATGTAGTTCCATAAGTGTGATTATGCCAATCCCAATCGACACTTACAGGAGATGGAAGGTCAATATAATGGCTAGGATAGTTGGTGTTAATGGTATGCAGAATAGTAATGTAATGAAAAGAGGTCACATAATCCTCATAGAAGATACTAGGAAAGCTTTTATCAAAGCATAAGTAATCATCCTCAAAAACCATGGAAGGATCACAAATGTATTCAAATTTATTTTCAAGGAATACGTAACAAATATTGTAATAACCATGAACATATTCTAATTTTGAAGCTAATTATGACTCAATGGACTCTAAATTTGATGTTGAGACTAATGTTTATTTTTATTCTAATACTAAATTTGATGTCAGTTCAAGAATAAAACCTAACTTAAATATTTATTCTTCATTTTTTGTGGATGTTGCTACAATGATGTCTTGTTGAATGTTTGGTTTTTGGACAAGTAATAGCTTATGATGGCATAATCAGATCCTCAGAGACTAGTTTGTCAAAGTGAGGCTCCTCCATGAGTGGAAAAAGGTTAAGAGACAAATCCTCAAAGATTGTCTTGTCAAGGGTAGGCTATTTAAAAATAGGTATATGGTCAAGATAATGATTTGCCTAAAGGTGGTTATAATCATTAAGAAGAGACTCACCAAAGACTACCTTGTTAGAGTGAGACTCCTTGAAAATAAGAATAGTATCAATAGGTGATTCATCATAGGTTGACTCATCACAAATGTTTGGTTTAACAAAAACATCATGTATTTGTTGGTTCTCTTGACCTTGGTTTAGAAGCGGTTGTAAAACACTAGTTTTGAATATATCTTGGTCTTCAAATGATTGGCTTGGCTAGAGAGGTACTTACTTTCCAAAATTGGACTACATATAAAAATTTTACCTAGATGGATCAGGCCACTCTCCTAGAACATTAAATCACCTCTTTCCTTCATGAATAGTCTCAATTATCTGAAGTACTCCAAAGATTCTTAAAAATGCTTTGAAGATGTTCTAAAGTATTCTGAAGTTCTCTAAAGATACTTAAAAGTGCTTTGAAAATGCTCCAAAGTGATCCAAAGATTATATTAAATTCTTTGAAGTTTCTTTGAAGATGATTTGAAGTTCTCTAAAGATTATCTAAAGTGATCTGAAGATGCTTGAAAGTTTCTTTGAAGATACTCTGATGTGCTCTAAAGATGCTTCAAAGTTCTTCAAAGATTCTTAAAAGTGCTTTGAAGATATTCTGAAGTATTTTGAAGTTCTCTAAAGATACTTAAAAGTGCTTTGAAAATGCTCCAAAATGATCCAAAGATTACATTAAATTCTTTGAAGTTTCTCTAAAGATGATTTGAAGTTCTCTAAAGATTATCTAAAGTGATCTGAAGATGCTTGAAAGTTTCTTCGAATATACTCTGAAGTGCTCTAAAGATGCTTCGAAGTGCTCCAAAGTGCTCTATAGATGAGATGGTCCTAGTGTAGTGAATGATCTAATGGTGGAAAGATAAAATAAAATTAATGGCCATACATAATTTTCATTTCACTCTTTTTAAACACTTTAGCAAATTTCAATTTATTTTAAGGTAAAAGCCTAGAAATGGGTTTTGAGATGTAAGTGAAGGATACCTTGAGCATTCGAAAATAGGAAGGAAAGGTAAGTTACATTATGAAAAATATTTTCCATGTTTTTGATTTATAATTTAGGCCATGAAGTATAATTACATAATAGCATAATATTTCTTCCTCGTGAAATGAGTACCTATGACCAATAAGCCTAGTTAGTTGTGTGTGGAAAGATTGGTCTATTAGAGAAATGCAAGGTTGTATAACTAGATTAATATGCTAAATTAACTCTAAAAAGTTATATAATAATTATACACACAACAAAAATATGGAAATAAATCACGTCCAAGATTGATCAAATGGTTTTAGACCATACACATAGTCATAAGCTTGAGGATTAATTTGGAGAAGATTTGAATAGTTGAGGATGCTAGAGAGGTGATCTCACCTCCAAATTTGGTACAAAGGGTCCTCATGAAAAAAATTGTGAATTTATGGTTTATATTTGTCCCAAAAAACAAGGGATATACCATCTATTTTTTCTCATAGCTAAGGCCCTCTCCAAGTAAAACTCGAGCAACCTAGGCCAATCTTTGAGAGATTTGTGATTTTAGAGCATCTACAAGAGGAGTTACATTCTAATTTTTGGTAAATATGATATTGGTGAGTATATAAATATTTATATGACCTAATTTAGACCATAAAAATAGTGTAATAATTTTTTTTTTGTTATAGACCTCCTATAGTCATAAATAATCTTTCACTTAGGCATCCCACTAGCTAGTTTCGAGAAAAATACATCTTTAGGCCTCTATAGGCATGATTTAGCTATGAGGTTGTGATAATTAATATTTATAGCTTTCCATGGTTTTTTTTGGCCCAGATAATAGTTTAAGAATCTATTGTTTTGTCATAGTCCTATGTTTGTCTATTGACAATCACCATTGGAGCTCAAAAGGTTTTTTGAAGAGTTAAGGAATGATAGATGGTTTAGACCTCATGTGAGGGTTTTTGAGTAAATTTAGGGTTATTTTAATTCTTAAGACACCTGTTTATATTGATCAAATTAAATTTTTCAAGGTGAAACATGAAGAAGGGAAAATTTTCAAAATTTAGAATTTTGGCATGCATGTGGGGACAGTCAGAAAAAGAATTTTTGAGAGTTTTAAAGGGTTAGATGATGAATATAATGATTTAATAAGTTTTTTTACATATTATATGTTATAATTAAAAAATAATGAGGTCATAACACCTTATAAATCTCAAGATATTCCTTTTTATCTCTTCCTAGGTTTCTTGGTTCTCATTTTTCTTAGTGTGCAACAGGTCTAAATATGTGATTTCAGTTAATTTTCATGGTTAATAATGGAAAAAAATTATTTTAATAGTTTTTTGGATCCATATATGTCATAATTAAAAAATAATAAAGTATTGAAACCTCAAAAATCTCAATAAAATGACAAAATGCAGACCTACACACACTTAGAAATTTGACAAGGCAGGTTGAGGCAACCCCAAAAGTTGCATTTTTTGAGTTATAATCAACAAAATGACTTGAAATATGTAATTTAGGTATTTTTTTGTTTTATTTAAGTTATAAATTTTTTATCATTAACCTAATATATTTTAAAATAAAAAACCAAGTTTTCATATATCCATTTACGCAGTTCATGCTCAGAACAAAGTCTAAAGGGACCTTTAGTAGAGGTAAAAAGCTGGATTTATGTATGTAAAATCACTCAATAATGTGTATAATATCCAATATAATTATTTTATTGACTTTTAAAATTTAAAAATTACTCCAAGTGGCTCAAATTAGCAAAGAGACCCTCTTAGACCTACCTAGTAAACACAAAGTTATAGACCTTCCCATGCTAATTTAAAGAGTTTCCAAGTGAATTACAGGCTAATAATGGTCTGAAAAGAAGGATAGACCACAAAAAAATATTATTTAGTATAAAAAAATCTCATTTAAGCTCCAAAGCACCATGAAAATTCTCAAAACTGTTGCAAGCTACCTAAGAGTCTATTTTGACTAGTTTTGAGTTTTTGAGCTCATAGGTTCATGAAATGACTTGGAATCACTTGGAAACAACCTATAACATGTATGTGACACTATAAATATTATTTTTTACCTATTTAATTAGAATAAATTATAATTTATGGGTTTTTAGGAGGCCCAACATGGCCTTGGGAGTAGGTTCTTACATAGCTGGTTGAAAATTGCTCAAGCTTGGATCCCTCCATCAATGGAGTCCAAGATTTTTTAACATTTAATGGTGTATATTGTAGGTTTTAGGATAAAAATTTATTAAAAAATAAATAAATCATAAAAAAATGAACACCCAAGGTTAGCCTTCAATGTTATTTTGAATCATAAAGTGCCAAGATCATTAACCATGTTGCCAAGTTGCCACCACAAGCCAAGTGCATATGGGGTATAGAAGTCAAGTGGAGTATATATTTTTGGATTTTAGGAGAATTAAGGGATAAATTAAGGAATTTTATATAATTTTATATTTTTTTCTCAAGTATTTATTATATCATTAAATGATATTTCTAGTCTTGGAAGACTTTTCTCAAAACTAATGGAGTGAGACATCATCTTCCTCAAAGATTTTTTTGTATTATAGTGCCTTTTTAGGCCAATGAGAAGGTTTGAAGACTCTTTTGACATTTTGAGACTAATTTTATTAGATAATAAAATTTATTAATTAATTTAAATGTTTTTGAGACTCAATGAAAGTTGGTTAAATTGCATTTATTGAATTTTGGGACCTTTCTTCTCCTCTTCCTTCCCTTTTCTCCTATATATCCGTTTTCTTATCCATTGTAAATATATGATCCTAATTTTTTGTATGATGTATCCCTATCCATTTTTTTAATAATATAATCTTTAAGCAATAAAATAACTTATCTCACATATCTCTTTGCTTACAACTAGTGATATGGTCAGTTTGTGCACGATTGCTTTGTGGGGAGGTGTTCTTCCTCGGTGATTGTAATTATTTATTAGATATTTTTAGGTATTATACCATTGATGTAGATTTTATGTTGTGCTTATTTAATCACTGATGATTTAATAGTGTGATTTTTATACTCCTCCATACTTCATCTCTTGCCTAGTGTGATTATGTGAGTGATGGTTGTCTTGAGCTTCCTTAGTGTGAGTTTCAAGAAATTTGGAGTGTCATTAAATTTTTTATATTAATCCTTTTTTTTATTCATCCATTTCCCCTCTTTTTAACCCTTTTATTTGGTAATTATTAGTTTAGATTAGTTTGTTAAGAACCTAATTAATACATCTAGGGAGTTCGCTCATAACCAAGAGGTTCACCTCCATCGTAAGATACCAATAGACTATAGGTGTTACCATTTTGTATCTAGGAATGATATATCCTAAATAAATTTTCCATAAGGGTGAAATTATATACTACAATATTTTATGGTATACCTAGTGGTACTACTACATTCTTCACTTCACTAAATGATTTTTGGTGTTGTTCAGTACAATCAGACTTCAAAGGCATGTTTTTAAACATAAAAGGTGACTCTAGTATGAAAATCAATTGTTCAATCAATCTAAGTTCCTAAAATCAGAAATTTGGTATGTATACTCAAACCCCTTTTGATCAACATAGTTATTCTCTACCTCAACATCACTCATATCAAGCTAATAATGTTTGTGTTTCCCCCAAGTGGCCTTCAAGCAACATATCATCCCAATCATGGATTTTTACTCCCTCCCACCCCTATATATGACCAATATCATCTTCCTTTGAATTCAAGTCAGCCCTCTAATTCCCCTTGTCAAGACTATGTTTATCTTGTCACATCCTTGTCAGGATTCGAATAAGCATTATCATATTATATTGAGTTGATAAGGGATATTGGCAGGTGTTTATAATTTTATTTATTCATCACTATCCATGTTATATAAGAGGAAATGATTTATATTTATTTGGTCAAGAACAAGTGGTTAGTTTGTGAGGATGAACAATGAACAACTTATGAGAGGGAAAACAAAGTGTGTTTGAGAAGCATGGTCCAAATCTTGGAGAATGTGTTGATATCTTATGAGGATCAATAGTCTTAGTGAAATCAGTCTTATGTGCCGTCTCCCCTAAAATAGCCTCAAACTTAGCCTCCAAAAGTTTCAAATCAACCATCTAGTTAACCTTGTCAAGGCCCATCCTTATCAAGAATCAGAGAAGCAATAGTGGACCAAGGGAGAACAATCATGAAAATTAATAAGGAGGTTGGACTTGAAAAATAATTACCCATTCATGCCATGGATGGGATAAGGATATTTTTTAATAAGTTTTTAAATGTGTGGGCATCCATTAAATAAGGTGACTATCCACATGTTGAGAAGATAAATATGAAATAGTGGGTACTAACCATTGAAGAGGTGTTGGAGCATTGGGAGGAAGAACATATCAAACCAAAACAAATTAGTTTACCCTCTTCTACCCCTACACACACTCTCCCTTATGTGCCACTCTTCCCTAAGAACATCTAATAACTCATTATGTTCCTACTCCACCAAGTGGACCTTTTTTCCCTCCCACCATATCCCTTTGCAAAGGAGGACCTATTGTATGGAGATCAAATGAAGACCATTTAGTTGAAGAGCATGAATCCATCCCTCTATGGATCTCTCCCTATGCCAATGATGATGATTATTCATGCCTTCACTAGTGAAACCACTCTCTCTTATACCTATTAAATAATAAGAAGATAACATGATGGCTATCCCATCTACATTTCCCTCATGGAAATCAGTTAAGGAAGGCATAGAGATGAAGGAGGAGGTGATAGTTGTGGTAACTTGAGAATCAATCATAGAGAAGGAGGAAGTTTTAGTTTAAAATGAAAGTAGTTTATTCATATCTCAATTCAATGAACTTGCTTTAAAATAATTATAAAATTCTCTCTCCCCTACTAAAGATCCACCAAAGACACCTCTCAAGATACCTAGTTGGAGAATTACTCCCCTACGTTTCAATAAAAGTGAACTTTTTCACCATCCCACCATTCTCCCTCTTAGACAAAGAGCATGTTTTACTAAGGATAGATTAGGGGATTTTAGTCATAGGTGAGCCACAAGGGGAAAATACAAGTGTCTATGATGAAGAGATCATGGTAGGCAAATCACTTCTTTCATAAAGCAGAAAAATAGGTTTGGACCAACATTCTTGGCATGGCTTTGAAACTAATGAGTTAGAGCCTAAAGAGGAAAATCCTCAAGGTAAATATGGGACAAACCTTGAATGGACTACTAAATGTATATTATACAAAGATGAAAAAGAGGATCAAAACTAGGTACTAGAGGTTGGTTCACTTCAAGATGAGGTGTTAATTAAATATAACCCTAATATGTTAGAGCTAGAGTAAAACAAATCAGACATTGAGAAAGATAATTGTGATGTTTTGGACTTTGTTTGGTCAAATAAAACCTCATTTTGTATTAAAAACAAGATGAAATTGTGAGTTATAGTGATAAAGGTGACATCTCAAGTGCTCAAGTGATATAATTTGAGAAACATAACATTAAAGAGCCTAAAGAGTTGTGGTAGCAGTTTAATGCCATAAAAAGAGAGTTTTAGTAGGCTAAGATACATGTCATCCTTCCAAAAAATTATGATAATATTTTTATAAGCATTATTTGTCCTAATTTTCAAAAAAAAAAGTGGAAGAATATGTTCTTTTTGAGCCACCAAGTGAACAAAATACAGTTGCTCCTAAGAACCTAAATGAAGTCTTTTTACAAGGATTTCTCAAGAGTGATGGCAAACATGAAAAAAGTGTTGAAATAGTAAGGCATTTTGTCTACATTGGAGACATGGTTGTCCCATTTCATCCATTGGATAGTATGCCTAAAATATTAACAATCTAATAGTCTAGTTCACCAGGCTTGGTGCCTCAAAATCAAGGTATTTTTCATCCTTGTCCATTATAGTTGAATGATCTTAAATGACATGCATTTGATCCAGAAGGAAAATAAAATAAAGATGCATATTTATACATATTATATTATAATTTTTTTTCTTTACCCCAAGTGCCTTATTCACATTTCCCTTTTGTTGTGTGCTTCCCTTCCCTAAGTGCTTCGAGCAAATTGTTGTTTTGGTTTTGGGTTATATTTGTTATTTTGAGAGTTATAATCATAATATTTGTAGCCTTGTGATTAGTTTAAAATAATTTTAAAAATACTTGTGTGCCTCAATAAGCCTAATGGATAGACTAAGGAAACTAGTATTTTGCAAAGATAGTCATGCAATCCCATGAGGTTGCCAGAAATGTTGGCCAATTTTGGGCAACATACAAAAATTTTACCTTGATGGATCAGGCCACTCTCGTAGATAATTCAATAAAATATTTACTTCAGAAATAGTATTAGTGCTCTGAAGTGTTCTGAAGTTCTCTGGAGATGCTCTAAAGATGTTTTGAAGTGCTCTGAAGATGCTCAAAAGTTACTCTAAATATTCTATGAAGTAATCTAAAGATGAGATGGTCATAGTGTTGTGGATGATCCAATGGTGGAAAGAGAAAATAAAATTAATGTCCATACCTCATGTTACTTGCACTATTTTGAAACACTTTAGCAAATTTTAAGGTATTTTAAGGTAAAATCTTAGAAATGGGTTTTGAGCTATAAGTGAATGATCTAGATGGTTTCCAAGGTGCTTGAGCATTCAAAATTAGGAAGGAAAGGTCACTTGTATCATGAAAAATAATTTCCAAGTGTTGGATTTAGAATGAATGCCATTAATTTCAATTATATAATAACATAGTCTCTCTCCCTCATGAAATGAGTACATATAACCAACAGGCCTAATTAGTTGTGTATGGAAAGATTGGTCTATTGAAGAAATGCAAGGTTGTATATCTAGATGAATAAGATAAAGTCACTCTAAAGAGTGATATAATAATGTTACAAATATCACTATTATGGAAATCAATCATTTCCTAGATTGAGAAAATGGTTTTAGACTGTACACACAGTCATAAGCTTGAGGACTAATTTGGAGAAGATTTGAAGGGTTGAGGATGCTAGAGAGGTGATCTAACCAAAAAATTTGGTATAAAGGGTAATAATGAAAAAAAATATTAATAATTTTTTTCTATTTTTCCCATATAAAATGGGATATACCAATTTTTTTGTTTCAGATATGAGTTAATCTCCAAGTAAAACTTAGGCAACCTAGGCTAATTTTAGAGAAATTTGTGATTTTGGAGCATCTATAGGTGGAGTTAGGTTATAATTTTGGTAAATATGATCATGGTGAGTATATAAATATTTATATTACATAATTAAGACCACATAAATAGTTAAATCATCCACTATTTTGTTATAGACCTCTTGCAGTTATAAATAGTCTCTCACTCAGGTAGCCTACTAGCTAGTTTTGAAAAAAATGCATCTTGAGGCCTCTACAAGCATGATACATATATTAAAATTGGTATATGTGGTGATCACGAGTGATTATAAGTTTAAATGGTATTTTTTTCCTAGATGATAGCGTATTCATCCACTATTTTATCACAATCCTATGTTTGTCTATTGATAGTCACCATTGGAGCTGAGAAGGTTTTTTTAAGAGTTAAGGTATGAGTCATGACAAATTATTTGGACAAAATATGAGTGGTTTTTATGAAATTCAGGTTTATATTAATTATTCCCAAAATATTTTAGAGTTATCACATTAAAAGGTCAACTTTGTAAAATTGAAGTTTTTGGGATGCAAGTGGGGATAGTCAAAAAAGAATTTTAAAGAGGTTTAAAGGGTTGGATGATGAAATGTAATTATTTTATAAGTATTTTTAACTATTATAGGTCAAAATTAAAAAATATTTAGGTATTAAGGCCTTATAAATCTAAATATATGCCTTTTTCTCTCTTCCTAGGTTTTTTGGCTCTCATTTTTCTGAGTGTGCAATAGATCTAAATATGTGATTACGATTAGTTCTAATTGTTAATAATGGAAAAAAAATTATTGTATTACTTTTTTATGTCCTTAAATTTAATAATTTATAAATAATTAAGTTTTTGGACTTCGTAAAAATTTATAAAATGACTAAACTTAGACCTATACAAACTAAAAAATTTGACAAGGTAGGTTGAGGCAACCCGAAAAGGTGCATTTTTTGAGTTATACTTAAGTAAATGAATTTAATTTTGACATGGAGGTAATTTTTTACCTTTAATTTTTACAAGTGATCTCATTCCAAACTATACTTCAAGAGAAAATACCAAGTTTTCATATCTCCATTAATGGAGTTTGTGCTTAAAACCAAGTCTAAATGAACCTTTAACAGAGGTCAAAAGGAGGATTTATGTATGGAAAAGTGAAAAATAATTTGTATAATATTGAACACAATTATTTTAGTGAGTTTTAAAAGGAAAAAATTATTACAAGTGGCTCAAATTATCAAAGAGACCCTCCTAAACCTACTTACTAAACACAAGGTTGTAAACCTTCCCAAGCTAATTTAAAGAGTTTCCAAGTGAATCACTAGATGATAATGGTCTCAAAGTAAGGGTAGGATTAAAAAAAAAAAATTAATAAGAAAAAAATAATCTCATTAAATCTCCCAAGAATCATGGAAAGGCCTAAAACCATTGCTAGCTATGAAATAGCCTATTTTGACTAGTTTTGAGTTTTTGAGATCATAGGTCCATTAAATGACCTAGAATTACTTGGAAACCACTTAAAACGTGTAGGTGACTCTATAAATATAATTTTTGACCTATTTAAATAATAAACTATCAATTTTGGGTGCTTATGAGGTCTAAAATCTCCTTGGTATTAGGTTCTTGCATAGTTGGTTGAAAATGACTCAAGTTTTGAACCCTCCATGAATGGAGTCCAAGAGTTTTACAAGTTTAATGGTGTATTTTTATGTTTGGAGGAGAAAAAATGATTTCATAATAAAATAAATAATCAAAAATTTAACACCTAAGGTTAGCGTTCAACTTCATTTGAAAGCATAAAGTGCTAAGAACACTAACCATGTTACCAAGTTGCCAGCACAAGCCAAGTAGAGATGGGGAATATAAGTCAAGTGGAGTAGATATTTAGGGATTTGAGGAGAATATATGGGGAATTTAAATAATTAAATATATATATATATTTATATTTTTCTCAAGCATTTATCAGATCATTAAATGATATTTCTAGTCTTGGGAGACTTTTTTCAAAGCTAGTGGAGTGTGACATCATCTTCCTCAAATATTTTTTGTCTTATAGTGCCTTTTTAGGCCAATGAGAAGGCTTGAAGTCACTTTTAACCATTATAGGTTAATTTGATCAGATAATATTAGTGATTAATTAATATAAATGTTTTTGAGACTCCATATAAGTAGGTTTAATGGCATTTATTGAATTTTGGGAGCTTTCTTCTCCTCTTCCTTCCCTTTGCCTCTATATACCCCTTTTCTTCTCCATTATAAATATATGTTCTTCATTTTTGGTATGGTTTACTTGTTGACCAAATTTGACCCTATAGCTCAAATTTGGGCCCTTTATGTAAAAACTTGAGTTTCAAGTGTTTTTAGAGGTCTGATATTTTGATATGGGGTATGTTATAGTCTATTTGATGTAATTTGATGCTATATTAGCTTTGGTCTTAGTCATATTAATCCTTATATCTTTTAAAGTAATTTTATGGGTAATAAATGAAAGTGGCATGGTTTCCAAGGTGTCCAATTGTCCTAATTTCCTCTCAAACATCCAAGAGGTCATATTCCATGTCAAGAGTGTCAGTCTCATTTAAATCTTGTAGGTTATCTAACTGAAAATTAGGAAATCAACTGAAAAAGGAAGAGTTTGGCACTTGTACAACCCATGAGGGAATGTGACACATAGTAAAAGATCATGGAATTAATATTTATCTTCCTTAGATTCATTTTCATTCTTGAAGTACTTTTAAAGTGTTAAAATTGAGATAAAACTATTCTACTCCTTTTTCACCCTTCTAGACACACATAATCAATCAACAGGTTTGTACTTGGTATAGATAGTTGAATAAGTTTCAATTCAAACACATTTTGGAGGTGAAATAAACTTATAAACATATATTTACATAAAAATATTTCAATTACTTGGAAATTTTTCTTTATGAATCATCCCTAATAGGTTGACTATGTTTTTTTGCTTGCCAATCTATGCACCCTATAGGTTTTTCTCTTGTATGGGCAATTCCATACAATCCAATTGATAATATGGTTTATAGATGATGCTTAATATATAACCTAATTTTAACTATTATTTTTTTCATGTTTTAAGGTGTTTAGATGAGTCAATTATCTTAAGTTACAAGAGAAAGCACCATCTTATGTTGCAGGCATATTTTCACCATTTGTAGGATTTTCATGCTTTAAAGTGGTTTTAGAGGGTGTAGATAGGTTAATTAGAATGTATAAACTCCATATTTATCACATTTACTTAATTTTTAGTCTCATATGATCATTATTAGATCCAACTTTCAGTCCATTGTCATATTCAGTCAGCTCCCATCTACTCTTCGGTCTTTGTCATGACTTGCAAAGGCTCTGAGAATGTCCATCGAAGTGTTATGAAAGTTTAAAATATGTGATAAATCATATTATAACATGAAATAGTTAATTTATATTTCAAATATTAAATAAAATGTTATGGAAATCATACTCAGTCAGATATACACTTAGTCAACCATTGAACATCACTTACAGGTGCCTTCATAGAGGATTTCATGTGCGAAAAGAAAGTGTTGAAAGTTATTTCAAACCTTTTGGAATGATGATAATTAATTTGGAAATTTTTATAAGAGATAAAATTTTATCATAATCATGTAAACCTTGTCTAATGCCTATAATTCTTATCTACTACATGCACTATGGAATGTTCACCTACATGTGACCTAAACAAAGAGTTGAGGACCCCTTTTGAAATGTTGAAACAAGTGATAGAACCATTCATAAAGTTTTGGTGTGTTTAATGGATCTTATTATACCTACTTAGAAATATAAAATTCTATTAAAAGAATATAATCACTTCCAAAAATGAGATGACTACATTTAAGGATATTTTCCCTAAAATAAGAAAATAGAAAACCTCATCATTTGGTTGATAACATATAACATGGTCACAAAAGATCTTGATGCATAGTAATGTGTTTTTATTCTATTATCCATATATTAAAACAATATTAAAATTTTTTAGGGTAGAAGATTATTGGAAGGTAGTGGTTGAGCTCCTCAAAATTACCATTTGAACACTAAATTCCTTGACTGTCATCTATAGGATTTGAAACTCCAAGGTGACTTTCCATTTCAAGGTTGTAATACCAAACCATGCATTCATGTCTTTATGGTTTTATATGGTTTTAAATAAAATTTATGATATATATTATAATAAAATAGGTTCATAGATAGATTTTTCATCCCATTTACTCCTACAAGTGTCTATCTCTTAAACATGCACCTATAGCCAACTAGGCCTAAAAATGCAAAGATGCTTGAATTGGTTGCTAGATGATGAATTTTATTCATATATGATTATAAAATTATTTATAAATAATTAATTAGGTTTATTATTTACAATTTTAATCCAAAACACCTTTTAGGTCTCATCAACATATACGGAGCACCTGTGACAGGGCCTAAGAGAGAAAACACAGTCTTATAAGTCAAGAAAGGAGAGAATACCTAAAGCCATGTTTTGAATATGTGATTAAGAATGGAGTATTTTTTTTTGAATTTAATAACCATTATAGATCTAATTATGAAATTTCAAGACCTTTTTTACACATAAGGAGGTGGAGACAATCCATACAAATAGCCTAACCATCTAAATATATCTAACAATGATTTAGTTAATAACTATTCTAAGTTTTTGTCATATAAAATACATGTATGTTTGACTAAAGGAGAAATGTGATATAATTTTTAATAGGAATCCAATATCAATTTATGTATCTCCACAATATTGATTTACACCTATATGCAGGGGAAGCATACAAACAGGGTTAGCTTACAAGTTAGGCCTGACTGAGTAAGAAAAGGTTTCAAGATGAAATCATGGAATATGAGAGTTTTATAACATTTTTAATGTCCTAATAATTTTAAATAACCTTATAATACTCTCATAAAAACAAAATCATAAGGAAATCCTCAAAATTAACACATAGTCCATTGGAGGAAACCTTACATATAGTCCATTTCACACAATATGTTTTGGTTTTGGAAGAGTTGAGGGGTGAAATTACTTTACCAAGGGATATATTTTGGTATTTATAATAATTTTAACTTGTAGGGACTCCTAAAACACTCATTTTTCATTATAAAATAGGGTAAGTTCCCTATATTTTATCTCAGACAGAGGGCACTCCCCTTATGCAAAAAGTGATAGATTTTGAAGAAGGGATGTGATAAGGTAAGCTAGGAGATGTTTAGACCTTGTATGAGGTTTTTAGAGTTTAATTACACATGGTAAAATATTAAGAGACTTTTATAGAGGAATTAATCCTAATAGAATAGTCCAAACCTACAAGGGTTGTAATTAGGCCTATATGGCATGTCTAAGCCTAAAGACCAAATGTGAGGTCAATATTACTTCCAGCCTTGGGTGTGATTTATAACTCATTTTTTAATGTATATGGGGGAATAAAAGAGGTATTTAATCTATTTTAATGTAGGTAATGCCATAAAAATGTCATTTTGAGCTTTAAGACAACTCAAGCCTACTAGACATGGTTAGGCCTAGATTTCGAATGATAGGTCACTTTCATTTCTAACCTTAGGAAATATTTATTATGTATTAGAGAATTATTATGTTGTAATAATAGACATGTATAATATTTTGGAATTAAACCCTCAAGAAAGTCACTTTTGTCTTAAATAAAATTTAAACATGTAAGAAATGAGAAAACAAACTTGATAGGGTATTTTTGAATGCTCATATCTCCTTTGAAGCTTTGCATGGAAATACAATACAATTGGAGATGTTATATAGGGTCTTCAAAAACAATTTAATGTTATTTTATTGATGGTTGGATGTGAGATATCTATGAATAATGGCTAAGAGGATAAAATGGTCCTAAACCCTTGTAAGGACTCGATAATATTTTTACTATAATAGTTTTTGAAAATTTTATATGACTCTTTAATCCTAATCCCCATAATTTTAGACTATATGGAACTATACATATGGGGTAAAAAATAGGGTATTTATTACTATTTTGTGTATTGTACAAGTTCTAGGAGGCTTCAAGAGATGACATCAAATTTGTAAAGAATATAAGGACTTAAGATAACTACCCATGGAAATTTAATGTTGTATAAAAAATCTTAAGTGTTCTTACTAGCTTCTTCATCTCATCCAATCAAAACTAGCATTGTGAACATTATAATGAAAAGGGTGAAAAGCTTCACGTGAGTTACTTTTAAGGTGTGCATGATGATTCTAAGGCCATGGAGGGTATATAAACATGTCATTCACCCCATTTTACATATTTTAATGAGAAAATAAATCCAAATTTGTGTCCAAGTATGAAGGATATGGGAAAGAGGAGTTTTTTTAACTGTAGCTAGTGATGCCTCACTTCTAGAAGTTTCCAGATGATCATAACTACAACCAATATATGAAGAGGAATGTATGAAAACCTTCCACCTCATTCCAATCATAATAATTATCCTTATTTAGTTTTGGGATTTTAATATAGGGATAAATCATGAAGGTAGTTTTCTAAGCAAGAATGAGAATTTCTACACCACATTTCAAGAGTTTCATAACTTGGGGTGACACTTATACTTAATAAACTTGAATGGTTCATTTCAAATCTTAATATAATGCATATTTAACTCCTTTTATTATATTTACATGTGTCCTTGTGACCTTTTTACTTTTCTCTTCTCCTCTCTCTCTCAAGTTTTATAAGAACTAGCCATTTTGGCCTTTGTAAGTTATGTTCCATTTGATTATGGTGAAGCCCTGCTCATTTGCCTACCATGGATCAATAAATAATAATTATTTTTACCTCTTACATGAATTTTAATATTGTGTTTTACTTGTATGATTGATCTTACTTAGTGATAACTCTTTTTTCCTTAGCATGTTGTCTCATTCTCTCACCTATTTGCAATTAAAAAGCTTCTTCATATAGGTTATGTGAAGTGTTTTATGAATTTTAAAGGTTGAGTGAGTTATCATATTCAATAGTGTCATTATATAACTATTTTCTATTCCTCCTAGACTAAGCATTCATCCATAACCTCAAAATTAAATATTGGTGGGAGATGATGCAGATTGGAGAAGTGTATGTTTGGTTAGTCCCTTGTTCTCATGTGTAACATGCAACTAGTTGTTATTAATCAACTAATTCGGTCTATAACCTTATTTAGGATAGTTTTATATTAGTTTTATCTCATAATCATATGTATATTAGTGTTTTATAAGTGGTACATCAAGGGAGCTAGCCCTATCTAGAGATTCACCTCATTTTTAGGATCAAACATAACTTAGAGGTATTTCAATTGTGCCACTTGGATGAGGAGAGATGATATATATCCTCAAAGGGTGAAAATCCAAGTGAAAACAATTTTTGGCATGCCTAGTGGGACTCTTAGTCTAAAAAGTTGAAAGATTTTTAGTGTTGTCTTTCAACACATCAGCCTTTAGAGGCATATATCTAAACATTAATGGTGACTCCAAGATTACATCAACTAGTCAAGCATCCTAGGAATTCCTTTTCAATATTATTGATAATATTTCCTTGTGTTCTTACTTACTTATGAAGTTACATGGTTTACTTTAGTTTTAGTATTGTTTTACACAAGTTAGTGAGGTATCCCAAGCCTATGGCATTCTATATCAGCCTTGTTATGATCACTACCAGTTCTAATATTATTCTTACTATATCTAATATGATCATCATCATAATTATTATGAATTGTATCAGTCATATATCTATCCTTCTCAATGTCTTGATCCTTCTAGACAACCTAGCCACTTCTCAACTTAGTCCATTTAAACCTTCAAACAAACTCTCTTGGGTTATGACAGGTACATGATATATCTTGACACAAAAAGGGGACATGGTCTAGATATTCCTAGTCATATTATTCATAAGATGAGAGATGCATTAGAGATAGTTAAAATAGATTGGGCACCTATTAAGAGAGCTAATTGGAAAAGGTCCATAAGTGAGATACTAGATGTGAGTCACCTAGTTTCATCCTTGGAAGATAAGATAAAAATTCATGAGAAATAACTTCACCAAACCTATCAACATTCATACCCACTTCCCAAATATTGATATCAATCCTAATTGATTCCTATTCATGATCCCAATCAAGCTTATCAAAGTCATCCTTTTCCCAATCAGTTGGAAGAGGGATTTAAAAAGATAAGCCTTGTTTTTGAATAAAATATTGATAGGTAGATTGAGTTAGAAAATAAGTAGATGAAGATATATATACCATCAATAAAACAAATGGAATTTAAGACCTCATTTCCATTTACAATTACATCCCCACCTCAATAAGTGACCTCTAGATATGAAATCCCAAGTTGAAGACAAGGTAGAGAGTCTAAGCCTGAATAGATCCCAAATTTCTTGAATACTTCACCCACTCCTCAAAGTGCATAACTATCTCAATAATACACTCCTAATAATCACATAATAAGGTAGTGGAATCATGGGGAAAGAAAGAATATGGAAGTATTGATAAATAATGTGAAGTTGAGAAAGAACTTGATCCTATGCAATTCCCTCCCACCCTTCCTCAAGAGACATCTTATATTCCATGTCAGCCATATTGTACTCCATATCCTAATGATGATGCCTATAAAATTCAAGAGAGACTTTTCCAAGAGAACCTAGCCAAAGAAAACTAAAGAGTTAGAGTCAATAATTAAATTATTGAGTCAAGATGTGATGGAAGATTTAAAGCCAAAAGAAGATCCTATGCATAAACACACCCCATATACCCCTCCTCAAGAAATTCCTCAAGCTAAATAAAATTAAAATGAGGCCATTTTAAAATGGAAGGTATAAAACCAAGCTATTTTATGCCAAGGTCTACCTCCTCTTCTTCAATAAATCCCAAAAGGATCCCCTACAACTCATTCTCAATCTGATTTTGAGTCTTACGTTTCACCTCCACCAACTAATGCATTCTATCCTCAGCCCATAACCCTTTTCCTTGATGGACCTATGGTATGGGAACCTATAGAGGAACATTGGCTAAGGAAAATTCATAAATCTTGCTTTAAGAAAATTCAACTCCTTGGCAGCCTCATTAGGCTAAGTCATCTAATTTCAAGATGCCTATTCTTGGCATCACCAAGAAGGAGAAGGAGATGGAAGATATTTAAGCCCTTGAGAAGCAAATTCAGGTTATGATAGTTGAGATACAAATTTAAATCCCTTGAGGGGTCTTAAATGTTGAAGAAGAGGTGAGTCCTTATGTTGAGTCTTCTTATATTATTGATAATGGAGAATGCCTTCCTTATATGAAAGAATAAATCTTTGATGATGTCCTTTTGGATTATAAAGAAGTGGATGAAGGAGATTTTCTTGTTGTTCTCCTTCATTATGTTTATCAAAAATAAGATGAGGACTTGTGGTAGTATTTTGAAAACATTTTTAATGAGTTTGAGTCTCTCAAGGGGTATACAACTTCCTTATTCATGATTGCAAGTGATGGTAAGCAAGATGACATTTTTCAAAATTCATAAAAGAGCCTACAATGAAAATTCAAGTTGATCATGAAATAAAGGGTGGGTATAAAATATGAGGTATGTGTACAAGGCCAAGAGGAATAATTTTACATTAGATATCTATTTGAAGATGGTGTACTTGAAAGCATAGCAGGTGAAGTACCAAGAAATAGGTTTGATCTATCACGTGTTCAATCTAAATAACATGCTTGGTACCATGATTCATCTCATGAAGAAGGAGATGCAATAAACTTTCCTTTTGATCCTATAAATGGATATATGCTTAATTGTTGTATATAATGGTTTGTTTTCTAATTTTCCTAAGTGTTTTGAGCACATGTGTGTATGTATTGTTAGTTTTATTGTTTGGTTTTATGTGTCTTTTATTTTGTCTGGTTGACATAGTTAATTGGTTTTGTCTTGATCAAAGTTTTTTGTTAATGGTCAAATTCCTCTTTCTATGTGTCAAAATTTAAATGACTCCCTAAGCCCAATGGATTGATAAGGCTACAAGGCTAGTTAGTATAGTAGGTATACTACCCTTATGAGTCACCAATTTGTTGACTAAATTTGACCCTATAGGGTAAATTGGGGCCCCTATAGGTAAAAAATTGAGTTTCAGGTGTTTTTAGGGGTCTAATATTTTATCATGGGGTATTTTATAGTATATTTGATGTAATTTGATGCTATATTAGCCTTGCTCTTAGTCATATTAATCCTTATGTCTTTCAAAATCATTTTAGGGGTCATAAATGAAAGTGGCATGGTTCCCAAGGTGTCTAAGTGTCCTAATTTTTTCTCAAATGTCCAAGAGGTCAGATTCCCATTAGGAATGTTAGTCCCGTCTGAATCTTTCAAGTTATCTAACTAAAAAATTAGGAAATCAATTGAAAAAAGAATAGTTTGGCACTTGTACAGCCCATGAGGGAATGTGACACATGGGAGGAGGTCATGGAATTACTATTAATATTACTTAGATCCATTTACATTATTTAAGTACTCTAAAAGTGTCAAAATTGAGCTAAAAATATTTTTCTCATTTTTCACCCTTCTAAACACATAGAACTGATCAACAGGTTTGTGCTTGGTATGAATAGTTGAAGAATATTCAAGTGAAAATCCTTTGGGAGTTGAAATTAAACTTAAATAGATCCATTTCCATAACAATATTTCAATTATTTGGCAAATCTGCTTTATGAATCATCCCTAACAAGTTGACTATGTTTTTTTACTTGCTAATTTGTGCACCCTATAGGTTTGTTAATATATGGACAATTTCATATAATATAGTTATTGATATAGTTTTAAAATGATTTTGAATATATGCCGTCATGTTCCCCATTATTTTTTTCATGTTTCAAGGTGCTTGGATGAGCCAAGAATCTTAAGTTGTAGGAGAAAGCACCATCCTGTGTTATAGGTAGATTTTCACCATTTGTAAGATTTTCATGATTTGATAGTGGTTTCAGAGGGTGTAAAAAAGTTCATTAACATGTTTAAATTCCATATTGATCACATTTACTTCATTTTTAGTCTCATAACATCATGCTTAGATCCATATTTTAGTCAATTGTCATACTTAGTCAGCTTTAATCTACTCTTTAGTCTTAGTCATGACTTGCAAAGGCTCTTAGAATTTCTACATAAGTGTTATGAAAGTTTTAAAGTTGTGAGACATCCTCTTATAAAATTAAATAGTTAATTGATATTTAAAATGGTAAATAAAATTCTATGTTAGTCGTATTCAATCACATATACACTCAGTCTGCCATTGAACATCACCTACAAGTGCCTTCATAGAGGATTTCATGTGTGAAAAGAAGTGTTGACAGTTGTTTCAAACTATTTGGAATGATAAAAATACAATTTTAAATTTTGAGAAGAGATACAAGTTTATCATAAGAATTTAAACCTTGTCTACTACATATAATTCTCATCTACTACATATACTGTGGAATGTTCACCTATAGTTGACCTAAACAGAGAGCTGAGAAACCCTTTTGAAGTGTTGAAACCAGAAGTGGAACAATTAATAGAGTCTTAATGTGTTTAAGGGATCATATTATACCTATTAAAAAATATAAACTACTAGGTAAAGTTGAGAATCACTTCCAAAAATGAGATGACTACATTCAAGGACATTTTCTCTAAAATAAGAAAATAGAGAACCTCATCATTTGGTTGATAATATATAACATGGTTACCAAAGATATTTATGAATAATAATGTTATTTTATTTTATTATCCATAAATTACAATAAATATTAAAAATTTTGAGGGTATAAGAGTAGTGAAAGGTAGTGGTTGAGCTCCTCAAAATTTCCATTTGAACACTACATTCCTTCACTATCATCTATAGAATTTGAAACTCTAGGGTGACTTTCTATTTCAAGGTTAAAATACCAAACCATAACTTAATGTTTGAATGGTTTTATATGGTTTTAAATAACATGTATGAGCTATAGGATCATTAAATAGGTTCATAGGTAGATTTTTGAGCCCATGTACTCCTACAGGTGTTTATCTCTTAAACATTCACCTTAAACCAACTAGGCCTAAAAATGCAAATATGCTTGAACCGGTTGCTATATGATGAATTATATTATTATAAAATTATGTATCAATAATTAATGATGTTTAATATTTACAATTTTAATCCAAAACACCTTCTAGGTCTCATCAATATCTAATGAGTACCTACAATCAAATCTAAGAGAGAAAACATAGTCTTGTAGGTGAAGGAAGGAGAGAAGACCTAAAGCCATGTTTTGAAGACATTATTAAGAACTGATATGTTTTTATGAATTTAATAAAAATTATGGAGATAATGATTAAATTTCAATACCTTATTTCCACATAAGGAGGTGGAGACAGTCTATACAAATAGCCCAAACATCCACCTACAACTGATAGTGACTTAGTTGATAACTATTATAATTCCTTAGAATAGAAAATACATGGATGGGTGAATAAAGGAACCATGTTATATAATTTAATGTTTTAATATGACCCAATATCAATTTAATTATCTCCAAGAAAGTGATTTGCATCTATAAGGGAAGTATACAAACAGGGTTAGCTTACCAGTCAAGCCTGACTAAGTAAGAAAAGGTTTCAAGATGAAAGCATGGAATATGAGAGTCAGATAGAATTTTGAATGTAATAATAATTTTAAATCACATTATAATAATCTCATTAAAAAAAATATAAGGAAAACCCCAAAAGTAACACACAGTCCATTGAAGGAAATCTTGTATATAGTCTATTTCAAACAATATTTTCTGGTTTGAGAAGAGTTGAGGGGCCAATGACATGAAAAATGGATATATTTTGGTATGGATAATCCTTTAAAATTTTAATGACTCATAAAAAACTTAGTTTTCATGATAAAATATGGGAAGTGCCCTTTGTTTTGTCTTAGACAGAGGGCACTCCCCTTATGCCCAAAGTGACAGGTTTTAAATAAGGGATGTGATAAGGTAATCCAGGAGATGTTTAGACCTTGATATGAGGTTTTTAGAGTTTAATTACACATTTTATATAACTAATATCATTGTATATAGGAATTAATCCCAATAGAATATTCCAAACCTACAAGGGTTGTAGTCAGGTCTATATGGCATGTCTAGGCCTAAAGACCAAATGTGAGGTCAATATTACTTCAATACTTGGGTGTGATTTATAAATAATTTTGGAATGTATATGGGGGTGTAAAATATTTATTTATTCTATTGGGATGTAGGGAATTCCATAAAAAGGTCATTTTGAGCTTTGAGACAACTCAAGCCTATTAGGCATGGTTATGCCTAGATTTCAAATGATAGGTCACTTCCATTTATAACCTTAATAAGTATTTATAATGGATTTTATAATTATTATGGGGTCATAAAATACATTTATAATCTTTTGGAATGAAAATAAACACCAAATAAAGTCACTTTTGGCTCAGAGAAAATTTAAGCATGTAGGAAATGAGAAAACAAGTTAGATAGGCTAGTTTTGAATGCTCATATCTCCTATAAATATTTTCATGGAGATACAAGACATTTTTATATGTTATATAGGGTCCTAATAAACCATTTTATGTAATTTTATTGAATTTTGGATGTGATATCTCTATGAATAATGGCTAAGAGGGTAAAACATGCCTAAACCCTTAATAAACCCTTATAAGGACCCAATGAAGGAAATGAAAATGGAAAGATAATATAATGGAATATTATTACCAAAATAGAGTTTTAAACCTTTATATGACACTTTCATCCTACTCCCCATACTTTTAGATTGTACAAAATTGTACAGATGGGATACAAAATAGGGTATTTTTAATTATTTTATGCATTGTGTAGTTTATACGAGGTTTCAATAGATGAAATAAAATTTTAAAGGAATATTAGGACTTAATTTAAATAAAAATTTAAATTTAAGGTTATAAAAAAAATCTTACATGTTCCTACTAGCTACTTCATCTTAGGCAGTCAAAACTAACATAATGAACATAATAGTGAGAAGGATGAAAAAATTCAAGTGGGTTAATTTTAAGGTATGAATGGTGCCTATAAGTCAATTTAGGATATTTAAACATGTAATTAGCCATATTTTATGTATTTTCATGAGAAAATGAATCCAAATTTGGGGCCAAGTGTGTAGGGTGCGGGAAAGAGGAGTTTCTTTAACTGTAGGTAATGATGGCTTACTTCCATAAGTTTCTAGATGATTAGGACTAAAACCAATGCATGAATAATAATGTATGAAACCATTAACCATAAATCCAATCATAATACATATCCTTAGTTATTTTTTGGATGTTGAAATAGGGCTAAATCATGAAGGCAATTTTCTAAGCTAGAATGAGAACTTCTATGCCACATTTCAAGAGTTTCATGACTCGAGGTGACACTTGTGCTTCATAAACATACATGGTTCAATTAAAATATTATAATAATGCATATTTAACACATTTTATTAGATTTATAAGTGTCCTTGTGACCTTTTTACTTCTCTCTTCTCCTCTCTCTCTCTCTCTCTCTCTCTCTCTCTCTCTCTCTCTCTCTCTCTCTCTCTCTCTCTCTCTCTCTCTCTCTCTCTCTCTCTCTCTCTCTCTCTCTCTCTCTCTCTCTCTCTCTCAAGTTCTATAAGAACTAGCCATTTTGGCCTTTGTAAATTATGCTCCACCTGATAATGGTGAATCCCTACTCATTTTTATACCACAAATCAATAAATAATACTAATTTTTACCTCATTAATGAAAGTTCATAGTGTTTTTTACTTGGATGATTAATCTTGCTTAGTGATAACTCTTGTTTCCTTAACATTTTCTCATTCTCTCACCTATTTGCAGTTGGAAAGCTTCTTCTTGTAGGTCATGTGAAGTGTTTTATGAAGTGTCAAGGTTGAGTGAGTTATCCTATTTAATTATGTCATTATAGACCTATTATCTATTCCTATTAGCCTAAACATTCATCCATAACCTCATACTGAAATATTGATGTGAGAAGATGCAAAGTGAAGAAGTGTATGTTTGGCCAGTCCCTTGTTCTCATGTATAACATGAAACTAGTTAGTAGTAATCAAATAATTTGGTGTATCACCTCCTTTAGAATAGTTTTTTTTTCATTTTTATCTCTCCCTTTTCCTTCATAAGCATAGGTATAGTAGTCTTCTATAATTGGTACATCAGGAGAGTTATACCTATCTTGAGATTCACCCCATTCTTTAGCTCACCCACAACCTAGAGGTGTTTTAATTATTCCACTTAGATGAGGAGATCTGAGGCATCTCCTCAAAGGTTGAAAATCAAAGTGACAATAGTACCCCTAACCATTTTTATAACAATAACTTCTTGAAGTAATCAAAAAACTTATTTTTCCTATATTTTTATGTGTAACTAGTGATATTGTCAGTTTGTGCATGATTGATTTGTGGGGAGGTGTTCTTCCTTGGCGACTATCCTTATTTCTTACCTCTTTATAAGTATTCCACCATTTTTGTAGTCTAAAATTTTGATTCTTTGATTACTGATGATGGTATAGTGTGAGTTTTATACTCCTCCATACTTCATCTCTTGTTTAGTGGGCTTAGTTTTGGAAATACTGATGTAAAATGACTAGGTTGAGAGATTGTATAAGTGAGATTTGTCTTGAAATTCCTTAGTGTGATTTTAAATCAATTTGGAGTGTCATTAAATTTGGTATGTCACCCCTTTTTAATTTTTAGTCATACCTTTCTCCTCTTTCTAACCCTTTTCTTTGGCAATCAATAGTTTAGAGGAGTTTTGTAAGATCCTAATTGATACACCTAAGGAGCTAGCCCATAACCTAGAGGTTCACCTCCATCATAAGATACCCACAACCTAGAGGTGTTTCCATTTTTTATCAAGGAGTGATAGAGCCTATAAAAATCTCCCATATGGGTATAATTCTATGATACAATAGTAATTATTGGTTTGGTTTAGGTTGGATGATTGGAAAGGGTTTTATAAAGTGGGGAGTGGTTGGCAATGGATGCATAATGGCTGGTGGTTGGGTAATTATAGGTTTAACAAAGGTTAGTTGATGTCCTAGGATGGTAACTATGACCAATCAAGTTGTGATAAGATAAATTTTTTGGGAGAATGAGCTACCATACTAGGAATGCCCTGGAATGGTAATGGTAGGGCATTATGGAGCTTGGTTGCTTTTACAAGCCAAAGGATAAGGTCTTTTAATGGTAATAGTATGACATAGTGAAGCTTATTTATTATCATGATACAAAGGAAGAGGTCCTAGAGTGGAAATGGTAGGGCATTGTGGATCATGGTTGATCACATAAGATAGAGAATAAGGTCCTGGAATGGAAATGGTATGGCATTATGGAGCTTGGTTTATCACACAAGATAAAGGATGAGGTCCTAGTATAGAAATGGTAGGGCATTATGGAGCTTTATTTCTCCCACAAGCCAAAAGATGAGGTACTACTATAGAAAAGGTAAGGCATTATGGAGCTTGGTCTCTTATAGATGCTAAAGGATGAGGCCCTGGTACGGTAATCTTTGGATGTTGTGTAACTTGGTTACTCACACAATCTAAAGGAGGGTTAATGGTATAGGTATATGATCAGATTCCATGAGTGGTGATGGGATGAATATCATACATCAACCAACCCAAATAAGGTACCATTAAATTTGGTGCTAAGATTTCTTCCCTTGATTGAGTATTGTAAGGAGGATATGGATCCATCTAAAAACCACTTCTTCACTATAATGGTCTCAAATAAATGTACCATTAAATTTGGTGCTAAGATTTCTTCCCTTGATTGAGTATTGTAAGGAGGATATGGATCCATCTAAAAACCACTTCTTCACTATAATGGTCTCAAATAAATTTAATTTGTGCATCCATTCTATCATATCTTGGATTATACATGGCTCCAACATAAGTGTAACGATACATATCCACATTAATTATGAATGCTCTTAAAATTATTAGAGTTATTCAAACTCTAAAAAACATTATAAGGATAATTTGTTCAAACTCAGTTGAATGGGTGGAGATATATCTCCAAAATGGTTTGTGCTAATACTTAGTTTAAAATAGCCTAACATCATATGTCTAATATCAAATGTCTTAACCGAAAGATCAAGTGGTTGAAAAAATATTGGCATGCCAAACTCTAGGAATAAAGTGTTCCAAACAAGTATAATCTAAATAAACAAAATTTTCTAGGTATTTTGGCCAAACACATTATTAAAATCTAGGCTCAAAATAGGCATTTGTTAGGTATTTTTTCCAAATGTGATGTAAAAATTGGACTTAAAAATAAGGTGAGATTTAATCTAAAAAATCTAAAACACTTTGGCATGGACTAAGAATTTGGATTAAAACATGAACTTGGTCAATTGGAATAAGGAATAAAAAAAATGGAAGATGGAAGATAGGGTGTTTCTCCCAAATAAAGTCACAAATAATAGTTTTCAAATTGGGTAAAGAATTAACCTAAGTTGTGCAATCCAAAAGAGAAATATCAATGCCTATGCCAAAATTACACAATGCATAAATATAAATCAATCAATGTTTGGATTTAAACTTGTCAAAGTTAATTAAAAAATAAACTTATAATAACTAGGATTATTTAATTAGACAACAAGATAGATACAAATTAACATTACAAGATGAAGATCCAAAAAGGCATTCATGGCTCAATTTCAAAATTAGAATTGGGTATAAGGCAAACAAGTCTATGAAATAATTTGAGTAAAATAATAGTTTTATCATGTTCTAAACATGTAATAAATGTTTGGTTTTAATAATTAAAGGCACAAAAACTTGAAATGAATTAGGCATCTTAATGTTACCCTTTTCAATCTAGTGAGACACACATATAACGATTTGTCAAAAGACTACAGAAAAGGCATGTGATAAAAAAGGCCATCATAACACCTCCTTAAACAAAGGAGTGATGTATAAAAGAACTCATTTTGACATGGCATAAAAAATAAAATATATATATTAGACTCAAGACCATGAAATAAAAAATAAAATGACAGAAACACCTAAGTATAATGTCCTAGATCCTAAAACTAATCAGGTTGCATAGTACTATCAAATTCCATCTATATACATGATATTGATAGGATTTTAAGTGTTAATATAGAAATAAAAACACATGAATAAGTAGGTTTTTTACATCCCACTTAAATTAAGAGATTGTAAGATGACATGGAACTTTGGGCTACTTGCCTTGCATCAATAATATTTCCATGACAAATGGGGTTTTTCTAAAACTATAGGTTTTGCACATCTAGATAGTCCAAAGTGTGGTTAACACTAGAGATGAAATAACATAGATTGAGTTCATACTAAGTAACTTACTATGCAAGGGTCTATTCCTTTGTATAGTGATTTCATCCATGTACTTTTTAATAGAATCCCCTAGTTAGCCAAAACTAACTCGGGTTTTCATTATGATTAGAGAGGCTAGTTGCTCAACCCCCACATAATCATAGTATCCATGACTTGATTTATATACCCTACCATGGAGTGGGGTTGGTATGATGCTGGGAGATGAAACCCTAGGTCAATTCACCCCTAGAGAACCCATGAGGAGGTGATGAAATCTTGCTCACAACCTAAGATGCATGAAAATAAATGACAATTGAAAAGACTTTAGGAAAATGTTTAGATCACTCAAACCATATGGATTTGAGGAGAGCATTAGAAAAATTATTTTCATGCCTTTTAACAAGGCATAAATACAAATAAAAATAATTTTTAGTCACCAAAGTTCACTAAAAGGGATTGGGGGAGAGCATACATGCATCAATAATTTTATGAAAATAAATAATTTTGAAAGAATCAATCATAAAAAAAAACACTCTTAATAATATGGAATCTAATTGTGAATGTTTATTTTAATACAACAAAGTGAAATGTTTAAGAAATCTAGCCCTTTTTCCTTAGTTGAAAAACTTTTAAAAATTTAAACAATAATAACTAAGACTAAAAATAACTAAATTCCTTTTAAACACCAAACAAAATGGCCAAGATTTAACCAATTTTAAAATTTGTGCCTCTTTCCCTCATAGGTCTTATAATTTTTAGAGGGTTTTTACCTACCTTGAAGCAATTTTATGCATAAGAAAACAAGATTTTGAAACAAGCTCTTGGGTTTTATCTATTTTTTGTTATAGATATCATCATCAATCCATATATGGATCAATATCAATCTATGAAAATCAGCATCAATTTATAGGCATCAACATCAATTCGTTCCTATTTGCAAAAACAAAGGAAAATTGAATACATTTTCTCATAGAAAAATGGTTAGAAAGATGAACATAAAACCAAAAACTAAGACCAAATTTTATAGGTAAATAATCAATAAAAATTATATTCAAGATGTTATGAACAAAATGAAAACTAAAAATCTCAAGAATGACTTGTCAAACATGTTTACACCATGCCTTGTTTTGCATACAGTGATCGATGTCAATCTTGGGTAGATCAACATTAATTTTAGCAAGATCAACATTGATATTTGTGTTAAACTAAGGTCACTAAGAAATATAATATGATAAAAACAAAAGTAAAACTTGAATTTTGAAGATTCCTAAGCTTTTTTTAGAAAAAATAAAATCTACATATTAGTCTCCTTACATGTATGGAATGATCTATAAGTGTCCCATTAGGTATGTAATTTATTATCATAGGAATCCAAGAAGGGAGGTTAGTAACATGTTAATTAATCAATAAAAACTTCAATAGACAAACCAACACTTATACTCCAAGCCTAGATCTTAGAGGTGAGCTTAGTTAACAAAAGACAAGTGAAATCATAACTAAAATGAAAAATACAATGAATTTTTTACATTCCTTCAGATATTGAAATGTATTTTTGAGTGTCTTGATTGGATTATGATTCAAAGAGTATTTGGAAAATTTAGGTGTGTATCTCCTTCTCTCCTTGGCACTATGGCTTGTGTTGTGGCTTGTATTAAGATCATAAAATTATAACAATACTTTCAAGGAAATTTTTGGATTATAACACTACTCTTCTCAAAGATTTGAAGTCATTTGTGCATGATAAATTTGCACCAAAATATCTTTAAATTCACTTGGCATGGCATTGTATTTATAACCTAAGGATTTAACTCCAACCCTATGAGAACTAAAGTGGAGTTTGAATATGGAATAGGTTCAAACCTAACCTAGGTGAGTAAAATATAACTCCAATAGAGTTAATACTTTTAAAATAATAATGATTTGTAATTAATATTCATGGGTCTCCAAAATGAGATATTTTAGGATATTTTCAAAGATATTGACAACTCTCAAAGGTCATGATGAAAGGATAAGATATTTGTAGTTTTGAATTTCCTTATTTATTTATTTATTCATTAATTGCACATGGATAATTTAACTAGGCATTTGATTTGGTTTAGATTTTTAATTAATTATGATTAACCATTTATTTCTTTCAATATTTGATAATTGTTAATATGCCTCACTTAATATGTCCATAGGCCAAATAGACTATTGTGATGCCATATGATGCTTAGGGATGAATCCTTGAGAGGTTATGGTTACATATGATAGAATACCCCAATTAGGTATGTCTCAATGTGATTCATATTTTTGATGAATGATGCACAAACAACTTTGGGATGTTTAGTGATTCCTAGGCTTAATTTACAAAGGTTGGCAAGAATTAGTCTAAAGTCTAGTTAAAGGCCAATTATGGGTAGTTTTAGGTGTATACAATTAAAAATAGAGATTAATTACAACTAGACTCATAATTTTATCATAATGATAGCTTGATCAATGACTTAGATTATGATAGTATGGATTGATTAATAATATTATGATGGAGATTTTATGGATTCATTGGTTAGTTTGGCCATGGAGGATGGGTTCGTTTAAATAGATATAATGAGGGAAGATCAATGGACAATATTAAAATTTGGTTATGGGAGATCAATGATGGAAAATTATATAAGGAATTAAAAATTCCTTCGATGATTCTAGAGGAGGTATGTATATATACATAATATTTTTAAAAAATTATCAAATAATGACGCTTTACATCTTGCAATAACTGATCAAGACACAATCTCTCTGAGTGCATGCCTTAAAAGGTGAACTAAGAAAGGGGTAGACAAACCACTAGTGTTTCACAAGATTTTTATCCCTTATTTACACTTATTACTAATCCAACCAACTCTTAAAAACATTCCCCTTGGCTATTACTCCTCATTTTAAAACTCCTCCAATATTTTCCCACTTTTCATCCCTCTTTTCCTCACCCTAAGCCCCTTTTGATAGTCTACTATACTAGGTCAACTAGGTCAACCCTATATAGTTTTAGGTAAAGTTCATTTAAGTTCTAGGTCATCTCTTGGCTGACCTAGTCCATGACCTAGTGAATTCTTGTCCATAACTATACTAGGTTGACTGAGTCAACCATATCTGCCAAAAATTTTAGAAGGGATTAGGGTTAAATCCACCTATATTTACAAGATCATTTCATCATTATTTTAAAAATGAATGATATTTATTATTCTCTTTTTCTTCTTTAAATCTACTCTTTCACCATTCTACTTGAGGAGTCTTAGATTAGGGTTTTTATTTAGAGAATCTAGTCTTGTGGAAAAGTCTTAGATGATTTGGCCTTTCTTAGTGATCTTTAAAAACCATAAAAACCTCTTAAAAATCCCCTTTAGCCAAGGGAGAGAGATTGAGTCTTGATAGGTTCATCTTTTAGGTAAGTATTCTCTAACTTTTCTCCTCTATTTAGTAGATAGAAGTAGCATAAGTATTGGCTTTGAATAATATTAATCTTTTCCTTCCATGTATTAGGGTCTTACTCATGCATAGCTTAATTGAGATTATCTTATGCATGTTTGTTTATTTACTAATCCCCATATTGTGCCACAAGATTTGGTGATCACTAGATTAAATTTATTTGTTTTATTTGTTATTAGTTTAGTAATATATTAAAACATGGGACCTATCTAGGGTTATTGTGTGATTATGCTTAATTGGCAGCTTTGTGACCCTCTCTTACATAATGTATTATGATAAGATATCACTTAATTAGGTCTAACAGATCCCCATATTGGTCATGTTCCTAATTATTTAATGTATCCCTGATTATAAATGTATGGTATGATCTATCTTTTCTGAGTTAGGATTGATTTATAGACATGATGCATTTCTAATTGCATACATTATGTGAACCCAATGTAAATCTAACCCTTACATGTTTTGTCTTACATTTTTCATTACTTCATCATTTTATTTTATTTTTTTATATATTTATGATGCTAGGTTGATAGTTTTGATATAGCTTCTAACTTTTGTGCACATGTTTAACACATAGTCTTATTAATATGACTATGTTCTATTTGTGTAGGTTTTTCATTAAGTACAAGCTACTAGGTCAACTATGTTAACATAGTACACTTTTTAGACTTCCAAATAGACTACCTTATTGACATAGTGCACTTCTAGACTTCTATAAAACATACTAGTTTGACCCTATCGACACATTATATACTTTACAAGTTTCACCAAATAAAGAACTCTAGAACTAGGCTGACCTAGTCAACCTAGTTGGCAAAATTTTGAAGTATAAATCAAATTAATTTAATATAAATATCATTGTCCTCTACACACTCCAACCCACCAAGGTTCCTTTCTCTCCTTCTATTTCATTTATTTTATTCATTACAATTCTATTTTTTTACAATTTGTAGTCTTTAAAACTACCCCTATACAACAAACTAAGTCCACTCAGTCAACTTACTTATGTATTCTATCTTTTATCTATAAAACTAGGTTGACACTATCGATGTAGTTATTTTTTAAACCCTTGTTTTAGTAGTATAGTAGTGACACTATCAAAATTTCTATAATCTCTACATATAATGTCATCTAAAATGACATTTTACTATGTTTTAAAGTTGGAACTAACACTTATATGCTAGTAATTAATTTACACCTTCATTTTCAGTTGCTTGCATGATTATAATAAATCACATATTATAATTAGGTTATTTTTCAATATACAATTTGGTTTCACTATTTTTATCCTTTATGCACACACTAAAAAATCACATAATCTTAAAACACATTTAAATAATTGTTTATCCAAGGTCTACCTACTTGGATTTCATCACCCAAGGGGAAGCCAACTTGGTTTTCTATATAATTATAAACATGTGGTTAATGGTATATATTATATAAGTACCTATAATTATTATCATTTTGGTGTGTGAAGTGACGGGGTAAGTCCCAATAACAAGACAATACCATTGCCAACATAGATATCTTACAACCTAAATGTCTTGAAACCATCTACAGATTATTTTCTAGTTCCCTGCTTACAACCAACTCCCTATCACATCTAAAATCATAATATAATAATCTAACAACATTTATATGACCACTTAGTTATCATTTAATTTCTAAGTTGATATATTGATCTTTTCTTAATCGTATGTTGTATTGTAAAAACTTTCATTTGCTAGCATTGATGCAAGGTTTTGTGGTGTGTGCCTCAATTGGATAATCCCCATTGACCTAATTGATTGTGTGTTTCTTTTCACTTATTAATTTCACAATTAATTGAAAAAAATTTCTTGTTTTAGTAGATAATTATTTTACTTGACATAGTATTTTAACGACTATTTGTTTCCCCTATTTGTAGTACTAAGTCAACCTTGTCAACCTAGTATTCTTTTCTACACCACAGGATATAGAACTAAGTCAACCCTATCAACTCTATATCCTTTTTTTCCCATTTTCTATCCAAGTTATAGAACTAGATTGACTAAGTCAACTATGCATTTATTTATTCTTAGTTTTTAGACCCTATTTTATGTACTAGGTCACCCCAATTGACTCTATACTCTTAATACCTTCCTTGTCTATCTAACTTAGTTTTCTATTTCTCTTCCTTAGCAATTTTTTTCATTTCTCTCAAATCATTATGAAGTCCCCTATCAAAATATTCTTGGACAACTTGAATCTATTTAAGTAGTATATGGGATACTCATTTCTCCCTCTTTTTTCTTCTTAATAACACCATCACTCTTGGGGCACATCTTCCCCTCCTTCCTTTGTGACTTGTCACATGTTTAAAATCAAATTTCAATACGAAGTTGATGGGCATGACCCTTTATATACATATTAAGACACTTCTCATTTGCAAAACATTTAAATTAATGAGATATAAATTGACACAAGTTTAATCAATAGTACCAATAATAATCCATATTCTAATAACCCTCCTCCTAATACCAATTTTGGGAGTGATCCTACCTACACCAACCCACATATTGATACAACTCAACTTATTTCACAAGTCATACAATAAATGAACATAATGTAAACTTTTAAGACTTATAAAATGATGTAACTCCAACATAATTTGATTAATATGGCTAATCAACCTCTAGTTATCCATCCTCAAGCTAATGCCAATTACATTCATCCACCTCTTATATTTAATTTAGCTAATGTTATTCACCAAACCATAATAAATAAAAATATGCTTCAAACTATTAAAAATGAGCCTTTAGATCCCTTTATTATGTCCATTGATATTGGTAACATATATTTAGTTATAAAATACAATGGGACTAGAGATCATGCCTTGTTTCTCAAAGCCTTTGTCAACCTTTACAAAGACTGCATCCAAACTAATACCTTTTCCATAAGTAAAATCTTAGTCAAAACCTTCATTTATGATGTATGATAATGGTCCAAAAAACTTCTACAACACTCCATTTGGAAACTTAAAGATTTGGTCAATCCTTTAGTTAAAGAGTTCCAACACAATGATCTTCCCAAAAATTATCTTAGCCACTTCATCAATGTTAGGTAATCTCCCACTGAATTGGCTCATGACTTTATCAAAAGATGAAAATCATTGGCCCATAAACATGACCATAACATGATAGATGATAATTTTTTCAAACTCTTTATAACCTCCTTGAATCCTCTTCAATATAATTTTTGAGCTTTTTCTCCCCAAACACTTAATGAAGATCTTGACCATGCTAAACATCAAGACTTTATTATGAAGTAATTTGAACCTAATCCTAAACTTCTTAAATGATCTTTTCAAACATCTACTAATGCTATCACTGGTAGTACTCCATAAACCAAGCTAGGAGTTTTGAAAGCTGACATTCCTTCATCTTCTTACATACCACTCTCAATACATAAAATTAAAAAATTTGTATTACCCTCTAAACCTTTTGCCTATGCTAAAAATAATCCTAAGTGGTATGACCCTAATCAATTTGGTTGGTTCCATGCTGACATTGGTCACTCCCATAAATGTTATAGAGGGCTCACTAAATTTATTGTCTCCTATTTCTTGGTGATTCATTTAATCATGAGGCCATGATCAACCTTCATCATCAAGAGTACACAGTTGCTTCTAAAAAATGACAAGTTTCCAAAGCTTCTACCTCAAATAACCAAAAATTCTTTTCCATAAAATAGCAAAGATGTTTGTGCAATTGATGTTGATTATGATGAATATTATAACAATTCTCAATATGTTAACATTTTTATGGTTAATTATAATCACAAGCTAGATCAAAAAGATACTATTACCAAACCTAATAAGCCTTCTTTATACGAATAAGTTCTCAAAGATGCTACAACCACTAATCTCACTTTGAAATATCCTTAGGAACAACTTTCTCCTTCCACACCCCCAACCAATTCTATTCCTTTAAAATATACCTTACCTCTTAAACATCATATTGGTTCTTCTTCTAAATCTTGTTGGAACTTTGTTGAAGAACTTAACTCTATGCCTTGTAATATTCCACTTATGGAGTTGGTTTGCACTTCCCCCTATCATCAGAAGTTCCTTATACAAGAATTAAAATAAATTGAAGATCCATCCTCTATAGATGAATAATAAACTTCTATTGATTATCAACTACCAACATACATACCATCAAAACTCATTCCTCCAAGCCTTCTATCAAATTTCTTGAGGATGACATGATCAATGATGAAATTCTCTTTCATGTTGATGATCCACCACTTTTCATTAAAATAACCATTAATACTACTCTTATCTATGAAGTTTTATTTGAAAAAGGATATGGTATTAATGTGACATCCTTATGACTTATACAACAACTTGGTTATAACAAGGATCATCTCAAGCAAACCCATCTTACCTGTTGTGGTTTTGACAAGACTAATCAAAATCCACTTGGTCCCCTAACCATTAGACCTAAGACCATTCAAACTTATATTATGGTCCTTAATTTACCCTTATCTTATAATATACTCCATCACCCATGGACTCATAAAATGAGGGATATTAGTTATTCTAGTAGCCAATGCATAAAATTCTTACATAATAGAAAATGATATAAGCATGAGGTTGATTCCAACCTTTGGAGTATTCAACTTCCTAATCCCAAATCTCAATATCATATTCCTACCATTCTATTGATTTATAAATATTTACCATAGGTTCCTAGAGTATTCATACACACTTATCATTTTTAAATTCCTAATAATCCAATGCATGAGTTATAGGTTATGATAATCTTGTTATCTGTTGGTGGAATAGAGGCAAAACACGTGATTATTTCAAAATATTTATATTAGTTGGTGGTTAGGAGGCACCATAGCCAAAAAATAGATCTATGTAAAGTATGTAGTAATTATGCAAAGAATAGTGGATTATGATCAAGAAATAAATTAATAATTAATTTAAAATAGATATTTATAATGAAAAGCTAAACTAAGGTGATCCAAGTCAAAAAAAAGAGCAAAAACAAGGGTAGGGTAGAGAGAAATATTACTGATCTTCATTCCAAACATCATGATAAAGTTTATATTTCATCTAAGAAACCACTTAAAACCAACATGTGAAGTGAGACAAATTATCCCAAATCATATCACACATTAGGCAAGATTTTAAAGAAGGTGGAAATAATGCAAATAAGAATCAATTTCACTTTAAAGATTCTCACCCTGTAAGCAAAAAACATTGGACCAAATGCAAGAAGGGTAAGGTAAATGTAATAAAACTAAATAATTTTAGTCAACCTAGCATTGGCACAAGTTAATAGATCTACAATTAAGGGTACACACTAATAATCCATAAGAACCATTCAAATTTAGAAATTAGAACAAGTAAATGAGAGAGAAGCCATGATAATAAATACATAGACAAAAAATAGTTATTTTTTGTAGAATTTCTTTCTTGTATTGATTACTCCAATTTTACAAAGTAGTTTTGGCTCTAAAACTCCCCCTAAAAATTGGCTATAGGAAAAACTGGAAAATTTGGCTTGGAGGCCAACTTTGTATGCCAATAACTTTTGAGGTGCTATGTCACATGAGCTCAAACATTGTGAAAATATTCCTTATACAAATATTAAAAAACCTATCTAAAGTTTTATTTGAATTCACATCTGATGGAAGTCATGACTTCATGAAATTGCATATTAGGCTTTGTTTGCACCCTAAAAAATTGGTTATGGGAAAAACTCTGAAATGTGGCTTAGAGGCCAATTTTTTATGCCTATAAATTTTGAGACACTATGTCATATAAGATGAAACTTTTTAAAAATATTCCTTGTAATAGGATTAAAAAACCCATTTAACCATTTGTCTTGAAGTTTAAGTGTATGAGAGATATGACTTATTAAATATGTTCACTAGGTTTTGTTTGCTCCCTAAAAAATTGGCTATGGAAAAACTATGAAATGTGGCTTAGAGGCCAAATTTTCATCACCATAAATTTTGAAGTACTATTTTGTATAAGATAAATTTTTTTAAAAATGTTTCTTTTACAAATGTGAACAAACCCATTTGACCATTTCATCTAAAGTTGCAGTGCATGGGAGATACAGCTTCATGAAAATGCCTACTAGGCTCTGTTTAGACCCAGAAAACTAGTCAAAAATGCCTTGGAGATAAACTTTGAATGCCCATAACTTTTGATGCACTATGTCACATGAGTGTAAATTTTCATGTATGATCTAGGTATGAAGATGAACAAACCCATTTGATCATTTCTCTTGAAACATCTACACGTGTGAAATATAACTCCAACAAACTACTTATTCATATTTTTCACCATCAAACCAAAATGTCCAAATGGTTACAATGAGAAACTAGCTAAATACCATGTAATTCCACACTAAAAGCACTCTTAGAACCCTATATGGTCTCTATAACCTATCCATGGTCTTTGTAAATTGATGAATGACATCTTAAGCAAACTCATTTAACTTGACTTTATATAGACCAAAGGCGAGTAAAGGACCAAATTAGGATTAAATCATGAAATTCGGACATAGGTCATTCAAAAAAGGCCTCATCAAACCTGTAACTTAAACATGAAGAATCAATGTTAACAAACTTAGATAGTGTCAGACCAAAACTATGAACCAATAAGTCAGCCAATCCATAGTGTGGATGAGTTTTAAATTAACAAATGTGCAAAAATGATAGTGACACTTTGATCAAGTGAATTTCTAATGTTAAATTAAAAATTCACATAATTTGACATAAGGGTCCTCATTTTTTAGAAATGGGGGTATATTGACCTCAAAAAATTAGAGAAGTTCCTTGTGTTGATGCCTAAATATGTACCACAGGTGGCCAAAGTGTTTAGAAATACTTCTCATGCTAGAATTCAAATAATTCAGTGTATGAATTACAGGTTTTGACAATCTTGTTATCTATTGGTGGAATAGAAGTAGAACAAGTAATTATTTCACAATATTTATTTTTGTTGGTGGTTGGGAGCCACTATGACCAAACAATAGATCTATGCAAAGTATGCAATAATTACGCAAAGAATGATGAATTATGATCAAGAACTAAATTAAAAATTAATTTAGAATGGATATTTATAATGAAAAGCTAAATTAATGTGATATAGGTCAAAAAAGGAGCAAAAGGAAATAAATATTATTGATCTTCATTCTAAACATCATGACAGAGTTTAGATTTCATCCATGCATGCACTTAAAACCAACATGTGAAGTGAGACAGCGTATCTCAAATCACATCACACAATAGGCAAACTTGTAAGGAAGATGGAAATAATTGAAATAAAAATCAGTTTCATTTTAAATATTCTACTTATGTAAGTAAACAATATTGGCCCAAATGTAGGAAGAGTAAAGGAAATGAGATGAAACTAAAGACTTTCAATCAACCTATCATTGATACAAGTTAACAGCTCTACAATTAAATGTGCACACCAAGAATCCATAAGAACTATTCAAATAAAGAAATCAGAACAAACAAATGAGAGAGAAGCCATGATAGCAAACACATAGACAAAAAATGAAAAATCTTTTCAAAATTCATTTCTTTTACTACTTACTCCAAGTTAAGAAACTAATTTTTACTCTAAAACTCCCCCTAAAAATTGGCTATGGAAAAAATTCTGAAATGTGACTTGGAGGCCAACTTTGCATGCCCATAACTTTTGAGGCACAATGTTGCATGAGATCAAACTTTGTAAAAATATTCCTTTTAAAAATGTGAACAAACCCATTTGACCATTTCATCTATATTTGAATAAAATGGGAGATATTACTTCATTAAATTTCCTACTAGGCTGTGTTTGCATCCTTAAAAACTAGCTAAGTTTGGGAAAACTATGAAATGTAGCTTGGAGGCCAAGTTTGGATGCCCATTAATTTTAAATTGTTATCTCGCATGAGCTCACTTTTTTTTGAAAATGTTCTTTGTATGAGGATTAATAAATATATTTTACCATTTGTCCTTAAGTTAAATATCATGAGAGATATGTCTTATTGAATATACTCACTAGGCTCTGTTTGCAACTTGAAAATTTGGTTATGGGAAAAATTACAAAATATGGCTTGGAGGCCAAATTTTCATACCCATAAATTTTTAGATGCTATGTCACATGATCTTAAACTTTGATAAAATGTTCCTTATACAAATGTGAACAAACCCATTTAATTATTTCATCTAACATTGTAGTGCATGAGAGATATGGCTTCATGAAAATGCCTACTAGACTCTATTTGGACCCTAAAAACCACTCAAAAATGCCTTGGAAACCAAATTTGCATGCCCATAAATTTTGAATCACTATGTCATATGAGTGTAAAATTAGCATGTACGATTTAGCTATGAATATGAACAAACCCATTTGATCATTTCTCTTAAATCATCCACACATGTGAAATATGACTCTAGCAAACTATCTATTCATATTTTCTACCATTAGATTAGAATATCTAGATAGACAAAAGGAGAAACCAATTGAATATCATATAATTCCATACTTACTCCAAGCACTATTATCATCTCATAGGGTCTCTATAACATATTCATGGCCTTTGTAAATTTATAAATGACACCTTAAGCAAACTCATTTAACTTAATTTTTACAAACCAAAGGCTAGTAAAAGACCAAATTAAGATTAAATCATGAAATTTAGACATATCTCATTTAAGAAATATCTCATAAAGTCTATAACCTAAATATGAAGAACCAATGCTAATAAAATTAGATAATGTTAGACCAGAACTCTGAACCAATAAGTCAGCCAAACCATGGTTTGGATGAGCTTCAAATTTTAAAAATGTACAAACATGATAGTGACACTTTGATCAAGTGAATTTTTAATTTTAAAATACAAATTTACATAATTTGATACAATGGTCCCCATTTTTCAAAAATGGAAGTATGTTGACCTCAACAAATGGTGATTTTTAGGGGGAAACATAACAATATGTTAGAATTTAGAGACTCTAGTTCAGACTAATAATTAAACTACTTATTCTTTTTGATGAGGGGCCATCATTAAGATAAGTTTATGGTTAGAATAAAAACATTAAATTTATAAAATTAGGATCAAATATCAAAACTCAGTCATATTGTGTGTGTGGTTTAATTCCACTTACTAATTATCAAAATATTTAGAAAACAACTTCCAAGTTCATGACATTAATCATTAACACTAATTTTTAACATGTTTAAATATTCATTAAGAACCATGTCTTTCTCAGAGAAGGCTTAGGAATTTCTCTACTACCATCTAGGCATCTATATCCCTGATAGATATGACTTTAGCTCTACTCATGGATTTGTTCCACTACCAGCCAAACATCTATAGCCCTGATGGAGATTACTAGAATCACCTTTGCTTGGAAAGCTTTTGATTTTGCAATAATATCTTATTTTCATATTTTTTAGACTTTTTTTGGGCCTTCCAGCAATGGTTGGGAACCAGGTTAGCCAAATTTAAGTATTTGGTCAAGTGTTTGATTTTTAGATAATCATCATTGGCTATAAACCTTAGATAATTAATATTTTTTAAGTGTAAGCAAGATTAGGTTCTAATAGTTTAAGCTTAATTATACATGTAAAATCCTTCTTAAAATGAATATCAGATCAAAGAAAGGTTTAAAATCTTAATAAATAATTAATTTATCCACCAGTCTTTACTAATTTCTCTAAACTATAACATCAAGCTCATATTCCAACAACCTATGATCTACCAATGTTGAGAAGTCATACCTTAATTTTTAAACTATGAATCTCTTAAGTAGCCGAGATGTAATTTGAGCTAAGAATTGTCTAAAATGACTTATTTAAAATCAAATAATAAAGTACAAAAGGAAAACAAATATGTACATGTATTATATACAACCAAGGGACAAGAAGGAAAAAACACGAAAGAAATAACAAAAAAAACTAATCTGAGCCCTATACTGACTCAATAAAATACTTACCTCTAGGATCAAATGGAAAATTATTTAATTTACTATAGAACCTTGAAACCTGAGTGTTTTTTGATAGCATTTTCCTGTAGATAGGGGCATTTCGACACCTAGATCTCTTGCATGGTGTGACTTGGGCTCCCATATTCATTCTAAAGTACATGGATTGAAGATATGAGTCTAAAATATAACCATCTTCCTCCCAAATTATTCTAATTTATAGTAAGAGTGCCAATTCTACTTCATCCATAGCTATGTATTAAATTATATCATCTTAACTTAATAATGGAAGATCTAAATGATTCCTCAGATTGATGTCTTCATTAGGTTCTTTCTAAGATAGAATCAGACTACCAATATTCCCACTAAAATATTTCAATTGATCCTAAAAATTTTCTTCATCCTAATCAACTGAATGATGCCTATCTATAATCTCATCATGAGAAACATGCTAGTCCCATATTGTTGACCTCTTGATCAAGTCACATAATAATTCTTGATCTAATTCATTTGCTTCATCTTCATTCTTGGTGAAGAGGGGCATCTCTTCCATCCAATTAGGCTTCAACTTGTCTTGGTTTAGTTATTCCAAAATAATACCATCTTTTGGGAACTCTAGCTCATTGGTGAAATCCTCAAATGAAGCATTCACATTTTTTTCTATCCCCTCATTTACCATCTCTATCTCCTTGATTTTATTCAATAAATAATGGTATGACTATTGTTAATGATCATTTTATTTAGGAGTATTTTCCATTTCATAAATAATCCTACATGAGCTGTCTTTATGACTACCTTCTTAAGAAAGATCGTCTTGTAGTTGATCCATATCCATTTCTAACAACTCTTCTTCTTAATCTACATATGTACTAATGATGATGTCTTTTTGATCTTCAATTACAATATCTCATACATCTTTAGGAATGTAAATCATCTCAAATGCAACTTATTCAATTAGTTCATCTTCATCTTCATCTCCATCTTCAAATGAAAAATCAAAGGCCTACATGAGACCTTGAGATGATCCTACAAAGCCATATGTCCCTGTAGTAAATTCTTGATTAGGCATAATTGTAGAGGTTTTATAAATATTACAATGATCAGTCAAAAACAATATCACAAAAACTTATTTGTATGTTTTAGATGATACATTATTGTTTTCATCATGAGACCTGCTTGGAGCCCTATCAAATTTTTGAGAAGCATAGTTTCTGTTAGAGTATTCCACTATATTTCCTACTTATTTTTACAATTGAAGAAAGTTCATGCTTATTTTTAGGACCATTTCTAATATCAAGTCATTAAAATTCTTTGGTGACTCAAAATCATAAATTAGACCATTATCACTAGCTGTGGCCACTAGAGTTCTATGATTTTGTGGATGAAATCAACTTGTAGTGATAATAAAGAACTCTAGATGTTAGCCAAGACATGCATGACTCAATAAAAATGGTTTTGAATTGATGTTAAATTAGGTATACTATAGATGTTATCTTGGATGGTCTAATTCAAATTGACATTAGGTATGTAATATGCCATCTGACCTTGTGGCTGCATTTTGTCATTAATGAACATAGCTTCAAAGTAGGCTCAAGTTAATGTGTTTATGACTGAAGGAAATTTTTTCATAAACATGGAGGTTATGGGATCCATAACATCCTTATAAATTTCTAAGGCTAAAGTATCATCAAGTCTATAAGGATTTATAGTTTTACTAAACATTTTTTGGAACTGAGCATTAAAAGCTCTGATGGTTTCATTAATGTCCCTTTTAATTATGGTAAACTATTGATATAAGACATAGGGAATAATAATTTTTTTTAAATTGATCAATAAAGATATTATTGAAGTCATTCCAACTAGTAATATAATCCTTTAGAAGGTTAATAAACCATTCATAAGCAACATCTTTAAAAGAAAATGGAAATAACCTACATGTTATGTTTTCATGAGTCACATTTAGCAACCTCAGAGTAGCTTTGAAACTTTTAATATTATCTTCAACTGTGACAACATTATTAGGACTATATGAAGACAAATATATTTTATGATTTTGAGGAAGATCATGCACTATACCTGACAATTTTATTGAAGAACCATCTAGCCAAGCCATACCTTGAACACATGAGTATCATGAACTAGTGGATTAGATTGGGAGCTTGAGGATTTTCACTCACTTCAGTCTCACTTTGGTAATTCCGTCTTAAGTACCTTAAATCTTGTTTGAGATATGATGTGTCAAACCAATATTTACAATTAATAATTATTAGATCTATGTATTAAGTAAATTTTTTAAAGATTCATATAAAGAACAATAAAAAAGACACTCTTTAACTAAGTTAGCTCAAAGAATTGTCCAAATATGTTAGTATGAATGATCTTTACATGTTCAAGTCCAAATAAAATAAAATTTTCAAAGTATTTATGAATATTTGATGAAAATATCTATTACTAACCTCAAACCAATTGGATTCATAGATCTAAAGCTATCTTTACCATAACTAAGCATATGTATTCAAATAATGTCATTCTTTGTCTAAATAAGCTCAAAGACTAGTCTAAAACTGTGAAGATCACTAACATTTACACAATTATGCTAAAATAAACACAAATATGTAAAGAATAATCTTTGAATAAAATACACCAAAACTAGCACTGATCCTATAAATTCATAAAGATTTACTAAAACCCCTCCTTCTAACACTAGTGAAGCTCCTCTTGTTGTTGCCTAAATATGTACCAGATGTGCCTAGATTGTTTAGAAACACTTATCATTTTATAATTTAAATAATTCAGTGCATGATTTGTAAGTTGTGATAATCCTATTATCTATTGGTGGAAGAGAGGCAAAATAAGTAACTGTTTCATAATTTTTATATTAGTTGGTGGTTGGGAGCCACCATGGACAAATAATAGATCTATGTAAAGTATGTAGTAATTATGAAAATAACAATGAATTATGATCAAGAACTAAATTAATAATTAATTTAAAATAGATATTTACAATAAAAAACTAAACTATGGTGATGTAGGTCAAAAAAAGATAAAAAATAGGGTAGGACAAAAACAAATATTGTTGATATTCATTCCAAACATCATGACAAAGTTTAGATTTAATCCAAGCATGCTCTTAAAACCAACATGTGAAATGAGATATCTTATCCCAAATCACATCACACATTAGGCAAACTTCTGAGGAAGGTGGAAATAATGCAAATAAGAATCAATTTCACTTTAAATATTTTACCCCTGCAAGCAAACAACATTGGCCTAAATGCAAGAAGAGTAAAGGAAATGAAAGAAAACTAAATACTTTCAATCAACCTAGTATTGACACAAGTTAATAGATCTAATATTAAATGTGCACACCAAGAATCCATAAGAACCATTCAAATCTAGAAATCAAAATAAGCAAATAAGAGAGAAGCCATGATAGCAAACACATAGACAAAAAATAGATAATCTTTGTAAATTTCTTACTTGTGTTTCTTACTCCAAGTTTACAAAGTAATTTTGGCTCTAAAATTCCCCTTTAAAAATTGGCTATGGGGAAAACTATGAAATATGGCTTAGAGACCAACTTTGCATGCCCATAACTTATGAGATACTATGTCCCATGAGTTTAAACATTACAAAAATGTTCATTGAATAAATGTGAACAAACCCATTTGACCATTTCATCTAAATTTTTAGTTCATGGTAGATAATACTTCATAAAATTGCCTACTAGGTTCTATTTCCACCCTAAAAATTTTGCTATGTATGAGAAAATTTGTGAAATGTGGCTTAGAGGCTAACTTTTCATGCCAATAACTTTTGAATAACTATGTCACATGAGCTCAATTTTTTTTAAATTTTCATTTTATGAGGTTTAAAAACCCTATTTGACCATTTGTCTTTAAATTGAATTACATGAGAGATATGTCTTATTGAATATGCTCACTAGGTTTTATTTGCACCCTAAAAAATTGGCTATGAGAAAAACTATGAAATGTGGCTTGGAGGCCAAATTTTCATGCCCATAAATTTTTAGGAGCTATGTTACATGATCTAAAACTTTTTAAAAATATTCCTTATATAAATTTTAATGAACCCATTTGACTGTTTCATTTGAAGTTCTAGCGGATAAGAGATATGGCTTCATGAAAACGCTTACTAGGCTCTGTTTGGACCTAGAAAACCAATCAAAAATGCCTTGGAGACCAACTTTACATGACCATAAATTTTTATGTGATATGTTTCATGAGATTAAAATTAGTACGTATGATCTAGTTATGAAGATTAATAAACCAATTTCACCATTTCTCTTGAAACATCCCATGTGTTATATATGACTCCAACAAACTACCCATTAATTTTTTTTTCATCAAACTAGAATGTCCAGATGGACATAATGAGGAACCAGATGAATACCATGCACTTTTATACTTACTCCAAGCACTCTTAGCACCACATAGGGTCTCTATAACTATCTATGGCCTTTTTAAATTGATAAATGACACCTTAAGTGAACTCATTTAACTTGACTTTCTATAGACCAAAGGCTAATAAAGGACCAAATTAGGATTAAATCATGAAATTCAAACATAGATAATTCAAGAAATGCCTCATCAAACCTATAACATAAATATTAATAACCAATTCTATAAAACTTAAATAGTGTCAGACCAAAATTATGAACCAATAAGTCAGCCAAACCATGGTGTGGATGAGCTTCAAATAAAAAAAATGTGCAAAAATTCTAGTGACACTTTGATCAAGTGAGTTTTTAATTTTAATGTATAAATTTGAAAATTTTGACAAAAGGTCTGCATTTTTTATAAATGGGGGTATCTTGACCACTACACATTCCTAAGAATAGTGCTTCTTTACCCAAGTTCATCAACATCAATCCTGATTTACAAGTCACTCTTGATGATTCAGATGATGATAAGCATAATGATTTGAAAAATAATTGAAATATTACAAATATACCTACCTACATTCCAAATTGTCTTCCTCCTTATTTATTACTTTAGGACTGTATTATTCCTCTTATTAGTGAGATCAATAATTTCCCTCCTCCATGTAATGCTTAGGAGCTTTCTCTACTTGAATATGCCTTTACTTGTAATGAATTCAGAGTGGCTAAATTATTTCAAGATCCTTTCATCATGTTTCCACATAAATTTATTAATATTGGGATTTCACCTTTAGAAACTCCCCCTAAATCTCAAGAATGTATAATTTTTCTGACATATGATGATAATTACAAAATGGCCCAAGCTCACTCTCAAGACTTGGATATTCAACATTATAAAAAAACCTTAGCTCAAATTCATGATTTTAACTAGGATGTTTATACCATTTATATGGATCATGAATTAGATCCCAAAGGTCATGTGCCTCCTACTAATTCTTTAATTCTTAATACTCCTTGGGTGGTAGATCAATTCATACCTTTAGAACCTCTATAAAATCCTACATATTCTCTACCAACTATGGATCCCATCATTACATCCAATCCATCTCCCATTAATGAAACCATAAAAACACCAACCCCTTACAATCCATCTACTTCTCCTACTCTTGTGATTACACTAGATGCCAAGGCCATGATTATTTATTAGATACATTTTGAATATGATTGCCATGGTAATTATATTCTAGATCTTGAAGTAGATGTTGAGTATTATGGTCCTCCTCCCATATTACCTAGTGATGAAGATATTCTTGAAATCTTTCATGCTTGAGAACCTCAAATTCCGCAACATCATAAACTTAGAAATTTTAAAAACAAAACCTCTTGTTTCAACAACTTCATTCCTATAATCGATCCTAAAACTAATATAATTTATGCATTACTGAATTCACCATACCATTTCAAAGATGGAAATGATATGATTGTTAAAGAAACCACTCGCATTGAATATTGTACTCCATCCTATCCTCAACCATTTATAGTTTTTCATGAAATATCACCTACCAAGTATGATAATTTTAGCTTATTCTTGGATAAATATCATGACATATTTTCTTGGTCCTACAATGACATGGCTAGTAATTACCCTAGATTATGGTGAATAACATCATTACTTATCCTGAGGCCAAGCCTATGCATAAAAATAAAGGAAATTTCTGCCTGAGGTTTCCACCTTATGTCATAACGAAATCATCAAAATACTCAATGTTAAATTTATCAAACTAATAGACTATTTCAAATGGGTCTCTAACATTATTTATATTAAGAAAAAGGTCACTATGTTCATTTTCATTTGTACTTATTTCCATAATATTAATATTGTTTATCCCAAGGATAACTTCCCTTTACCTTTAATAGATGACATTATTTATTCCATAGTTGTTTATGAAATTTTCTCTCTTATGGATGGCTTCTCGGGCTACAATCAAATTCACATTACCCTCAAGGACCAATATAAAACCACTTTCACCATGGAATTTGGTATCTATTGCTATGTCAAAATGCCTTTTAACCTCAAAATTGATGGAGCCACTTGCTAATGAGCAATGAATCACATCTTTCATGTTCTTATGCACAAAATTGTTGAAACCTATGTGGATGACCTCATTAATAAATCTAAAATTCTCAAGACTCATTTTTTTTATATTGCCATCATCTTTGACCATCTTCTTAAATATTGAGTTAGACTAAACCCTTATAAACATGTCTTTCGTGTCACCTCTTAAAACTTGTAGGATTCCTAGTCTCTCTCCATGGCATCAATGCTGACCCAACTAAGATTAGTGATATCATTAACATTATAATTCCTCATTCCATTTTAGACATTTTTACTTAGGAAAATTTGTGGTAATTAGAAAATTCATCCCCAAAATGGCTTACCATATCCACTACACCAATTCTCTTATTAATAAAGGTAATTATATAGAATGGATAGACCCTTTTCAAAAAGCTTTTGATAACATGAAAGAGTCATTTATTCGCCCACATAAGCTTTGTCCTCTTTACAAACATCGACCTTTGATCTTATATAATTATTTCATACCCATATCAATTGGGGGAATACTTTCCCAAAATGATGATATTGGAAGAGAGTATGCCATTTATTGCATTAGTTGAGGCCCCATCGATTATGATAAATGTTATACCAAAGTCAAATGTGATTCCCTCACCATTTATTTTGTAGCTAAAAAGATTTGACACTACATGCTATACCAGACCACTTATGTCATCATTCATTATGACCCCCTTCATCAATTATTCTCCAAATTCTTTCTTCTTGGAGATAGAATTGTTAAATGAATGGTCTTCTTTATGTAATTTGATCTCTACATTATAACTCAAAAAAACTATTAAAAGATAGGTCATGGTTGATGAACTTGTTGTAGATCCTATGCCGGATACTAATCACCTTTGAGATAGTCTTCCAAATAGTAATATTATCTATATTGAAGGTCTCAATCAAGATAATTCTCTTAAATATTAGTTTCATGACTTTATTTTTAATCTTGACTCAAGTTACATTGATGAATCTACTATCCCCCCTGATACTACTAAACCAAAAGTAGTTATCGAAGAGCTTCCTAACATTAATGTCAACATGCACAAGGATACTTAGACCCTTCACTTTGATGGTGATAAATTCCTTTAAGGATCTGGGGTAGGTTGAATTATTACAATTCCTCTCATTAAAATCATTCATTTATCTTTTTTCTTAACCTTTTACGTAATTAATAATATGTAAGAATACAAAGATCTAATATTAAGCATGAGAGTTAATCTCAATTTAGACATCTAATACCCTCATGCTTGATTTTATTCTTAGCTTATTTACCACTAAGTCAATGGTGATTACCAATGTAAAAGTGAAAATATTGTTACTTATCATCAAATTTCAACCACTCTCTCAAAAGATTTAATTTCCTTCACTATCGAGCCTATCCCTTGAGAATTAAAATTCTATTGTTGATTCCCTCACTTCTTCAACATCTCTCTTCCATCCCCACCAAGTTGTTTTTGATCCCACTTTTCTTATACAAATACAAAAATAACCATCTTTTGCTCAACCACAAGCTTCCCTTATCTACCATATCTATGATATCACCATTCAATAAAGCCCGTTGTATAAAGACATCATTCAATTCGTGGAAAACCAAACTTATCCTCCTAACATAGACTCTTGAGAAAAGATTCACATTCGTAAACAATCTTTCAAATATTTATTTCGATAAAACATCCTTTATTATCATAATGTTGAAGGTACCTTTCTCTATTGTGATATGCAAGATGAGGTTCATCTCTTCTTGAGAAAGTACATGCTACATCCTACAAATGCCTACATATGGGATAATTTTAGCCTTCACTTGAAAAGGATGCAATAAAATTCACTAAAAAGTCTACCCCTTGACAACTTCATGATGACCTAATTCATTCACCTCTAGCAAAGATTTAAAATGTGGAATATCCTTAGACATTATCCATGTGGGGATTTTATCTCATTGGAAAATTACCTTGCTCTCAATATTAGCATGTTTTTATCATCACAACTACCTAATATTTTACCAAATGGGTTGAATCTATGCCCCTTGTTAATGTCACTAGTAACACCATCAACAAATTAATTATTAATCTAATCATTTGTTACTTTGGTGTTCCCAATACTATCATCTCAAACAATGGTGGTAATTTCAAAAATAGGGATGTCAAACAAATTTATGCTAAATTCAAGATCAATCACAAATTTTCTACACCTTATCATCCATAATGCAATAGCCAAGATAAGGCCACTAACAAAATCCTCCAAAATACCATTCGTGAAACCTACACATATTGGCATCTTCATCTTCATCCTACTCTTTGGGCCTATCCAAGTAACATACATACTACCACTAAGGCAACACCATTCTCTTTAGTTTATGGTTTGAGTCAATTCTTCCATTATAAGTTGAGACTCCCTCTCTTCATATCTTTCTTATTTTTATCATTCCTGATAAAGAGTTACGTGAATCTCACCTTTATGCCCTTGATTTCCTTGATGAACACCATATTTTTGCTTTACAGGATAGTCACCAATACAAGTCTCATATTGCCAAACAATATAACAAACATGTTAAAGTTTTCACATTTAATATCAGTGATATTGTCCTTAAATTAGACTACACTCATGAAAAATAAGGTAAATATGCCCAAAAATGATGGGGTCCCTATTTATTCAAAGATATTCTTGGTCTAAGTACCTATCACCTTCAAACCAATTAAAGCCATGTTTTCAAAGAGCCCACCAATGCATAATTCCTCACAAAATATTTTTCCTAATCCTTCCTTTCTTTTCATGTTTTCTATATATGCTTTCTATCTAACACTTTTTTTAGGTTACTTACATAGGTTTCTCCCTCTGAAGTAGTTCTTCCTTTTTCACAAACCTTTATTCCTTCATTTTTGATCTTTTGGTTTCCCCTTTTTTTCTCATGAGTTGCATTGTAAAATTGTAGATAGGACTTGATATTTCTCATGGTGTACCATAGCCTTATTTATTTTCATATTCTTTTTATATAATTTTTTCACCCCTTAGGTTTCTATTTTGTGAGTTGTAGTGTAAGACCATGGATAAGATCTAGAGTTCCTCAAAACACCCTTTTTTGCTTATCTTATTTTATTTTTTCATGATTTTTGGAACCCTCATGGGTTTCTCTTTTTTGAGTTGTAGTGTAAGACCATGGATAGGACCTGATCTTCCTCATAAAACTACCATCTTATCATTTATTTTCTAGTATGTGTTTTTTATCCTTGTTCTCAATTTTAGCTTTTGCTTCTTTTGATAGATGAAATTTTCACAATAATATATTTTAGCATGTTTTACATCCATTTACCTCATTTTTATGATAAATAATCACACTTTATTATCATTGTATCCTTATTTTTCACCCTTTGTCACATTTTGTGTGATTGGAAGTAATTCAGATTATTATATGTGTCATTCCTCTTGATTTCTTTTTCTTTCACTCCACATTCGATAAAATAAGGTTAAAGTCAAGACATCACTTTTATTTCACCTATATTTATGAGACTCTTAAACACCATGCTCTCTAAAGTTATCTTTCTTAGAAACCACGTCCCAAGTATTTAAATGAAAGTCATCTTTAGCACCTATTTTTTGTTTTCAAAATATGTATGGAGGATGAATAGAAAAAGCCATCGAGAAAGTTAAAATCTAAATAATTTGAAAAAAAAAATGATATATAAAAGTCAACATACAAATATCAAAAAGTCAAAATCACACCAAAATATGTGATTAAAAAGTACATCTCCTATCTCTAATTGAAGATAAAACACCATATTTGGCCTCATATAAGAGTTGAGGTCCATTGGTGTGTAGTAGGCTAGTAGATTGGAATAGGAGAATTCAACAAAATATATGGTGTTACCTACTTTATCATGCAAATACCCAATCTTCATAGTAGATCGATAGTTCTATAAGGAGTTCTGAGGACCAAGGAACACTTTGTGGGAAGCTAAGTCCATTTTAATTTTCATGCATATAGACTTAATGTGATGATCTACATACTTCATTTGTTGACCTAAGACTTGTGTGGCTAAGATAATTTCCTCAAAGTCCTTAAGGTTGAAAGTCCTCTTATTTTGACAAACCTAATTTGAGTGTCTTGACTTTGATAAAGAGTTACTTTACCTTGGTTTTTCCTTAATTCTCCCCTCCACCCATTTCATTTCCCCCCTTGACAGGCATGTGTGATTCTAAATTTATTTTTCCTTCTTCTTTACTTATTTTTTCTTCATCACTTAAAAACGTGCTAGCACTACTTTGTTTTAATTTTATCTATCCTTCGAGAAAAACAATACGTCTGTAGAAACTATGGATTACTTTCTCTACACCATAGATTTACATTCCTAGATTTTTTTTGTTTTCCTTTTAACATTTTTCATTATTGTACTACCCTTTTTGTGGACACCTGAGACCATTTTTAATTTCATGTACTTTTTCTATTTTAGAGTGAGTTTGGCTTGTTACTTCTCACTCATCAATGTTATTTTCCCTTTTCATGTACCTTTTTTCCATTGATGATTAAGGATTGATACTACTAGTTCATCAATGTTATTATATTATTTTTCTTGCCCATCTATATTTAAGAAAGGATTGTTACTACTTTTACATTGATATTTGATTACCATCCTTTTTGACATGTATCTTTGGTTTGATTTGGTGAGTTTGAGTTTATTACTTAAGGTTTAATTGTTTGATTTTTTTGGTCTTTATTAGCCTTGGATTTTTGGTTACCTAATTTAATTTAAGTTTTGACTTGGTCATTTGGTCTAACATAACACTTATCACCCCAGCTTACCAAATTACCAAGTATGTCCCATCCACATAACACCAAGTATCTTGGCTTTCCTATGTTTGTTTATTTTTGATCTTTAGTTTTGTATTCTTAGGTTTATTGAAAGTAGTCTCTACATGATACATAATCAAAACTACAAACATATCAGATAACCATCTAGTGATAAAGGTAAGTCAAGGTATGCATCACCTTTACTTTTCAGTTATTTCCATTTTATTTATTTACTTTAAATTAATTTTTCTTTAAAAGACAAATTTTTTTAGCCTCAGTGTTATGTGTTACATGTTCTTTATCGAAGCACTATCCTCTATTTCACTTTAGTGAAACATGATGATATTTGAGTGGGGCATATGTATACACATAATATTTTCAAAATTTTATCAAATACTAATGTTTTGCATCTTGTAGGAACCTATCAAGACTCAATCTCTCTGAGTGCATGCCTTAAAAGTTGTACCAAAAAAAAGGGTGGGTAGACCATTGGTTATTTAAAATATTATTGTCTCTTATTATCACTTATTATTAATCCAACCAACTCCTAAAAACATTCCCCAAAGCTATTACTACTCATTTTCACACTCTAGTATTTTCCCACTTTCCATCCCTCTTTTCTTCACCTAATTCCATTTTGATATTTTAATGTAATAGGTCAATTAGGTCAACCCTATATAGTTTTTTTTTTAAATTCAATTAGGGTCTAGGTCGGCTCTTGGCCGACCTAGCCCATGACCTAGTGAATCCTTGTCCATAACTATACTAGGTAGACTGGGTCGACCCTGTTGGCCAAAATTTTTAGAATGGATTAGGTTTAAATCCACCTATATATACAATAATATTTCATCATTATTTACACAATGAATAATATTTATTATTCATTTGTGCTTGTTTATAATCTATTCTTCCACCATTCTACTTTATGAGTGTTAGCTTAGGGTGTCTACTTGGAGAATCTAGTCTTGTGGAGAAGTATTGTATGTTTTAGCATTTATTAGTGATCCTTACAAACAAAAAAAAAACTCTTGAGGGGCCCCTTTGGCTAAGGGAGAGATTGAGTCTCGATGGGTTCATATTTTAGGTAAGTATTCTCTAACTTTTCTCCTATCTTTAGTAGATAGAAGTAGCATAAGTATTGTCTTCAAATAATATTAATCTTCTCCTTCCATGTATTAGGGTCTTACCAATACATAGCTTAATTGAGATTATGATATGATTTTTTTTTGTATATTAACCCATATATTTTGCCACAAGATTTGGTGAGCACTAGATTATATTTATTTGCTTTACTTGTTATTAATTTAGTGAGATATTAAAACATAGAACCTAGACAGATTTATTGCATGATTGTGCTTGATATGAGGCTTTGTAACCCTCTATATAATTATGTATTATCATAAGAGATCCCCTAATTTGGTCTAGCAGATCCCCATATTGGTCATGTTCCTAATTATATATTGTATCTCCAATCAAAAGTGTATGGTATGATCTATCTTAATCGAGTTAGGATTGATGTATAGAAATGATACATTTAGGATTTCATACATAATTTTATAGAGGTATAAACCTATAAAATATATTTAATCATCATTAGTAAGTGATTAGTCATGTGATTAGGGGGTTATAGAGAATCTAGGGGGTAGGCTTTTAGGAAATCCTAAGAGCAGGTAGGTATGTGGATCATGGGAATTTTAAATTCCCAAATAATAGATAGTGATATTAGCTGGTAGGTAATGGGTATTTAGATAAATTAATTTATTTTTGGGGTGTGAATAAGGTTAGTGGATGAAGGATAATGAAGGGGGATGTTATAAAAATGACTAAAAGGGGTGATTTTAAGATGAAATTAGAAGATATAAATGATATTAAATGGCATAGGTGAAATTAGTGTTGACTAATAATAATATTAGTGTAGATAAATAAAGTGAGTGAATTTAGGTGTATATAGCCAAATATTACAATTACATTATTTATGGTTAGTTACTACTTTTGGAATAACCATGTTGATCCTACAAAAATAAAAACTAATTTCAATGTTTGACATTTTCAAAAACTTGGCTTTGATGTAAAATACTTAAAAAATAAAGGAGGATAGAAGAACTCCTTAAGAAATGCCACAATATCAATTAATTGTAGTCTTAAAGTGATTCAAACATGGGTTTGGGTTATTCCACAAAAATAGCCATATGCATTTTCATTTGGCATTGTTTGGTTATATCAAATACAAGATAAAATTAACCAACATCAGTAAGGTATATATTTTTCTCATGAAGGCAGATTGATCCATATTCCATATGATAGCATTAGTTATTCTATTGCACATGAAAATTATGATGAAGAACATTTTATGCATCATTTAAACTTATCCAAACATGATTTAAATAACATAAAAGATACAACTTAAGGTTGAAAGGTGTCAATTCTAAAAATAACAAAAAAATTAAAAAAATCCAAAAATATTTTCAACATTCACATGTTCTATTCACTCCTTTTCATATATGTTGTTGGTTACATGTTGGTAAATATCATATAGTTTATTTATATATAAACATGTGTTTCATGCATATTTTGAATGTTATTTAGGCATACACATATACATGATCTATGCAGCTTCAAATGTGGGTCTTCCCTCTACTCATTTCATATGGACATTGGAGGTACCTACTTCTTTGATCATGATACATCCAGGTTATATTATTATATGATCAGTTTACATTATCATGTTTGATATTATGTAATTACACATCACTTTATCTATACTTATATCTTTCATAATGTACTTGATATGTTATGTACTTAACTTTTTTTACTAACACATATTATGCATTACCTAGTATGCTATGTTTATACCAATTGTTTATGCTTTTCCTGTATGTACTTCCTTGAGTGTTTTACCTTGATATTGTACTAATTCTTTGAATATTAAAATATGATCCATTTTTTACAATCATCATTACTTTTTTTTCCTCTTTGACATTTTAATATACCATTACTTGTTGTATGAACATTTGAATATGTCATGCTTGATTTTTTGGACATTTGACTAAATCATGTCCCTTTGATTATGCATAATTTGTATATGCCCCTTGTTTTAGGTATCCTTGGACCATTGTATTATTAATTTATTTTGAGTTCTCTTATATGTGTGATTAATTTATTTTTGAGATTGTAGTGTTACTATCTAGATGTTTTCACGATTTATATCATGTATTTTAGGACTTCTTATGATCAAATTGTATGTGATTCATTGACATATCTACCTAGACATATTCCTTCTATATGTTATATGGTTAATAAAAAACTTATATAGTTATATTATCATTTTTAGGTAAGGTGATTACCTATTTCTACTTCCCATCACCTCAAGGAGGGGCATATTAGTGGGGGCATGCCATAGAGGCATGGCTTCAACATTTTTCATAGTTCACTAGATTAAGATATATAATGGGGGAATATTTTGGAAACATGTTATCTACACTTAAAAAAATTTAAATTTCAAATATAAAGTGGGGGAATGTTATGGAAACATGTTCTCCATAATTACACAATTTGTAAATTGGTCAAATTGCATAGTTATATGATTTAGATACACAATTATGGAAAATTTCTATACATTAGTAGCATTACTACACCTAAGTTTAAACATGAGACATATATGAGGTGAATATGTTATTAAAATATAACATAAAATTTAAAAATTAAAATTAGTTTCATATTTCAAAATAATTTTATGGATTGTCATCACCCACTGGGTTGGACTTTTTTGGACTATATTGAGCCAATCTGCTATAATAGTTGGTTCATTATTAGTATTGTTGAGGTGATAAAATAAATAAATATTTATAATTTTATAGGTTGGACTTGATTACATCATCCAACCTTACTATATTTATAGTGTGAGTTGACTTGGTTTATTCACACTCACAATGTTATAATTATGATTGGGTTGCATAGTTGAACTAGTCTCAACTACAAGGTGGAAACTCTCCTTTAGCTCCAAGGTTGGAGGTAATTTTTATCACTAAATATTTCTATATTTTTTAATTTTATATATTTATATAGGTCCTAATATTAGTTTAAATTACTCATAATGATACATCTTTTCCAAATTTTATTACTAAAAGGTAAGGAAGTTGCATTGATACATATGTGTACTCTTAAACCTTACTCTATTTATTTTCAATCATTTAAAATGCTTTTAATTTCATATTATATGCATTGATTATATAATATATCATGATCTTGGTTTCATTTTAGTCATTATAAAAGCACTCAAGTTGGACTCATGTTAAGACAAGCTATGTTATACACACACATGTATGTATTTATTTTCCTTTAAACTAGTAATTTCATTAATAGATTAAAGAGGGGGAATGTAGACACTATTTAAAAAGTATATATCACCTCAGTCTTGTACAATTTGAAAATACATATCATGGATATACCTCTAGTTTTTATACCTTCTCACTACTGAAAGACTCACATACAATATCTACTTTTTACCTATTACTTGTATTTTAGTCCGACCAATGTTATTATGATGTCTTGTACATTTTATCATACCTATAATTCTCCAAACCTATTTATATTATGTCTCAAAAAAAATTTGACTTGTGCCCATTTTCCATATTTATGTACACTTGTATCTTAGACAAACACCTACAATGATGCTAATATCCTATTCAAATGTAAGTGCCTGATTCCCTAAAGTCATTTAATTTACAAATAGAACATATTCCTACGGTCAAACTAAGTGATTTAATCTTAGATATTATCCAAAGGGATCAATATATATATATAATACCAATCCTCATTCATACTTCACCTACCAAATTCTTACATATCACAATAAACCTATAAAATCCATTCAATCAATCATTCAAGTAAGAAAATCTTAACTATATCACCTTATTTCCTTATCAGTCATAGGGAAAACACATATACAAGTATAAATTACTAAAGGAGCATCCTATGAGCCACATTTTCTAAGTTACAAAGTAGGACACTCTGTGTACTTGCTTATCATACATTAAATCCTTATGCACATACATGGTAACATGTATGAGATAAATACATAATTATTAGGCCCTATTTAGAGTATTATATATGTAGGCAATGATCACTAATATAGGGGTATTCGATGTAATATTAACCTCATGTACCCACTAACCCATTTTTTCCACAACCAATATGAAGATGAAGATCTAGGGTTTTTCTATTTTACAAGGAGTGATAACCCATGATCTAGATCTTAGCATTCCAAAGTTAAGGCATCATAAAACCCAAAATATTATAGGTGGTCACATATATATCCAAAAAGTATTTCATATAAAACATCTGTGCCTAAGTTAGATAGAAGTTTTGATGTAACCATCCAAGGTTGAAACAAGTGTTTGAGGTCATATAAGTGTTTAATCTAGAATTTGAAAACAATCCTAAAATCCACTTCTAATTTGATTCCTTCTTATTCTATTTACATGTCTATATTAACATTAGAATGAGATAAGAATCTTATTTTCCTTATCATTGAAATATATATCATAGTTTTACTTTATATTTATAGCATATCTCAACACAATAAATTAAATATATTTTTATTTTAGTTTAAAAATTATTTGGCATGATTTATAGCATATCCTTGTGCCCTAGACTATCTCTACCCCTTTAACCCTAGATTCACCAATATATATTTTAGGGTCAAACTCTATGCAAAGAGTTCTATATTTAAAATCTATTACTTTATGTAATATCTATCTATCAAATGAAATATCAAAAGTTGGAGATACTTTCCTTTGAGAGAACCTATTGAGTATTAATATATCCCTAGCATAATGGTTATTTTTAAAAGGTTTTAATGTATTTTTAATTATCACACTAAATAAATCAGATTTAGGCTAAAATATTCCTACTTTACATCCAAGACTTCTCACAAGATAACCTATCTTCCCTCCCAGGCAAACCCTAAGCAATGACTCCTTCAAATACAAATGTAGTAGAATTGTGAGCTATAATAATGTAAAAATGAATGTTACTATCTATTGTATTGAAGTGATCCTTGAATTTATAGCAATTAATAAGTCATAACCCTTTTTAAATTTCAGCTAACAAGGTTTACCAACATGAATTAGTTTTAAGAATAGGTTATTGTTAGGCCTCAAACTAGGTTGGCCTGATTGATTTAGTTATGTAACATTGACTTTAAATTTTATAGCAGGGTCAACCTAATTTTGTTAGTAGATAATATAATTTTTTATTATTTAGGGACTCTTTGAAAGGATAATTTCTTAGATAAAAGGACAAATAAGGTTTTTTTACTTGGGGAGTTGGATAAGCAGTATTTATAATGGATTTAATTAATGATGGAGTTGACCAAAATATTGAAAAACAACAATGTTCTTCCCACCCATTTCCTTGTGTGGCCTTTCAGGCACAAAATCAAATATATTTAAACTTGACAAGTTCATATAAGAGAGAGCATTGGAAAATGATAAATTTAAAAAATATTGTGTGTATACACATCCTATGTTTTATATATACTTTACATGATTATAATTTTATATATAACATGTGATACATAGAATTATTTATTTTTATATTATTTATTCACATGATTAATCCACCATATAAAAATGGGGGAATATAATGTGTTTGTTTTTGGATATTCAAGCCATGACCAAAAAAATTTCACATTTCTAGATAGATTATATGATTTATACAGGTTATATTGAGTATATTGAGACATATTTGAGACATTATACATGATTATCATGAACTAATGAGACATTATAATAAATTTTGGTAGGCATATTTGGGTATTAAATATTACTTTGAAGGTCAGATGGATCACATTGGGGCATAGACTTTGTTCATGTAAACACTTTTATATTTTCTATATTGCAATGGGGTTATGATGGTACTATGAAATTGCATTACTTTTATAATATTATATATAATTTCATAATTTTACATAGGAAACTAATTTTCCGTTCCATTTTTACATGTTAAATTGTTTTTGGGTTCCATTTTTTCATACAAACCTATTTTGAGTTTCCACTTTGACATACACACATAATTTTATAGCTCCACATGATATTAAAAGTAGTTTGGTTGATCTTAATACATCTATAAACATATATAACTTTTTTTTTTGATGTATTTTGGGTCCTTTATTCTCATAAAATCATAATTTCAACAATTTTTTCTCCTTGGGGCATGATCACCCCATTATATTCTCCAAACAAGTTCAACAAGTTATAGATGGCATCAAATATCATCAAGTTTATTTATTATTTGGATTTTAATTTTAAATTTATTTAATAATTTAAATTATTTTATATTTATTATAATTGTATTTAATTATTATACACATTTTTTATTCAAGTCTTCACACAAGCAAAGTGTTACATTCTATTCGTACCTATCAGCATAATTGTAATTATCACGTATATGAAATTTATTGTTTTATCTTTTCAATTTAGCATTTTCAATACTATATTAAAATAAGAGAATCTATAGACACTTATATTTGGTATTATACATGTTTTAAAGATAAAATTTGGTGTAATTTGACATACTCTAACATACTTGGATAATACACATACATTTGGTTATTGAGCATGTTTTCATTGTATCCTTTTACCCATATATTGTTTTGGCCACCTCTATTTCTTAGATAAACCTATTCAACCTCAAATTAGTCTATATATGAACATATTATAATCCTATATAACCCTTATCTATATCTTATATCACTATTTTTTTTTCTAAGACACTATTAGTAATGCCTAAAATGTACTATTTACCACAGGGATCCACCTCTACTTAAAATGTTTAGACACACTAAATGGGTAATTTTAAAATTAGAAAGTCTCCTTTAGGACAAATTATACAAACTTAATGTGCCACTCATAACAATAATTAAGGGATAATTATATATAAATATAAATAATTCCTAAGTTTATAATCACTTGGAAACTTGAGTAATCAATTAGCATTCTCTTGATAAATAATAAAAAAGAAATACATATCTTAAAAATTCAAGGAGTAGCCCTATTTAATTACATATATCCAAATGAGACTACCCAACATAAAATTTTCATGGTACCAAGTGTCAAAGATCAAAATATTTCATTTCATTTTAGAGTTTTCATGATGTTATATAAACACATATATAAGTGGGATAACTATGTGTAATTTGAGGTATCTTGAGAGTATTGTAAAATAGGGAATGCTCAACCATTTATAATGGAATGGTTGGGAACATAAAACCCAAAACATTAACCCATTTTTAATTTAATATTCTCATATAAGCACAATGGTGTTTTTTACAAAAGATAAATAAAATAGACATCATCGCATAGGACCAAAGGAAAACACACATAATAACCATTTATAGGCAGAAGCATAGAAGTCTTAGGAGTTATATACTTGAATATTTCATATGGATACTTATGGAAACCTCTTGATAGTGTCATCTATCGTAGGGGCCAGACTCTATTGGAAACATCTAGAGAACTATTCAATCTTTACTTTAAGCCTAGGTAGCTGAGAATAAGTTATAGAAAATTTCCATATACAAATCTAATTTCTATGAGAAATGTAAAATAAACATTGGATAAATAAATTATCCATCTCTTGATTTGTCAATTCTAATTTAAAATAGTGTAATATCTAATTATCTATTTCAAATCAAAATTAGTACATTTATTTTCATATTTTACATAATTTCATTAATCCATAGTTTTTGCTATTTTCTAAATATTAGGTGTAATTTAACTTAGACATTAATTTTTTTCATCTCTAGATGTATATTTTTTTAAATGATCTTTAAATATTAAAAGAAAATATGTTAAATTCACCACCAATTTTTATTTATTTTATTTATAGATTTTTTTTTTTTAATTTACTTAAAAACTAACTTAATATTCACATCATTAATTAATTTTTATATTTTTTCTCTCATGTTATTATTGGAATTATTAGAATTCAAGATTCCATAGATTCCTCTCACAAACCTAACCCTTCCTTATCTTTGAGTGTGGTGCAAAGAACTTATGTTATCTCATGTGCCATTTTCATTACTACCCTTTTCATGTTTCATACACACCTTGTATATGTTACCTACTCTATCACTTTGCATATCTACATTATTTAGTTACTCTACCACACTTTAAAAAATTTGAAATTCTACCCTACTTGTTCCATATAACACATATTTATATTTTCAAATATGAAACTACCATTCAATATTCCTTTCATAACATTCCCATGTAAGTCTCATAAGTCTATAGTGGCCTAATTTTTCATGTGATGGATTATATATGGCCCTTTCCATCTTTTTTTTTTTTTTTTGGTGTGAATTTTGAATATAATTTCATATAACAATATGAAATGATATTGATAAAATTTTATCATAAGTCTTGAATCTAATTTCCAAGCTCATTCCTACTTTATTGATGAAACATGATTAATGGGTTTATTGGGATCCATTTTTTTGATTTTAAACCTATATTTATTATCTTTTGGCTTCATTATGTTATTTTATACATTTACTATCTCTTTGCTTAACCTAGGATTTTCTATGCTTTTATAGCTTCATAGTAAGGTACCACTTGGCACTCCCTCTACTCTTATTTATTCTCTCTAAGAATTTTTATCATTTTTGGATGTTAGTGAGTTTAGAATTAATGTGATCATGATATGTGGCATGATCATAGAAATATTACTATATTCTAACTCCTAAAAATTACCATATTCTTCTCATGATTGTATCCTATGAGTCATTGATATGGGAGATCAGATGATTCATAATGATATGGGTCTTCCTAGATCCTCACAATGCTTTCCAAGTCTCAAGATTCCATAATTCTATCACATGGTGGCATCACAAGATTTTAGGGATTTATCCCATTTTATTTTTTTTATTTATGAGTTTTTTTACTCTAGTTCCTAAGATCATGCCATGGATTATGATCTTGGGTGTTGAAAAGAGTCACAATACTTAGTCAATTTTTATGATTTTTTGAATTTTTGCTTTGGTCTTAGGTTGTCAAATGTTTCCATATGTTAAAATGACATTGAATATTGGCCAAAAGGTAAAATATTGAACCCATTTGATCAATGTGGGTGATTTTATGGGAGATCAAATGGCAAGGAGATATGTGGGGGATTTAGACCTAGCTAGACTTTGATAAATGCATCCACATGGCACTCCTATGTTAAATCCTATAACCTGCACATTTTAACAAAAAATGACTAAGTAAAATAAGAAAATCATTAATGGAATTGAAATGATCCATGAATGAAATAATAAAAAAATTATTTTCTAGGATAAAATAATTCATTTAGACATATCAATTATAGATAAAATGTTTCATGTGGCATCATGTTATTCATTTAATAACTCCCTTATAATATCCCCTTAAAATTTAGACAAATATCAAATTTAATTAAAAGCTAATTATCACATGATAAGATATCATTGTTCTAGAAACCTAGGCTTTGATAGTCCATTAGTAATTAGAAACCCATTAAATTTATGTTGGGTGACTTTGCTGACATCACTGGGTCAATGAGATGATGATGCATGTCATCATCTCATCAATTCAGGCCCTTAAGGCTACTTTATTGTGCTTTTACATTGTGTAAACTATTATACTTCATGATGGTGCTACATGGAATCATCTTGGGCTTTTGAGATTTGGGGCCTATTCAATACGTTATCTTTTATCCACTAACAATCATCCCCTATGGACTATCAATCTAAGATATCTAACAGTTCATAGTACTCCCAAGGATTATGGAATTTATTCATTATTATCTGACACCTAACTCCCCACAATTATGCCACATGTTACAATCATAAATCTTAGAGGTTCTCAATGCCTTAGTCTATTTTTGGATTTTTGCCAAGTCTAATCTTTATGTGATGCTACCACTTGTCATATCTTCACTGAATCTTCACTATGGTGCATACTTAAATCTTACACATTTCAATGAAAATGGATAAGAATAAAACTATAAATATATAAGGCACAAAGCCTTAAATTATTAATTAATGCAAGAAATATAAAGTAAGATTTAATATCTAGACACATCATTTACATGATTGAGTGTCTATCATGTGGCATGTTTTTACTGGTGACATGTGGTATGTTCTAATTGGATTGAGACCCAATATTGTTATATTTATGGGTAAATTCCCATCAAATTTAGGCTCATGACACTTTCTAACATCACCAAGATCCATGTGCTAGTCCCTTATTGAATTAGCCTATGTTTTATGCCTCATGGATTAATGTTATGTAGCATCATCCTAACTGATTGAGTCTATTCTTGATCAAATGTGATCATTCCATCTAGCATGATCATGAGGCTCATTTTCATATTACATTAATTTCTCCCCTCTAGGTTCCAGGCTCACATGAGATTTTTTAAAGAGATTTGATGGTTCACAAGCCTTTGAGAGGTTAGGGATCTCTATGTTATTACTCCAAGTCCTAACCTCATGCGATGATGCCATATGGAAACATCTCAATCCTTCAGGTTATGGATATAATTTGAGCTATGCTAACTACTACAATTAACCTAGGATACCATGATTATGACACTTGTCACAATCATGGATAATCTAGAAACCAAAAGACTTATAATTTTTTTCAAATGTTAAAAATAGTTGATCACTTAGATGAATGTCAACCATTTGATGGGGGATCTGATGGATTAGGACTCTACACAATGTTATCGATCGAATTAACTAATTATTTAAAACTCTAGTCTTCATGATTGAACATGATCTTGATATGTGGCATCTTTGCATTAGGTCTTGGCTTGAAAGGGTTGAACTTGTGAAAAGACAAGACAAACCTCCAAGCAACTAATTAATAATTTAGTTGCTAAAAAAATATCAAATAAACATAAATTAAAACTAACTTTTCACATATATGAATGCATATTTTCATTAGAACAAGGCATTTTCATAGATTAAACATAGACCATGGATAATCTATACATAGATGAAATGATTTTAAATGCATATTTAAGTAAGACCAAATAAATTTTCATGTGAATTAAACCATTTAAAAACATAATTATCCCAATTATTTCATGACATAGACCAAATTTCAAGGCAATATATTATTTAAAGGGCCTAGTTAAATTAATGGTTAGGCCTAAGGTTTTGTATAATAAATCATTTAGAATAACCAATTATACTTAAACATAAAATTCAACCAAGGTAAAGACTAAATCAATTTGAAAATACATAATCAATTATTTTAATGCATAAGTGCTTCACACAAGACATTCGAATGAATGAAGAGCAATTATAGGCTATTTTCAACATTTTTAGACCAATGTTCATAGTCAAAGTGAAAGAACAAAAGGGTTAGATCTAACTAAGCATTGTCTTGAGTTTGAACCTGAAATAAGAATAAAATGCATATACACAAAATATCATACTAATGAAATATTCAATTGCTTAAATGATGTTCAAGTGAACTCAATGATCAAATAGACCAAACATAGATTTAACTCTTAAAAAAATGAGAAAATAAGAAAGAAATAATTATGTTGAATCAAGAGGGTCTCATCTTAATAAATGAGGCTACGATGTGTTGGTCACAACACACCCCTTCATGTGTTTTGTCCAAATCCTACCTAGTAAGGACATAATATTTTACCAAATTTATATAGGAACCTATTGAGAACTATGAATTTAGATGCTCTCATGATCAATTTGTTTTATTTTCCATTTATATTTAATTATCTAGGAATTTTCCATTATATAATAAAATAATAATATATTATAATGTTTAGGAATTATAATAACTATAAGAAAATGTGTATGAAGTGAGTCCTATTGAAAGTCCTATAATTACACTATTATTTTTATCCAACTTATATGATCCAATCCCACATTATTTATTCCCAATTTAACATTATTATTGATTTTATTCTATTGGAAGATCATCAACCACTTTGAAATCCTACCCCCAACAATGACTTGTTCACTAAATTCCACAACACCTAATTATTTATGAAGATTTAAAATATGGGTTTTAGTAGATAGTGGTATTAATTATATAGTATCAACACCATATACAAGGATCCATAATATTGTGTATTTATTATTTAAATTTGACAGCTTGAGAATTACAAAAAAAATTGTATGACCCAACTCCCCTTCTAGTTACACAATCACAAAACCTATCTTAGACTATGAAGACCCACATTGACATAAAATATTTTATCTAATATAAAAAATAAAAAATGGAGAAGTGTAATGATCTTGATATTCAATATATACAAAAATACCCTTAAGGTAGGGAAACACCATATAATACTCCTTTAGGAAGGAATAACTCCACAATGTCTCTTTGAGGGGACAACCTCCAATATCCTCTTACAATAGAAGACTCAATGCTTACTTGATATATTTACCATGATATTCATCTCCTATATATATACATCTATCTAACCCATGGATAGGTAACCTCCTAATCCAATGTAGGCTGACCATAACCCAATGTACTACTTCCACAAGTTACTTTATTATCCTAATATATTGTACCCATATAACTAACTAATGGGATGTGTGCCACATGTCAGCATCTCCATCAACCCATATGTCATATCCCTAGGTACATAACATTACTTCCCTCCTTGACATGTTTCATCCCCAAAACATAGGAAGAAACCAAATAATGAGTATGCTTCAAATCATTGCACACTTGTCTCCAATCTTGATCATCTAACCATCCATATGTGATCTTGGTAGGTGATATCTCTCCAAGCTTGTTTCCAAATTCCATTATGCTCCTCTAATTTCATTCATGATCATAATTATATTGCTTTGGTGTCCCAACATAATTACTTCTCTTTTTATTCCATGTACCATATTTCATTGCGCTACTCTGATTCCAACCATGACCATAGTAGGTATTCTTCCATGCATAGTCATAGTGATTCCCCCGTTCATTCCTTGTGCCATAGTATTTTTTATTTGAATTCCATGCATATTCATAATGATTACAAATTTTATTTCCTGTATAGTTAAAATGATTGTTGTTATGACACTTCCTCACCTAGTTCTGTGATTGTTTCCTCTCATGATGATTTGGGTGTCTATATACCTCAACATTTTCCAATACTTTGACCTTATCCACCTTTACTTCTACCTCTTCCAACTTTTCCTTATTTGTCTCTTGAGTAGATGAAGTTCTCATTTGTAGTGTGTCTTTATCTATATCATCTGAATCTTCATCATGTTCTTCATCACCTATTTCCATCTCATCCTCACGATCTACCTAGATTGTTATTGGTGCCTTTTTCACTATGATATCTTGTAAAGTGATCTTATTTTTCCTATACCAAAACTTCATGAACTTTTTCTGAATATTAATATTCATTGTTCCCAAAGTCTCTAACCATGGATATCCAAGAACTATATCCACATCATCCATATCTAAAGCATAAAAATCTGAATGCAAAACATATTTTTACATAATGAGCTTCAAATCTTCAAACATTGAAATATTCTTACCATCTACTTGAACCTCTTTGATATTCTTTGCTTGAACATGTAGATTCTTGGACACATTCATGTTGATGAAGTTATACTTACTAATAGGGTTTATGGACACAATAACCCTTTTCTTTTGAATGCATCCATGAAATTGAAAAATTGACTCAAATTTCTTTGGAGCCAAATAATTTGAACCTTTATCATCCAATTCTTCTTGTTGTTGTTCTTATTCTTCTTGTTCTTCATCATCATCATCATCATCATCATCATCATCATCTTCTTCTTCTTCTTCTATTGCTTCTTCTACTTCTTCTTCTTGTTCTTTTTCTTCTATTGATTCTTCTATTTCTTCTTCTTGTTTTATATTCCAATGATTTAAAAATATTTGTTCCATTTCTTGCCATGAAGAAAACCTTTTTGTACAACTCAACTAATCAAACCAATCTAGTGCAGGCCCAGATAAAAAAAGAGTTAATTGTCTTTGCCCAAAAGTTTTTGTAAAATGATTCTCTAAAAGGAGTCACCATTCTATAGCATCAATATCATCTTCCCCTAAAAATATTTGCAACTCCATGATCCACAAAAAAAATTAAGGTTCATGAAACCCTAAAATGTCAAAACTGATCCATAAAATGGCAAAAAATCACTCCAAACAACTCAAAAAATTCTTAATTTTTGAATGTACTTATCTTATATCTTCTTACATCTCTTGTAGAAATTTTGAAAAAAAATTCCCTATATTTAGGAAGATATAGTGAAATTATTATAAACCCTAAAATAGCAATAACTCCCTCAAAACGAATCAAAAAATCTCAATTGTTTTACTGTGACTTATTTGAAATATTATCCATATATAGTAAACATTTTGTCAAAAAATTTGCAACTAATCAAAATTTATTGAAAATTAAAAAAATAGGGTTTCGCTCCACAAATTGCCCAAATCAAAGCTCTGATACCACTTGTAATGATCTTGATATTCAATATATGCAAAAATACCCTTAAGGTAGGGAAACACCATATAATACTCCTTTAGGAAGGAATAAATCCACAATGTCTCTTCGAGGGGACAACCTCCAATATCCTCTTACAATAGAAGACTCAATGCTTACTTGATATATTTACCATGATATTCATCTCCTATATATATACATTTATCTAACCCATGGATGGGTAACCTCCCAATCCAATGTAGGCTGACCATAACCCAATGTACTACTTCCACAAGTTAATCTATTATCCTAATATATTGTACCCATATAACTAACTAATGGGATGTGTGCCACATGTCGGCATCTGCATCAACCCATATATCATATCCCTAGGTACATAACAAGAAGTGACCAGTTATTGTTTTAATTTGATAAATTCATTTTTTCACTTTAGTTTCAATTATAATTTGTTATCTTTATATAGTAGATTTTCCATGGGTGTTATGATATCTGCATAATAAAAAAAGAACATGCATAATACCCAATGTTACCTATAAAATAACACACACCAAATGGGATGGTGGATGGATTAATTATAATTATAACTAATATATTATATTGATCCACTAAAATCCCTATACTACACACCATATGTCTTAGTAGTACTCTAAATAGTGTGAAAACATGCACTTTTTCAAATTAAGTTAAATTTTCAAAGATCAAAATCTATAATTCATATTTGGAACCTTGACATTTGTTTTTTGAAGAGATAAAATACTCCCTAACAATATAATTATACTTCAAGGATATCATCAAGTAAATCATTAAATGTGGTGACCACCACTTTAAATAATATTTTTGGTTCTTTCTTTAACCTAAATGATATTATAATGTTTGTGAAAGACCCCTATTTTGTTATGAAAATAGTTTTTGATTGGTCTTGTTATAAAATTTAAATCTAATGATACCCAATAAATAAATATTTGAATGAGTATGATTCATGTCTTGTGATAGCATATAACACCCAATCTGTGAACATTATTGGAAAAGGATCACTTAAATAATAATCATTCAATTCTTAATATCCATAAAATATTTTTATTTCCTTTTTTAATTGGGATTAACAACCATTGGGATAAACTAATATATTTTTTACACTATATAAATTTATAATACATATTTAAACCACCCTTTAAAAAAATATTTATTTTTTTGAACTATGTTCCTGAGATAGCTTAACCATCTTAGAGCCTAGGTTATGACCATAGACCTGTGGGTTATGGATCCACTCTAATATATTTTATTGAAAATTTATTATATGTACTTAGAATTCATTGTTCTAATGAAATCAATGCTATAACATTGATATACTAGGGTGAATAATTCTTTGATAAAAACTTGACTTATGTCTGAGTTTAAATAATGAGTATTTTACTTACAAATTTCATATTTCAAGTCAAGGAGAATCCTGACATGCTATGTAATATAATATATACTATACAAACATATCCTTTTAACTCATAAGATCCATTTAGTTAAGTCAACATATTATATAATCAATTACAACAACTTCAAAATGGTACAATCTTATGTATCTCTTACAAGAGTCTCTCTTATGCTATTGTACTAGTCAATATAATTCCTTAGGGTCTAATAGTATTATAAGATAACATATACCCTTTGATTAACTTGGTATGGTATACTTGATAAACCTTTATGAGTTTTATAGTGATGAGCTTGCAAATATTTTCTAGTTGGCCCTAATAAAATATTCTTTTGGAAGATAAATAAATTAGTAATATTCATACTAATAAAGTGGTTAGAATTTTTAATTCTATTTGATGTAAGGTTATACCTTATGTTTTTATTTTTTTATATCCCTAATTTCCATACTAAGATTATATATATATACACACACATTTTATATACTTAGTCATGAGTTATTCTCATAAGGAGTATCCATTCCATTGGTAAAATTGAGTTCTGATATTTACCCAATATTGGATAATTATTTCAAGAATATTGACATGAATATAAGCAGAGCCCATTTTTGTATTAATAATTGAATATACCTTTAACTCAAAAAAATCTAGATTCAAGATTCCCCTATTTAAATAAATATCTTAGGAATACAAAGTAGGCTTAGATATTTATAACTATAAACTCAATAAATTCAGGTTAGCCTACTCATTATGTGGGGTTAAAATGTTCCTTCAATGTGTAGACAGATCTAAATGTTAGATCATTTAATGTCTAAGTGGTGATTATTTAAACCTTAGATTATATTTGTAATTTATTAAATAATAATATATTATTTATTAACATGAGGTGGAAACCTCGTGTAAATAAATAATAATATTATATTTAAGTTAATAAATTATTGATGGTTTATTAAATGTCTTTTTGGGGTGGTTGGACCCATTATTCACAATGGTCACCTCCCTTAAAATTTCACTATAAAATAGGGTTACACCTATTGGTTATTCATTCAAATGAACTTTGGTGAATTTTGAAAACATTAGTATTTATGTGTGGCAAATATTTACAAAGGTTCTATGAATAAATTTTTCTATAGAGGAGAAGTGAGAAAAGAAGGATTGTATTGGGGTTCTATGTTTCTCAATTATATAAATATCAAATATTGGGGTTTTTGACTTTTTAAGGTTTTCTCACCTAAATATTTATGTCAACATTGATCTGTGTATTTGCTCATTATTTACACTTCTAGATCTTTTGTGTATGTTAATTGAATATTACATATTTATTCAATTTCTTTCATGGAATCAGATCGTGAAGGAGTTTGAATGATTGACAAGATTATTTATATATTGGAAGATCCCACTTCAAGTAACTCGTATTCAATTTGATGAAGTTTTTATCAAATTGTTTTAATCATGTATGAAATTAGGAGGATATTTTTTGGTATATGTGAACTAGAAATCAATAAAATATTATTTTTATCAATAAAATTAAGTTATAGTTATGACAAAATCTTATTTTATCCATTTCAAGGTAGTTTAGAGATTTACATGGCTTGATTTGGCCTCCTGTAGCCTGTGGAAGCTTCACTACTACTTTTTATGTGTTTCTCTTCTAGTTGTATGGGACAAATTCAAAAATCAATTTTTTGGAATGAAAATTCAATTTTGAAGGTTCTATCTACTTAGTTTCAAGGATTAAAGGCTCCTTGAAAATTTTTAGGGCTTGAGAAGCCCATTCCAAGTCTCTATGAATTTTCTTGAGGTTCTTGGAATGCACCTATATGGCATGGATAAATGAAAAAGTTAGATTCTTCATGAGAACTTTATTTTTTGAGATCATATCTGCTTTGTGGTAATAATTCAAGGAGTTTGGCAAATTATTTTGGTATTTGGTGCCATGTATAAATTATTATGGTTTTCTAAACTTCTCCATGAGAACCATTATTCCGTTTGTAGCTATAGGTATTTTTTATTTTATTGATATAGTTCGGATATTTATTTAAAAAACACTTTTTTATAATTTTCAAATTTTCATGCAACTTGGAAAGGCCCCACCATTCCTTAAATTTTTTTACTCAAAAAGTTAAATTTAGTAAAATTTATTTACTATTTCCTTTCACATGCATGTATTGATTATTATTTTTCATTTAAAAATAACTAAAAATAAGATATAAAAAGGTCTAAATATATATTAGTGCATTTAATGCTTTGAAAAGACTCCTAGAAGGTTTGGAAGTAATCTTTTTGCTAAAAACTTGAAACTAAGGATGTCCCAAGTTTAAAACCCTTTAAATTCAATATTATTTGACTTGGTCAAGTTAATTTTTCAAATTTAATTATTTTTTAAATCCATTTTTTTATTTATGTGCCAACTTATCAATCGTCTAAAACCCTAGTTGACATGTCAAACTTATTTTGACTTTCGACCTAGTGAATATTTTGAGAAACTAGTCATATAAGTAGTCAATCTCTAGGTTTTTACATATTTCAAATGCATTGGATTGGTCCATTTTTTATTTTTAATCCTCCTATTTAATTTTTTACACTACTTTTAATAATAGTATTTAAGTGGTCATTTTGAGTGTGACTCTTTCGACACTTAGATCAGTGCAATTTTAATTCATTTTTTTTGCATTGTTTGGCATATAAATTGTGTAATTAAGTATAGATGTATATAAAATTTAATTTTTGAAAAATATTTTAAAAAATCATTTAAAATTATTTTTTTAATCATTTGTTTATTGTTCTATTTAAAGGGAAGCTATGGCTTCAACTCATTTTTTATTAGATAAATCTCAAATGCTTGATGAAAATAACTATAATGATTTATGTTAAAGCTAAATTTACGGCCTAAAAATTATGTAATATTATAATTGAGACTAAAAAAACCCTTCTAGATGACATGTAACCCTTGAACTTACCAATACATTTCAACAAAAATCACAGAAAGCTATGTCTACTATATTATGGAGTGTTAAGGATGAATTCCTTCTCTACATTGGTAATGAAGAGTTTCCTAGTGATGCTTGGAAGCTCCTTGAGTCCATGCATGAAGGCACTAAATATTAGTTAGATGGATTTAATTATAATTCAATTCAATATTAGTTTAGTCATGAAAAGTTTAGAAATTTCATTTCAATTTTAAATTATAAGTATCAAACTAAGCAAGATATCCTTGATCATACCACTTTTTTTGTTCTCCTAATTCAATAAGAGTAAGTTATGACCAATTTTTATTGTAAATAAAATGCAACTCATTAACTTCTCACTTTAAATAATGTTTTTTATAACAATACAAATGAAAAATCTAACCCTAAATTTTCTAAAGGCAAATATGGTAATAAGAATCATACAACTAAGTTTAATGAAAATTATAATTTGTGTGGTAAATGTGGTCATAAAAGGGAAACATGTTACAAAAATAAAGATAGAAATAAAAATCAAAATTATAAAAATAACAATGGGAATAAATATAATCAAAATAAGTAGAATACTCAAAACCTTAATTAGAATAACAATCAGGATTCAAATGTTATTGCTTTGTCTGTTGCTTTAATTGTTTCAAATTTTATTGTTTTGTATGTTTCTTTATTTAATTAAAATGAAAATTAGTTGACTTTAGATAGTGGTGAATTACACCATATGATTTTTTTATCTAATATTTTGTTTGATTCTATAGATATATCTAAAATAATTTACTTAAGTGATAATTATTTTCTAGAAGAAACTAAACAGGAAAAAACAATGTTTTCAAATGTTACTATAAATGATGTTTTCTATGTACCTAAGCCTAAAGAGAACTTTTTACCTTGTTCTCAACTTATAAATTATAATTTAATTGTAACATTAACTAAATATATATGGTCGATTAGAAATCAATCTAGTTCCTTGATTGTTGAAGGTGTTCAAAAGAATGATTTATATATCTTTTCTCCTTTTTTTTCATGTTTTATTTCATCACATAGAAAGAATGAATCTCAATTATGGAGTGAAATAATGGGACATATTAATTTTATAATTTTACATTATATGTTTAAAAATAATCTTATTGTTAGACTTCCTTCTATCACCTCTCATCTAGAAAATTATGGGGGTTGCTTATGTGGTAAGCAACATACTAATCCCTTTCATAAGAATCATGATGTGAATTCCTCACATAATTTAGAATTGATTCATAATTATTTTTTAAGACCTCTTGAAGTTTTATCTCTTATTAATTTTTTATATACCATTAATTTATTTATGATTACACTATAATTATCTGGTCTTTTTCATTAAAAATAAATCTAATGTGTTGTCTAAATTCAAGAAATTTAAAGTTAGTGTTGAAAATGCATCTAATTTTTATATTTAGAGATTAAGAATGGATAATGGTGGTGAATATGTTAATAAAGAGTTTGATTCTTTTTTAATTTTTTGTATCATTTAAATGGTAACAACTCCCCATTTCCCTCAGCAAAATGGTATTATTGAAAGGAAAAACTGCACCATGATAGAAATGACTAGAATAATATTGTAATTTGTAAATATTCCTAAGTCTTTATTGGTCAAAGCCATGAATACTACTGTGCGTATTATAAATAAAATCCCTACTTAATATTTTATTTTTTAAACATCAAAAATACATGTATGATCATATCATTTTATTTTCTTTGATAAAACTATTTTGGTGTTACTTTAGAGATACTAACTATATTGATAGTGTCTCATCTACATCATATTTTTTAGTAAAACTATTTAGTTTTATTCTTGAAAAAATACTTATTACATTTATGTTATAATAGATATATTTATCTTAGATGATAAATCAAATAAAATATATAGATATTATGATTATTTTCAATTTATATGAGTTAGCATTGAAATGTAATATATGCATAATATCATGCTTAATTTGACAAGATAATCATGTTTAGTTATTGAATTTGGTGAGAAGATCATGCTCAATAAGTTTGAATTTTTTGTGTTTCAATTATTAATATATTTTTATTTGATTAGTTGGAAATTCTATGCTAATATACTTTGATACTCTCATTTGATTGTTTATGATAACATTCTTATACGCTTCATTTTATAATAATATATGTTATGAAATACAAGTGTAAATGGAGTTTGTATTATTAAATCTTCATAATTTCCAAAGCATTCAATTTATACATCACTATAATTATTTGTTTCAAATTCATGTTTGTTTGATTGTATGATTGCATATAATACTAAAATTATTCATATTTGATGTATGAGAGGTTATAACCCAATCTTTTGTTAAAGTATATAAAACTTTCAAAGTTTTAATAAGACTCAAATTACAAAATGAGTTATTGATAATAAGATATCTAATGTTTTGATTAACTTAGTATCATATTATTAGTAAATTATTATATGTGTATCACACTCTAGTTGGGGACACTCATCTTGTCAATATTGAAGATGCCCAATCATGAATTGCATACAATATTTTATGTTTTTTCACTTTGTAGTCAAAATAGTGAACCTATTTGACTTAACATATGACTTGATTGTTTTAAAAGTATTTTACCATAGAAAAGCATATGTCATACTTTTATATACTTGGTTATTGTGATGCTAACCATACTATGCTATCATGAATATATTTTTGGATATATGTTTAAGTTTTGTTTAAGTGTGTAGCACCAATAATTTAAGCATATTTAAGTTCATATGGATTTTATTTGAGAAAAAGTCCTCAATGGTGATATTGATCTACAGTTATGTCTTATGGATGAAAAAGTGGTAGACATATTCACAAAACCACTTGGTACTACCATGTTTTTTTAGTTTTATGTAATTTTGGACCTCTCAAAGTTGCCATTGAGGGGAAGTGTGTAAGGCAATGCCAGTTCCTAATGGCCACGTGTTCCTTTTTCTTCTCTATACTTATTCTCAATTGTAAAATTTATGTAGAGGTTATGTAACTTAAGTAAACTTCATGTGTAATTTCTACTTTTGTACCTCAATATATCAAAAGCATACTTTGTAATGGAGGTCCTTATGTTATAAAATGTTCCACATATGCTTAGTTGATTATTCATGAGAAACTGTGAGTTGTAGTCTTACGATCATGCTATCCTAAACTTACTTTCAAGTAGTTTATGGATTATAATTCCTTTTGTTTCAAAAGGTGATATTTGGCATGATGAAGGTTTTTAAATCCTTAAAATTTTGCACATAGTATAATTTATTTATGGTGACTATGGTTTTTATCCCCACTTAGCATTAAGGGTGATTGTTAGAGCATTTAATGTCTAAGTGGTGATTATTTAACCCTTAGCTTATATTAGTAATTTATTAAATAATAATAATATATTATTTATTAATATGAGGTGGAAACCTCATGAAAATAAATAACAATATTATATTTAGTTATTAAATTACCGATGGTTTATTAAATGTTTTTTTGGGATGGTTGGAGCCGTTATTCACAATGGTAATCTCACTTGAAATTACACTATAAAAAAGGGTTTACCCCTATTGGTTATTCATTAGAATTAAATTTATAAAATTATGAAACAATTAATATATACATGTAGTAAATATTTACAAAGGTTATGTGAAGAAATTTTCTATATAGGAGAAGTGAGAAGAGAAGGATTGTATTGGGGTTTTATGTTTCTCAATTATATGAATATCAATTATTTTGGGTTTTTTACCTTTCAATATTTTCCCACCTAAATATTTGTGCCCACATTGATACGTGGCTTTTCTCATTATTTAAACTTCTATATTTTTTATATATGTTAATTTAATATTACATATTTCTTGAATTTTTTTCACTAATTTCTCAAGTCAAGAGAAAAAAAGTTAAATCTATATAACAATATAAATAATATAATTTTATATGCACATTATAATCTTAGAGGGAATGATGCCATGCAAAAAAAAGATTAAGTCTTAGAACTTATAAGTTGGGGCATAAATAATTTACCAAGGATCATAACAGACCATATGTGAAATTGGAATAGCTATAACACAATACAATTCAAAGTATCATTGAAATGTAATATGCATCAATGAACCATTAATGTAATAAGTGTTTATTTGATACTAGAGACATGCAATTAATTATTATTAAAAAATACATCGAACTCCCTCCCCCACAA